>CM068966.1:44839888-44857382 GCA_035128595.1 Eptatretus atami
CAAAGTGTACATATCACGGGGTTTGGAGTTAGACGATTCCGCAGCTCACGCATGGCTAGCCGGATGTCAGTGGGCCTACTTCCGGTCATGGCGGCCAGGCATGCGTGTGCCGGGGCCCAATCAGTGCGCTCGGTTCGGGTAACGCAACATCGCTTCGGGTTGGTTACCTGCCTGCACACGGTCTAATAAAGGACGGGCTCGCGAGGCCGTCTGCGATTCCTGCTTCTTCCTCGGCTCTGCATTCTCACCGACTCGCTGCTGACCGCCCTTCTCATCGCCTCATCGCTGACTCCACCCACCCACTTGATCCTGTCTGCCACCGCCCACTTGCTCTCGACTCCGCTCTTCTGCCCCCCACCCCGCTGCTGCCTGCCACTCCGCCCACTCGCTCTTGACTCCGCTTTCTCCACCCACTCCCGCTCGGCTCCACCCAAAGTCCTCCCTCATTGCCGGACAGTGCGACGCCCTTCTCTGGATAAGCCAGCAAGAGTGGACGCTTCACTGTCGAGGAGATTTCGTCCAGCAGAGAATCCCCCAAACGTACTGGGTTGGTGCAGTCGGTCAGTCGTGAAGGTATTGCAGGAACGTTAGCGCTCATCTCCTTCCTTCTCATTACTCCCCTCATCCGGGTGTTGTGTGTGTGTGTGTGTGTGTGTGTGTGTTAGGCTTGGAAAAATTGACCTCAGTCAGCCATAGGCACATCATTGCCTGCAATCTGGACACAAATTTACTTTCATGGAACCTCCCCTAAATACTGACATCTAACAAATCGACCAGGTTGGTTTTGGAAGCATGGACGTGAAGAGCCAGATAATGGCCTAAATGGGAGACGTGGAGTATACCCACCACATACACACCTCTCATGCAAATGGCGAAACTGGATGGTGCAAACAACTCGGATACAGGTGAAGCAAGCAAACCACCAATCCAAACACGCACATCTCACATGTGCACAACTTCCAACAAGTAACCTCAATACCCACATACCAACACCATCATCCCAAACCGGACACGAACAGCCGTATTCGTGCCCGGAAATCGCAAACACAAAAAAACAAGCGCACACAGTTTACTCACCAACACATACAACAGATCACATTTAAATAAAAAACAAAAAATGAGCAGAGCCCCCTCAATGATGACTGACGTTTTGTTTTGCTTTTGCAAAATAAAAGCATTCCTCCATTTGACCTCGAGCACCAGCACGTGACCGAAAGAGCAGTCCATCGAACATAAAAACCGGACATGTGCGAGGCTCGGGGGTCTATTGTGTCTGATGCAAACCGTTTGTTGTGAAGTCGGCGAAACGTTGCCTTGAGACTGTCTGCTGTCACTTTTTGCTTACAATTAACGGTTGTATCTAGTTAACATTTTGTTGTGAACACCTTTCTTTTAAAATGTGTAATCCAACCGCCCCAACCTATTACATGGTATATATATACTATATATGATATATATATATTGTTGCGGAAATGGCCCTTAGTGCGTACTAAATATAGGATTAGCCCAGATTCCCCATTAAATGCATGTTTCGCCAGGTTGTTCGTGTAAATGGACGCTACTATGTGTGTCGGGAGGTGTTAAAGGCATGTTCATTGTTTCGTACATTGGTGGTGGACCGAGAGGTTCTTCTTCTCCTTCCTCTCTCTGACAATAGTCCCTCGCCCAGCGGCTGAGGGGGGAGTGGCTAGAGAAGGAAGTTGAAACTGAAGGGGGAAGCCAGTCGTTTGAGCGGAGCGAGGAGGAAAAGACTGCCAGGAGCATCCGGGAAGACGGTGGGTGAAAACTGAGCGCCGGATGTGGCGCAATCGGCTGAGTAGATGTCCGGCTGTGGTGTTCACGCAGTCGGCTTTGAGTGCGAGCGAGGGCCGAAAAGGAAAGTGAAACTGAACAAGTAACACGTGCAGTGGGCTTCGAGGCGAGCGAGATAAAGGAAAGGCAGTGGTGAACTCGCCGGAGGAAAAGTGTGGACGCTTGAGCGCGCCGATCTGCCTCGAGCTGGATGAGAAACGACTGGTGGGGTCGTGATCTGCTGTGGTAGGACGGCTGTGTCTGTCTCGCATCTGCTTTCCTGAAGGAGCAGGAGAAACGACTAGAGGTGCCCTGCATCGTGAGTCGCGATCGACTTCATTGAAGAAGGTCCTGACAACGTTTGTCGATCCGCGCTGCCGGAGCCAACACCTCAATTATGGCCTGGTCTGGTGAACAGGCCAGCCATGGACTTGTATGCTGGACCTTGTGCGAAACCAGCTGAAGAACCCACCCATCGACTACTGACGGTCTTGTTTGCCTCGACCTACACTGGGTCAGAAACGTGCCGGAGCCGCGTGCGTGGCGGTGCGACAAATGGAGGACCGCCGCCATTTTTGCCACGCCGCCTGTTCGAGCTTGGGCGCGTCAAATCCTGACATAGCTTGTCACGAGCCACAATTGTGCTTTGACACTTTCCCTCGTCCCTCGAAACATCACAAGTACTCTTGTCTTGTTGCAATGCTGTCCGATGTCTTGTTTGCATGTCGTCTAAGTTATCTCGTGGTTTCCCTCGAAATCCGAATCCGTAGCGTCCCTGTTAAAACGGGTTATGATAATTTAACCATTGTCGTGAATGCGTTTGCTTGTGTCGTGTTCCACGATGTCCCGCAAATAAATCTGGCTGATTCGTCATGAATGTTGCCCGCTTTGAATTAATTTGTGCCGCGCCGAGGAATGATCCGCTCGATTTTGGATTAAAATAAACGAAAATGGTTACCAGATCTGGTAGACTCAGCGTCGGTCTCTGACAAAACCAGTTGTAACCGGGGTCTATCCCCAGCTGGCAGGTACAGGTGTATTTTGGTATCGTGGTTCGAGACGCGTAACCCGAGAATTGTGCCGAACGTAGCCGGCCTTATATATACGCGGAGACGGGCGGTGGTTAGGGTGGCGCCGAAGTTTGTTAATCATTGGGCTGTCTGAGTAGAGTGCGAAAACCCAAACTGGTTGACGGACGTGATTGCACGCACTCGTCCAAGAATCCCACCCCGCTGAATCGTTAAAAAAAAAAAATAAAAATAATTTTATATATATATATATATATATATATAATATATATATATATTATATATATCTGGTTGGCGTAGTGGTGTGGGTAGCAGCTTGGTCCAAACAGGTCCTGAGTTCAAGCCCACAGATAGGCCGCTTTAATATACACACCAGGAGGTGAACTCAGCCTGTCTCCTTTCTGAGGTCGCGAGTGGAGTACCAGTGTACTGGGCCCGGTATTATGCCCGCGTTAGAATAGGTACCATACCTTGTCGTAAGAGCGACCAGGGTTGCGTCAGGAAGGCATCCGGCGTAAAAACCTGTAGCCAAATCTTATGCGGTCATAACGAATTGGATCCGCTGTGGGCGACCCCTAAAGGAGCAGCCGAAAGGAAGAAGAAAAGCATATTGTTGCGCAATTCGCGCACTGCCGGGTGCGACTCGCCACTGACTCGAATCGCGGCCGCCCTCGCCCACGGACGGACAATTCAGTCATGACCCTCTCGGACTAACGCCCCGGGACAGTCCACGGGTGGGTTTAACCTCACCACAACCCAGTCCGCATTCCAACCCGTGCGAGGCTAGGTGAATCGCCGAAAGTCGGAATACCTAAGTACTTCGCACGGGTAACCGACGAGGGTTGTACACGTCACAGGGTCGACTCGGACACGAAACCGCTTAAAGCGGCTCGTTCCGTGCTAACAGGGATAACCGACGGAGTTATCGTTGAGCCTTGACGGTTCCAATTAATTCGGCGTCTCGCCCCACTCGAACCCTTTACGTGAAGGCAAGATGGAGATACCCAACAGAGGAAAGGACGCAGCGGAAACGGGGAAATCAATTCAAAAGCAAGCTTTTATTTACACCAGACACGGCACAAAGCCACACATATAGTCAACCAGTAGAAGATGCACATATATCAATGTAATGCGAAACACATAAAGCAACGACGACGCAGAGCTACATAAGCGAACACTCGGCAAACTTATACAGTTTTTACTTCTCCGCGACAACGGGCACACACAAACACGTTCCACAGAACCAAAAGAATCGGAATCGCGACTTCCCTGGTGTGTCGAGCTTGCGACCGTAACATCGACGCTCCGGTGCCTCACCGTTCTTGCGGACCGACGGACACCCTCTCAGCTCACCCGACGCGACGGGAAAAACCAGGAACTCCACTGACCCGTGTCGAAAAAGACAGCGCGAGCTCCTTCTGCACTTCGTCCCTTCGCCGTCCCTTTTACGCGGGGCCCCGCCCTCCACTCTGCTCCCGTTTTCCGGCTCCACCCCCTCCTTCCAGAACATTGCTGGACTCAGAAGGCGTGCGTCCTCCCGCCAATCGGTGACGCTCGCACGCCGTGGCATTCTTCTTCTTCCCTCGCAGGGGTTGTAATCCACCGCGACGGCGCATTCGTTCGGGGGGGGGAACGGGGGCCGCCTGCTTCCTCGAAGGCAGGCTCTGGCAACTGTGTGCCGAGTCGGAAACGCGGTGTTTTGTAGTGGTGGCGTGGTTGGCGTTTGTTGTAGTGGTGGCGTGGTTGGCGTTGTGTAGTGGTGCGTGGTCGGCGGTTGTTTACTGGTGCGTGGTTGGCGTTGTGTAGTGGTGGCGGTGGTTGGTTTGAGATGTGGTTGCGTTCGAACAATAAAGAAGAACAGAAACGCCTAACTCAAAGGGATCGCAGCCGAATGAATCACATAAATTCCCCTAAACAACGGGTTTGGGGCTAACTATACATGTTACTTCAGAAAACCTTCACCTACGGACTGAATGGTGGTTGCGAATTTCCACAGCCGTTTAACAAATGTATACTATATTATTATTATCACGCAAAGCTGTTGACTCTCAGAAACTTGCTTCTGATTGTGTTGATGGCTTTGGGTCTGCCAGACCTCTTCAGTTTCAAGTGCCTTTTTGATGGGTCGGGAAAACTGCACTCACTGACACCTTGGCTGCTTTGCAAATTCTCTAAAGGAAAGACCTTCACTTTAGGGTTACTAGCATTGACCCGTGAACCCTGTTGGGTTCCTGTTGCTGACAGCGTATAAAAAAAATCATTTCCAACAACAAAAAAAATAATAAAGAAGCTCCAGCGAACTTTACGCTGAGTTGTTTGCATTGATTCAAATACTCCTGAAGAGAAACTCACTGAATCGGGAATTGAATTTTTTAATAATTTTTTTTCGTTGTCCCGATTGAACGTTGATATGCCGTGTCAGATGTTGAAAAAAAACATGGAGAAAGAAGTCGCAAGAAATTATTGTGCCGTAATCTTTCAAACACAATTTATTATTAATGAACACGAGTAAAAAGATCAAAATGGCGTTTTGATTTTATGCTTAAGAAATAAATCGTGCTTTGTCTATGGGTTATTCCGTGCCAACTCACCTAAGGGTCCCCAGGTCAGTCTCAGATTTTGCTGAAAAATTCTTAATGTGATCTATATGGTCTACCCACCATGCAAAAGATTAGCTTTCAATTCCTCATAGTTTAACAAAATCTATCTCTCGGACCTTTGAAATGGTGGCCCCTAAAATGCCAATGTGAAAAACGCTTTTTTTTCCAAATTCAGTGGCTTATAATTTTATAAGCCCCTCTAGAAGCTAATATTGCAAATATTTTACTAATTGGCATCCAAATTTTTTCAATTCTGGCATCCAATAGCTATCTGGGATACATATTCTCACTCTATAGGAAGCTAAAAATGGCTTTTTGCGCAAAACGAGCAAATAAGGTGAAACTATAGGAGCCCTCCTTAAATACTGGAACACCTTGAATTTTCCTCCATAACACGTGATTAATAGGCGTCATTATCTATCCATAGATTACATTTTGCTGGGATAATCAGTTAGGTGATGATTATAAAAGTTTTAACATAAGCCTTGCCTCGAGGGCTCTAAATGGAACCCATTTTGTCGCCCTGGTTTGACCATGTGGTAGGGTTTAGGATCTTCACTATTTTTTTCTAAAGATTGCCTCATAAAGACTTGTCTACTGACCGAACTAATTTTATCTAAACGCCCATGGCTTCCATACTTAAAATAAATTTTATTACATGGACTTTTTTTATATATTCACTTTTTCATATTTAGAAGTTTAAATCTTAATGGAACTATCCAGGAAGAAGTTACTGCAAATTTATAAACTGTATACCAAATTTTCAGTTGCTCGGCATCAGAGATGTCTCGAGAAAGCACCATACTCCTAGTTTTAGGAAGCCAAATATGGCAATTTGGCCCAACTTGGTACAAAACAAGGTGAACTTGCAGGGTGCCCATGAAGGCTAAATTATGCTTCTTAATAGAACATTATATAAGATGTTATTTATTTTATAAATTACATGCTAAATGGATTACTTTCGTGTGGAGTGTGATTGCAAATTATAAATTAGAACAAATTTCAGATATCGTGTGGTTGTTAGTACACTTTTTTAGATTTACAGATATACATAAATGAGCATGAATATCCTAATTTTTATACCTTAGAAAAACTCTTTTAATATGCCTTATGGGCATCTTTATTGAACATTCCCATTATCATGATTATTAGCACTCGGAGGCACAGAATTTTACATCTTAGAAACGGTCTTGAACATGCTTAAAGTCATGCGTGGATAGTTGGTACTGACGTCCACACAGATTTATGTCGGGGCCTAACCACACAAAGATGTGAGTAAGGCACCAGCATGATTCTTCTTTTTTCAATGGAGGTCATGAGTGTGTTACCCCTTCCTTGCTTCATGAAGTTCACAAACACATCATTTTCATCATTATTTCTTGTGACAATGTTCCCAAATGTAACCATTTCTCTGTCATAAACACAATGCAATAATATTTCCCAGCCTGGTATACATCCAGTTCAGTTAGGGTTGGGACTAATAACTGGGACAGATGAAGCTTGTGGGTTGTGGTTTCCGTCCTGTGCTATACTGGTGATGATAACAGCACAGAAAGACCCTTCTCATTTCCAGACGTGTTTGAGGAGATTGGGCAGGAAAACAGTGTGTGACCGTGTTACCAAGCAATGGTTGTTGCTCGCTCTGAAGCGCTTATCAAGGCATGCTCCATTGCATTTTGGTTGGATTTCTTGTGATGTCACAAAGAAGAATTTGATCATGATGTAGGCAATACTGTCTTCTGTAACTGGAAAGTAATTCCTGATTCTCATGAAATCAATTCTTGTGACTTCTTCTCAAAAGCAGCAACTTGTTTAGCCCGAACCTTCCTTGTATAATAGGTCTTGTGACACTCCATGGTCTAATTTGGTTCCAACAGTGCATCTAGCTTGTCAAACTGTGCACTGGCCCAGTTTTTCATCATCCCATTTCTTTGTTTCCTCCTCTCTCTTTTTTCTCCAAACAGACAAACAGAACAGACAGGTTGAACTGTGCCTGCCCTAGTGTTGTGAGAAGACCATTATGCCATCTTATGTGTATGTCCATAACAAATGATTAAATAGAGAACTGCAGGACATCGTTTTAAAATTAAAACCCAAGCATATGTTTGGATTTATCAATATACAGAGAATGTTATTTTTTGATATAAAAATGTACTTATACATTATTATAATTATGAGAAGAATAATCTAAGTTTTTACACTAACCTCAGTTTAAATGCCGCCCTGCATATTCACCATTTTTTGTCAAAATGTGGCATTTTCGCTTCCTAACACGATAGAAACATAATTATATATTTTATCAGCATTCTGATAACAGATCCTAAATCTCATCTGCCAGTTTGATAAATATCCTGCAATATCACTTTGTAAGAGTGTTCATTTCAGATTTATAGCTCATGAATATGAAAAAAGTGAATAATTATAAAAAACGTGCAATGTAATAAAATTTATTTTAATATGAAGCCAATGGGCGTTAGATAAAACTACTTCGGATCAGTAGACACATTTTAGCGGCAAATCTTTAGAAAATTAAAGATCCTAAACCCCTAGCCACATGGTCAAACCAGGGGACAAAATTGGTCCAGTTTTAGAGCCCCTCGGAGGCAAGGGCTTATGGTAAAACTTTTATAATTTCATCACCACTGTATTAAGTCCCAACAAATGTATCTATGGATGAGATAATGACCCTGTAATCACTGTGTTATGAGGAAAAAATTCTACAGATTTGTTCAATAAAATTTTTTTTTCAGGAGGGCCTCCTATAGTTTTCACCCTTATTTTAGCTGTTTGGGCCCAAAAGCCATTTTTAGCTTCCATAGAGTGGAGAAATATACATCCCGAGGCTATCTGATGCCATACATGTGAAAAATTTTGCACCAATTAGTAATATTTGGCAATATCTAACTTTCTAGAGGAGTCCTTATAAAATATAAGCCCCTGAAGTTGAAAAAAAATGCGTTTTTTTCGCATTTGGCATTTTTTAGGGCCCAAATTTCAAGGTCTCTAGAGATGAGATATTTTTTAACGATGAGGAATTGAAAGCTATCTTTTGCATGGTGGTAGCGCCATTAGATCTACATTTAAGAATTTTTTCGCAGGCAAAATTGAGGTGACCTGGGGAGGTTTTTGAATTAAGGTGATTGGTCACGGAATGACCCTATACTCGATACGAAATGTTTTAGATTTAAAATAAATGCATTTGCAAGAAAAAAAAAGAAAAGAAGATGCTCAAGGCGAACTATACGCTGAGGTTGTTTTGCATTGATCAATTCTCTCCCGAAAAGGCGACTTGAACTGATCGGGCTTGATTTTTTAAATAATTTTTTCGTTGCCTGATTTAACGAACTTGATACTGCACACCGCGAGGCAGAATGCTGGATAAGATGGGCCAAAATTTTTGCGCTATCTTCTAAAACCGTTTTGGCTGTATTTCGGGAAACATACATACATAACATAACACTGCATGCATATCATACATATATTACAAGATGAGAGTTTTAGTAACATATTATAGACAATGGTCTGTCTGTCTTCCTTTGTTTAATTGTCTTTTTTTCGCCATTTATGAATAGCAATATACTACTTCCTGCAGTGCAGTATTGTCCAAATAATGCTTCAAGAGGGTGTGCAAACAACAACAGTCTGTTTCCCAGCCGGCTTTAATAAACAGAAAACAGAGGTTTGTAACTAATCAACAAAAGTTGGGAACACCCGGAGGAATTGTTTGGCAGCGACTTTCAAGGCTTAATTTCCTTCCATTTGCTGCTAACAGCTGTAGTTGCTAACTCATTACTTGTTCACTGAAAGGGCCTTTTACAACTCTTAAATTCCCAATATTTTTCAGTTTTCTCGGTAAGTAGATTTTTTTTCTACAACCTCTGGCAGCTTTACTGCTTAGCTTTGCACCATTTCAGGTTATTTCTAGACTTGAACAAGCTTAAATTTTCAGTAAAAAAACTGAAAAATGGGGTTAGAGAATACACATCACCCACACACACCACACACACACACACACACACACACACACACACACACACACAACATATCACACTGGGAAGAACTGTCCGGAGTGGTGACCTGTCCAGGATTGTACCCAATTGCCCATTAGTATTAAACAGGAGAACTGCTTAGGCAGCACAAGCCTGCACAGAGTATTGGTCCCGATTGATGGAATGGATATATACAATATACATACATAAATAAATATATATATATATATATATTTATGTTTATAGTTGTTGCAGCCGGGTACCGAGACAACCAGGCTTGTCACTCCAGGGGATTAATCCCCGTTGTTCCTTGGGCGGACCTGGGGCCACCCGCTCACAATTTAGACGTTATGGTACGGTGGGGTTGTTTAAAAGAACGATCAAAGCCAACCCAGTCAACCACGAGTTCCAGTGTCCTGCCGTCATATTTTTCTGTTTAATCGTAGAGGTCACGTGGTTACCTGATCGGGACGCGCACGTCGGCAAAGCACATATCTATCTGATTTAGATTTTAATTGGGCGCCGAGGCGTTTTAACCGCTGGTGCGTGCCCACGATGTTTTTTTGGTCAAATATGTGGTAATTACCTGCCAGTCTATCTCGTTCGAACAATGCTAAAACCAATGAAGGAAAGCACAAACACACAGGGTTGGAAATCGACAATAATTATTAACTTGAGGGGGAGCACTCGGGTAGAGCGCAAACCGCTCCGACGCCAATCATGCTGGGTCACTCAAGTGAACCTTATATCTTATTCATTAAATATAACGTGCAACAGTGCTGACGGAGTTATAGTTCTTTTTCTCCACATTTTTTTTGGGGGGGGGGTTGGACTAATCACTTAAAACATTGTAGAAATGCAAAAAAAAAAAATTCAAATATTTTTTCAAAATGGCCGCGTACGCCATAATTGGATTTTTGGACCGAGCTCCAAAATGCTAAATGGCATGGTCCTTGGACCATACCTAAATCCCCCGACCAAGTTTCGTGAAATCCGTAAAGGAGTTTTTTCCGCAATACCTTTTCACAAACATAACAAACAAAAAACAAACAGAAAAGGGGTGAAAACAGTAACCCTCGGATCTTCGATGGCGAGGTTTAATAATTAAATAAATAAATAAAAATCACTTTTCTTATTTGCTGAGGTTAAATAAAAGATTTCAAAGACAAAATCATCAAAATGCCAGCGAAAGAGACAAATGAGCAGATAAGCTTAACGGGGGTGACTTACGTAAACACAGCCAAGGGTAACCCACGGATCATTCAGGGAGAGGGGAGGGGGAGACATCGTCATGAAGAAAACATTCCTGAAATGTGTGCGTGCGTGTCAACGTCCATCCGCCAGCACATTGTCGTCCAGCCTCTCGCGGGGCAGCCTTGAACGCCAGTCCAACGCTCACTTGCCTGAAGCTCTGGGCAGGACGAACCGTCTCGCTTTTGGTGCTGGCCAGACAAGCCCACACGCACGCTTCCTTCTCCTCTTTTGCGGCGCACTACACCGCGTCTTCTTACCTCGTTCTTCTCGTCGTACCTCTTCGTTCACGCTTTTTTTATTACTCAGAACGTTATCTCTTTTCTTCTTCAGAGCCCACATATCTCTTTCTCTTCAGAACGTATGTTTCACATTTTACGCACTCTCAAAATGTATCTCCTCACAGAACGTCTCTCTCGCTTCAGAAACGTCCCTTCGCCTTTTCTCTCTCCTAACGTCTCTCCTCAACAAACGTCTTTTTTATATCATTCGGGGCATCTCTACGGGGTGCCTCCGCTCCATAACTCACCACCCCACTGGGGCACGGTTACCATGAATGATCCTGGCTCTCAAAAAAGGCGGGCGTCGGAGCTCGCGAGAAGAATTGCTGCTGAGGAAAACTGAGGCGGGCTCAGAGCTCCTGAAACGAAATGTTTGTGAACGTGTCTGTCCGTAAAGAAAAAAGCTTTTTCCATAAGAGAAGGGATCTATCCTTTAGCCCTTCTCAACGCATCACATTTTTAGAACCCATGGGACATGCGGGGTGGGGCTAATCTGAAATGCATTTAAGGAAATAACTGTCTGAGGACTGGATGTGTGGATAGCATTCATAGACCGGAAAGTTTTAAAATCCGTAACAATATTATACATACATATATAAATTGTTGCGAATTAGCCGGTTCGGAGGCTACCACGACTGCTTCAGCCCAAGCGCCAGTCTCGCGCGCCCGCCGAAACCGGAAATGTCAGTCGTAGCTTCCTGGACACTCCGGAAAACCTGTCTACGGGTGCCTTAAACGCTCCCAATTAAACTGTCAATATCTCTGTCACGCAGTAACAGGGTTACTCGCCGACTCTCTCGATTATACTAAATATCCGCGCAGACAGAAGTACCCGAGGCATGTTATACCTCACGGGACTCGTACGGAAACGAGCGCTAGAGCACGCTCGTTCCCGTGTGCGAGCCGAGGCGGTTTAATCGCCAAGTTCCGTCGGTACCAAAAGGGGGGGGGGGGGGGGGGGGGTGGCCACTTTTTATTTGGCTTTAATTAGCCTGCTAATTGTCCCGAACAGCACCTATGGAAGCAATGGGAGGAAATGACGCAGACGCAGCAGATCTGACGATTCCAAACAATGGGGGCATTTATTTCAACAGGGCCAAGCTAATAAGTGGGGAAGGGGACATGAAGAAGCAAGGCCTACAGCCGATTCTATTATGTACAGGCACGCACGTTAAACCAACATTCTACCTCATAAATACAAGGCGCCACAGGACTTTCATAGCAAACCAGGAAGAAGACGGCTGTGAGCCTTTATTCCAACTCGGGAGTCCTGTGACCGAGGCTCACAAGAGGCCCGCCGCGAGGTTAACCCTGCGCCTGCCTTGTGGCGACTCGAAGGTTCTTCGCGGGTCGGCTGACTCACCTGGTGGTCTCTGCTTGGCCGCTCGTGTCGCAACGCACCAGGTGCGCGTGAGCGGCTGGCGCTTGAGTCAGCTTTAGCGGGCGGCTTGCTCGGTTTCCCCTCGGGTTGTCCGGCCTCATCACTGCGGCCTGGTCGTCCGGGCCTGGCCGGCGACAACGCTCGAGGATGAACGGTCTTTTGCTCTTTAGAGTTGATGCTCTTGGGGCCGTTTCAGCTACCTGCAGCGTCGCTCGAGCCGCTCAGGGCCGTCACTAGTCCGGACACGACGCAGCTGCTCGACTCACCCGCAGCTGGCAGAAACCTCTGGCATGCGCTCCTCTCCGGCTGTTCTCCGACGACCTCTCGGCTTCTTCGTCTGGCGCTCCCGTTCTTCTCCGCACTCCCACTGCCGAATGCGTGGCTCCGTCGTTGCCTTCGCTCTCCCGCGACTGCCGCGTCTCCAGAGATGCGATGAATATTGCACATGAGTTTGAGTCCCGCCCTTATATTGGCTCGGGGCGACGCTCTTTGCATCTTCAACTGAGGCGCGGGCTCCGCCGCATTTTCACTCCAGGCTCTCACGCCCTGGTAAGCTCTGCTCTGGGAACCCCATGTTCGACGTCACGGGTTGGTGCCGGGCAAACTCGTCGTTTTGATCCGATTATGGCAATCGGCTCGCCGCCGGCGGCCGCACACTTGGAGCTAGTGCGGAGGGAGCGTTGATTGTCGCATGGGTGAGGAGAATGAACGGGTTGCTGGCGATGTTTGTAGGAGATGATGGGCGTTTGCGATGGTTGCAGGAGATCTATGGCGTTGGCGATGTTTGTGGGAGATGATGCGGTTGCGATGTTTGTTGGTGATGAATGGTGTTTTTGTAGGAGATGAATGGCGTTGCGATGTTTGTCGAGATGATGGTTGCGATTGGTTTGTTTAAAATAAGAAGATAGAGAATGATAACGGCTACTGCAAAGATCGCAGCCCGGCACAGTTATCTGTTGTCGCGAACAATGTCCTTTACAACATCGTGGGGATTTTTTCCTTTTAAATAACCCCATGAAAAAAAAACCCCAAATCTTTATTATTCGAAATAACTGATCTTCGGGGAATGAATGGTGTGTTGTGAATTTCCACACCGCAAGAGCAATATACTCATATATATATAATAAATATATATAGTATATATATATATAATATATATATATATATCTATGTATACATATATGTAGTATGTTTAAAAATTCCACTGTAAAAGACTATATATAAAAGAGGCTTTAATTTTTCAGGTGCCAACCCTGTGTCAAAGTATGCGAAAAAAAACGAGCAGGCATGCGTATAGGAGGTACCCAGTTAATAAGTTCGTGTATTAATGTGTGAAAAGGTGTATGAATAATTAATGAGGTGACTTGTTAGGTAATAAAAAAACCCGGAATGTAATGTTAAATTCCTTGATTGTGTCCTTGCTGAAAGATAGCTTTATCTTCCAAACGCTCTTTACTCAAATCGCTAGAACATGCTTTAATAGGCACACCACCTGGAAATCACCCTATCGTGTGGGTAAGCAAGTTTAAACTGTGCCTACCGAGTCCAGTGTGTGTCAGTGCTTATTGATCGGTCAATGTTCAACACTCTATCTGCCAGACGTCGTTTGGTCTCGTCAAGTGTAGACCAGAATTGCAATGTTTACTGCAAAGGTCATGTTTCACATTTCTCGAAGTGCTATCAAGGTATCTGTTTTATGCGGCATACCTCTTGGAAACTTTAATAGCGTCTTGCGACACAAACTGATATACGTTTTTAACATCTGGGGCAATTACATTTCAATGACCATTGACATTAACCTCAAAACAATAGGTTGCATAGCTCTTGATATCTCTAACAGTTGGTTAAGTTTTGTGAAGATGCATTTTGGAATTGGTGACCTGTAAGGTGACGGAGATAATGGACATACATACCCAGCGAAACGAACTATTGGCTTGCGAATCTACGACTTTCCACAAGTAACTGGGAGATTGAATCTTGGAATTAAGAAAATTATTTATAATGGACTTATGAATTGCATTTTCAATCTTTCATTGCTCTTGTTTGTCACAAAGTTCCCCTAAGAATTTGTCTGATTTTTCGTATTTGAAAGGTCATACCAATGGTGGCTCTTGCCTTGTACACCTCATCGTACATGCTCATGGAGGGCCCATGGTGTTTTGGATAGTTCTTTAAACTCGATGCTGCATTCAAAGGCAAGGTGAAATGCTTGCAATGCAACATATGGAGAGTTATTTCAGCTTTGTGGAGTTTTTTTTATGTCAAATTAATGTGCTTTCTCGGTTTCCGAACACACAGGACTCCGGGTTCTTTGTCCCCAATAACTATTGTATATTTTTCAGGAGGCCAAACAAACCTTACCATTTGAGTGATGTATGTACTGTCGTGATGCCAAATGTGACACCACGTGTAAGAGGCTTGGCTCTCAGTTTAGTAGTTGATGTGATTGTTCAAATGTTCAGAAGTGATAAGTGGATTCTGTACCTAGTTTTTAAGCAATCCATATGAGTTCTCATTTTCTCGTGTTTAAATATAAATAACAGTGTTTTATTATCAAATGAAAGTGTTGAGGTGAAAGGCTCTTACAACAGTGCTTTGCATGACTCAATTGGTGTGTGGCATGTAACCACAAAATTTGTCTGCTTATAGAATTTGTAATAATTCTGTCTTCTGCAGAATTTCTTGTGAACAGGAATTAGCACGTGCATTCATCAGGTTAAAATTTTTTGGGTGGTGCTGAACGTGATACGGGTTTGAGTGGGGTTGGGTGCTCACAGTGGCTATCTGTTTTCTCAGTAGCTGTGAATGGGAATGGCAGTTTGTGACCTGTCATTAAGGAACATGTTCTGTGGGCAAGGTATCAAACCGTGGATTGTCAGTGGCAAAACTTATTTGGGTTGGGTTTGATTCATAGAAGGACTCACACATCCAGTGTTTATAGTGTTTCGATCCCTTCCTTGGATGGACCGTTAAGTGGGGATTACTTGCAAGCATTTGCTTGTGGATTTAAAGAATCTCATGCGTTCTATTTATAACAAGGAGTTGGCAAGGTAGCATCACCTGAACTCTGAAAAAAGAGGCAAATTCCATTCCTTGATTTCACTGAAGAATTAGCTTGTGGTTGGCTTGGTGGTTAGGGTGGCTGGCTTTGGCATCTTCTGGATCCTGAGTTTGAGCCCCAATTGATGCTGAATTACACAGGTGGCGGTTTGACTCGCCTGTTCATCCCTCTGACATTGGTGAAATGAGTACCAGTGTAACTAGTATATGGGACATGGATCATTGGCATAGTCATGCCCAACAAATGAATTAGCTTCCCGGCAGCAGCTGCACATTGCAGAAGAAGAAGACTGGAAGACAAGGTAGACACACCCACTATATAATTCTTTCATGAGACTGCTTTGCACTTCAGAAAGCTTTGGAATCAAGAGCAACCCTTTGAAAAAGTTCCTTCATTAATCTTAGATGTTGTAGAAAAAGTAAAAATATCTTGCCTTTATTTGCTTTTAAGAAAGAACACAAAGAATCTCATAATAAAACAATTTATACACATGGTGCTCAGTTAATTTTTACCTTTTTTGTTGCTGCATCCTTTGTTGTTGTAGGAAAGGATTGAAAAGCATTGCTGAAAAAAGTTTGCCTAAGTAGGTTGTTGGACGCTACAAAATGACACGGAAAGTTTTTGAAGAACTGAAGTCTGACTTTTTATATTTGAAATGGTCGTGTTGTTGTTTGGTGTGTGTGTGTGTGGTTATTATGTAAAGCTGTTTCTACCACTTAGTGACTGATTCACTGAAGTAGAAATGTTTTATCTTCTAAGTGGCGTTAGAAAGCTGAAATTTTGCATTCTCCTGCAAACTCGAAGCCACTAGTTAGCTGAGAAAAACCACCAGACAATCCTCCGCACTTCCCGCTCAATACAGCTGCTACCCGAAGCCAAGGTGTGCTGAACCGACCCGAATCGCTCGGGGCCTGCATGGTGTTATGGATGTAAGCAAGGCAATTCATATCGCGGGGTTCGGAGCGAAGACGATCCGCAGCTCCGGACATGTATTGCCGGATGTAAAGTAAGGCCGCTTCCGGCCATGACGGTCGGCGTCGAACGTGGTGGCCGGGGCCCAATGGGAGAGCCGATTCGGGTGACGACGCCATCGCTTCCGCGGCGGCACCCCAGGATCTATTGAAAGAACAGATCGCGAAGGCACTAGCGGGAGCCGTCAGAGATGGAGTCGAGTCGGCGTCACTCGTCGTGGTGTCATCCTCAGCTTCTTGCCTGGTTCTTGGACTTCGGTCCTGCGGGCGCTTGCAGCACTGCCTCTTCTCTTCACACTCGTCAGCTGTCTCCACCCACACGCCTGCTGTCTGCCACTCCGCCTTACTCGCTCTCGGACTCCAACTTCTTCACCACACTCCGCCGCTGGCTCCACCGCACTCCCGCCGGCTCCACCACCCAAAGTCCCCTCCCTCGATGCCCTGGACAGTCGCGCCCATGTCTCTGGTCGGTCGTGACGCTTCGCTGTACCGTAGCCAGAGTAGGCGAAGACGCGCCAACTATCAAGGAGGGACCGTTTCAGCGGAGCATCCCCTAAGCAACAGCGTACCTGTGTGGCACGTCGGTTATCGGTGCAGGTATTTGTGAAGTGGCGTTAGCCTCATCTCCTCTTTTTTTTGCTCATTATTCTCTGCATGGGGTCCGTCGTGGTGTGTGTGTGTGTGTGTTGTGTGTGTGTCGTGTGTGTGTGTGGTGTTGTGTGTGTGTGTGTGATGATGCTGTCCCTCGCTTAGTTAAGATTCGCAGAGATATATAGCGGACAAGTCTGCCTGTGGCTGCTTTTGTAAGTTGCTTGTGTAATTGTCACAAACCACTTTTCTTCTATTCTACTTACCAACAATGAACTATTAACTGTGGCACATCCTTTTCCTCGCCTGCCTGTAATAATCATTGTGTAGAAATGTTCCCAGTTCGTTTTTGTTCTTTCTTTCATTGATCCCAGGCATGATTTCTTTCAACATCCCTCGTACGGGACGAGCCGTATGCGCGCTCGACCCGTGCATGACCCGAGCGGATGGTCACCGAGCTTCCGTTGGTCCCAAATGTACACCACTACGGCAACAACGGCCTTTCTAATTCCCCCAACACACACCGTGTTAAACCAATAAAAGAAACACAAAA
>CM068966.1:44910750-44930151 GCA_035128595.1 Eptatretus atami
GCGACCCCCGGCCCGCCAGATATATATCTATGTATGTATATATATACTATATAGTATATATATAATATACTATATATATTACTTATATGTTATATGTACTAATGTTGGCCCATATTTCTCTTGGTCAATCTACTGCGAATCACTACTACCAACGCCTTCTAGTTTATCCTTAAATAAGTCAGAACATCTCCAATAATAACAGTAGCCCAAATTATCTGTTATTTAGAATATTCACCTGACTATAATTACATTGCTTTTAAATTCACACTTAATCATGCCAAATATTCATGACTCTTTGTATTTTTCATTTAATTTTCCTGAAATAGTGAGAATTTATGTTTTTCACTTGAAGTGTCGTACATGAGTGTAAAAATAAAATGAAAAAGTAATTTATAATGCAATTATTTCCAGTATAAGCAAACAAAAGGTGAAAATTTTTAATGGTTAGACTTTCTGCCAGATTACCTTGGCAGTGCTTGTGACGCAGAATATCCTATTTCAATTGAATTGAATACTTCACAGAGTCAGTCGATGATCCGAGGAACAACACTTCAACTGAATTTGATTTTCACTATAAAGAATATGGAATGAACACGAAACTCAGTTTAGCAAGTACTTAGGCTCCTGATAATTGGCAAAATGATTGAATCTGTCCGACGTCACTATACTCCACAGAGGAGTAAGTAAATTTTTATTTGCGCCCGGTCTGCCAGTTTCAAACAAATTTAAATTCATTCCATACAGAATAGTCCTGTAATATTAGCGATGTTTATAGTCGAGACACAAACAAACAGTCCTGAATCAACAAAATTTATCGTACGAGTGTTTAACATTATATGATTTTAATAAAAGACGTGTAGCTTAGCTAGACCTCCGGCTTAGTCATCTAACCTTCCCCACTTCCTTCTCCGCCCTATGGCTGTCTCGCTACATAGAGAGCTCGCGTGCTTCTGACTCCTGTCTTCCTACTACTCTTCTTGTGTTCTCATCCTTCTTATTGCAACGCGACAAAACCTTAACCTCGAGACTCACCTCGTTCAGCTATACACGGAATCTGGATATCTCCATTACAACATACTAAGCACATGTACACATCCTCCATTGGACGTTGCCTTTTGAGAGCATCTATCAGTTATACTGTTTAGCAATTATATTTTACTCAGAGATCTATGTCTTATAATAAGAGTTTTCGACCACCACGTTCACAGTTACTTCATTAAATATTGACCAGATATCTGCTGTCTAATTTACGGTGTACTGCAATACAAGTGTATTTATTCGTGAAATTACAGCGGTATATATCTAAATACACTGACGCGTCTCTCTATGAGCCATTAATCATAGCACGTGACAAAATCACTCCTGAGAGTCTATCTGTTTTCTTCTGTTTGTTTTGTTTCTTTGTGTAGCGACAAAAACCTTGTCTATGCAGCGCGCTTTTGCTCCTTGCCGAACATTTGTCCTTGTTCACAGCCTTAAAACCTCATTTATCAAGAATGAATATATTACCCAAACATGTAGACCACATATCCGGCTTTCTTACCATCCAAAACCTCCGTTCTCATTACTCCATCAAAAATCACTGCATATACTACCATTATCTCCTACTACTCCATCTCGCTACCAATCAGAATTTGATGCTCGCATCTCTCAGGGACGTTTGGGAACATCGAATCAGACAAAGCCACGACGCATAATAAACGATACGATTAGGCCTATTTTTTCAACACAATTCCCATTATGCTAAACTTCTGAAAATGCAATATGACAAGGAGTGATAACCCTTCCGTCAGTCGTGGTATCGTAACCAGCTGGTTTTTAACGCTTCATTCTGAAGATTTCAACGAGGGCACAACACTCTATCCCACATTAAAACAACAACATGCAATTTATTTCACTTTGAGACCACAGCTGTAAACAAAAAGATAAGTAAAAATCACCTTCTGTTGGTGGAAGAGACAGCAATGTCTGCTGAGCGAAAGATGTGATACTGCAGCTGCTTGAATGCTCCACAATGCAGCGCTCTCCAACCAGACACCTATGCTTTTCCACCCCATATAAGTGATATCCTCCAATTCTCTATCAGTTCCAAACTATCCCTTTATCGCCATTTGGACGAATGCCCACTACAAATAACATCTCTAGCATTTATCCATTCGCTCTTATTATCTATATACTTACATGATTGTTTACAAATCATCTCTCATGTCAACTGTTGTTATGTCTCACTAGATATGTACTATGATAAAGTCATAGCTAAAAAATACTTACATATACATGAATTATAACCTTTACAGTACTTAATAACCTTGGTCCCTACACACTCCCTAATGGTATTGAGATTCTCGCTTATTGACAGTTATATTGTTCCTCTTAATATGTGGTTTTTCCTCTTGGTTTCAATCAAATCTTCGTCTGTTCCGCTTTCAGAAACATTTCGTTTTGGACAACACCAATGCGCCTATGTGATAGTGCACACCATCTCTTGCTACCTCAAACTTCCAGGCTCTTGCTACAGCATGGTTCCCCTTTTTCCTCAAGTCACACTTTCCTAGATTTTCATTCACACAAGTTTTCCCCTCGTTGCCTGTGCTGGGTGCGAGGGGCGAACCGATGTTGCATTCAGCTTGTCGTGCCGCAAAATTGTTCACCCCATGTGTCCTTCTCCCTCTCCCCTTTATCTCACAGCTCGCGACTCGTACTTTTCCCCCCTTTCCATTTGTTCTCCCCTCCATCTCTCAACTCTTCCATGAGCCTCAACCATGTATCCGTAATATAGACTATCTCAAAGACCATATGGGTATAATAATAAAAATGGTTTGTTCAACTTCCACCATATACTACAGCACCTCGAAACTTACAATAGAGACATATTACATGACATTGAAGAAAAAGTAAAGAAGACTAAGCCAAAACAGAGTAGAAAACATTTTCAGAGTTATAATTTTGTATTAATGAATTATTGAAATTTCAAATAAAAAAATGAGAAGAGGGAAAAAGACATATAAATTATCATCAATTTAATTACAAAGAAAACCAAATAAAAACAAATACGTAGAATAAACGAACGATCACATTACTATCAAAGTTATATCTTTGCCACTAGCACATAGATATTTGCCGATACACATTCCTAATTCCCAACGATTTCAAATTTTAAAAATGACAATACTTTACTCTTTACGATGAACGCCATACAGTAACAACCAGCTTTCTTCAAACCTTATTTTACAACAGAACTTCAGAATTTTGGGCAACTCACCTAAAAGATCCTTGTGGAAGCTATTTCACATCCGTTGGTATGTTTGTTGTTACCAGAAAATGTTTTTAGTTCCAACAAGTTTCTTTTCTCCAACTGCAAACGAAATGTTAGATATCCATTTTCTTGCCTATCTCCTCTCGCTCAGACGGATCGTGTGGGAGTTGCTAAGTACTTTTGGTTTAAACTGACTGTTGGTAAGTACGTCAATATAGTTTTGGATCCCTTGCCAGTAAACTATTGTGAGAAGTAGAACACCATTTGGCTAAGAGGCCAGGCGCGATGGCGAATATAGATACTTAAACAACTGCATCTCAACAATTATGCGAAATGTTTTTTGCCATTGCAGTTTGTCCTACTAGTGCTTGAGAATTGCGCTCCAGACAAGGTCTGACCAAATTATTGAGTAAGGAGAGATATATGATGATGTTGGACTGTGCTGCCAATATTTAATTTGAACATGAGTAATCTGAGCAAGAGCATTTCGATCTCGGACTCTAGCGAAACCATGACTTTTCAAAGAATAGATCACAAACTCTTAAGTGGACAGTATGTATATTTTCTCGATATTCCCACCATAGACGAAACCGTTAGCCGGTGCTGTGCGAACCAGATCAATCGTTAGCACCCACCTATCATATGCAATTTGTGTGAGTGTCTCTATATCCGCCCCTCCCAGCCGACCACCACTGAAAAGCGGGTCCTCCGCCCCCGCTCACCACCGACCGACCCAAACCCTGGGAGCGCCTCCTGACAAGCGAGCTGAGGTAATTATCGTATCCCTGCTGCTCCGGAAAAGCTCCCAAACCCCTGGGTACTCTCCCTTCTCTCCTTCCCTACGACAGCGCACAGGTTGCTTGCAAAGCAATGCAGACAGTCTAGGAAATGCATGACACAGACCGTTGGTGCCGACTGTTAATTCAATGGCGATTAGGTTGATGCTACTGCTCGCTTCAATTCTCTCAGCACGAGCCCCTCGACCGCAGTCGAGAGGCCAGGAGACCCCCGTAGCGCAGTCGAACTGCCAGCTATGATGCCACGGGTGCGAGTATCGGCTTCCGCGTCATCCTGTGGCAAAACACCGAGCTGTGCCTCGACTGGCACCGCGTCCTCATCGGCTATACACCAGTCACTACACCAGCCGAAAAAGTGTGCTGCATCCTCACCAGAGTGCGTCTTACCCGCGCACCCAGGCAAACTGTCAGGCAATACAGCTCAGCACAGACGTGAGAGTCCTTGTTGTTGCGGGAACCTGATCATGCTCGACACTAATGAGAGTCACCAGATGGTTTGTTGGCGTTCCGTAATGGCCTTACTTGGGTATCTTGAAGGGGTTACCAAATGTGGGGAGAGCGCAGTAGAAACACTTCGGAAACACCAAACCACCCTTCGTTGCAGCATCGACGTTGACTGCCTCCAACCTGTTGTCGGGGCAGTGCACGAAGCGGATAAGCGTTGCCGATGAGTCTTTTGTTCTCGTCGATAGCGATTAATGTTTTACATGTCTCAGTTTTCTGGCCGCATCACATGCTCTGCCGGACCTCCAGCGGTCCTCGCCACTAAAGCGTAGATAAAGAGGCACCCCATCCTATTTCCACTCTACGCTCAGCTTTAAATTAGGATGGTCGTGATGCGTTAAGTCTCATCACTCCGAGTGCCTCTGCTGCGCCAAATTGAGGATCATACATGTGTTAGCAACATTTACATATCACCTCAGGCCTCCCTCCCTCTGCTCCCCCCACCCATCCAGAGAGGTTTATGGAATGTATGCAAGTGGTCGTATATGTTCCCTGCCATGATTTGTTAGAGTCCAGCTCCTTGACAGAGATTGACTTTAGGTGAGGAATTGCCGCAAGACCGATTCACTGAGTAAATCACACTCTCATGCATATCTGGTATGCTATACTCCTTCTACCTATCTTAAGATCCTCCTCAGGAGCTCTTGTTCTGCCTTTCCCTGCATAGCTGCTTTACGCCAATCATACTTCTCTTCTACCAAGAAGGACAGTGCTGTTATCGCCAGTGTTATACAGCGCGAGCAGGCGGATCATCCTGTATATATGATCTCGCTGCAACGCACAATGAGTTTCGATGGGATTCTCTGACGATCCCGACTTCCTACTGCTCGCCTTCACGACGCCCAACCCCTGCCCCACCCTCCCTTCTCGACCTCCATCGACAGACTCCCTCCGCGCGACCTGTCGAAAGGCCTGCTTGTGATTGAACGGGTTCCACCGAGGGCTTCATCTTCAGCAAGAATTGTAATGGTTCACCCAAGTCTATCTATATATAAACTCTCTCATGGTTCGGTACCGGAGATAAGATCCACTGAGATGCCTGATGGCCTTATGGGACGCACCAGGGAGTCTTGGCCGTGATGAAAAGTTTTGCGATAGCAAAGAGTCCCGAACGATGGAACAGCATCAGCCACGGTCCTAATGACTCCCACTGTCCTTGCCGGCCATCACTGAACATCCACAATTGACCTTTGGTGGGGCAGTTCCGCGGCTTTATAACATCACGAGATGAGCCTGGTGGCTTGGCACCTTCATAACCCTGTTTGCATGAATATCATCACCTAGCACTATAGTGGACGAGAATTCAGTCTTGAAAACGTGAGACCTTGCTCCGCTTTCATTGACGGAGCTCCCTTTCTCACCGAGTACTCAGTTACATATGACCCCATAAGAACCCACTTGTCAGTAAAGAAAAAATTTGGCTCCGGCTGTGGAACAGCGGCGATCGCCAAACCTTAAAGAACTCATTATGAGTCCCTCACTTTCGTGGTATCTCACATATCTGACTGTGTTTAGTTATATCCTAGTATTCTAATATATAAAACAATTCTCCTATCAAAACTTCCCCGCCGCCACTCGCACACAACTGTATGGAGCATGAGTTGATCCGCTCCTGCACCAATTCAAGCCATTTTGAGAGAGCCTCAGCACAAAATGATATTTATACTCGCTATTAAACTAATCATTTGCAGGTTAATTCTCATGTATGCTGATTTGATACACGATTTCAAACTGTCGTATTGGCTGCTAATTGTAATAAACTATAAAGCTGTAAGGGAATAGATAAGTTACCTACTGTGGATTACAGACGCTTCAACCCTTTAACCTCACACAACAACACTGCTAACCGTATTCGACAAGTTGCCTAATCTATTGATTATCCGCTAAAAAATTAATTCCATATATAAGTACTTATAAATTAAGGTTCGTTGCAGTCTAAGCGACTAATCCTTGAGCTATAATCCTGCATCGGAGTGTATCGATGTCTGATACCTAATCCGAGCGGAGTAGAGCGATGAGTGAGCGAGAGAGCGAGCTGCTGATGTGAGAACAAGAAATCGCAATCCAAGAATAATAGAACGACGATGACGAGATCAAGACTTACTATCCAAATGTGTTGATCGATTGATTCAAAACTTGTGAAGTGTCATCTAAATGAAAAGGAAAAATATTGGCGCTTTCTGCATTATATAGTGTACGATGGAACACGGTAGTTAATGAGCATTGTCAAGTGGAAAGCAATTACAGTACCCAAAGTGGTGCAGATAAAGTTAAGAATATTGCATTAGGATCCATCTTGCAATGAGATATTCAGTCTTTATCAAAATATCTGCCAAGGACATTGACCTTAACTTTCCAAAGAGGAGATGAGTTTGAGTATCGGAGATCAACTACGGGTCCCTAATCTGCTTCCTCATCTACCTATGCTCATTCCTTGTTATATGCGAAAAATTCAGCCTAATGAGAGCGTTTTACCCGTTCTGGGAAGGTAGGGGTCTAGCTCCATAGGAATGTCACAGTATAAAGCTATTGCCAAATGTCACTCGTCAAGTCCGCACCAGAAGTTTTTCTCCAACGAATCATTGCATAATGATAGAAATTACTTTTATCTTCCCATAGAGTACTGAGCAGATTGACATGCATGTTTTGAGGCTGGAAGGAAGCCCGTAAGCAACTCTGATGAAGAGTCTAGATCATAAAGCCGATAAGCCATCAATAATAATCCAGCAATTAAGACCTCATTCACCTGTAATCACCACGAAAGTCATCCGCCAGTCTACTCCAGCACGAGATATCCACGTTGATAGCCAATCTCGTATTCCCGTTAAAACACGATTCACGTTGTTTCGTCAATTAAGAATCAAAAGTAATTGCACAGGCTAATTTGCTCCGATTAAAACACGGATTTCACGATGTTTCCTGTCGTAAAAACACGCGATTTTCTACGTAGGTTTTCCTCCATCCTAAAACATCGGAAGTGTCAAGTTGGGTCCGGTTTCTATACAGCGGATTTCCACGCGTTTCCCGCTTTAAAACAAATTCAACGTTGGTGCCGCGTTAAAACAACGATTTCTAATTGCGTTTCCGGTTAAAACAATTTCACGTCTTTCCTATTAAAAACCATTACGTGCGATTTCGGTTAAAACACAGATTCACGTTGTTTCCCGTTAAAACACGGATTTTCACGTTGGTTTCCCTTGCTTGAAAACACTAAGTATGCACGTTTGATGCTCGCGTATTGAATATAAACACAAGATTTTATCAACGGTTGTTTCCCCGTTCAAGCACCACGGAATTTTCAAATTTACGTTCCCGTGCTGCATACACAGATTATGCACCCGGTTTCGCTGTTATAAACACGTCTAATCAAGTGTCTTCCGTTATAAACACGATTCACGTCGTTTCCCATTAAACTAATTGCATTTCACTTGGATTTCCCATAGAGCTCACAAGACCACGGTATTTACAGCTATGGTTGGTTTGCCGAAAATAACACCGAATATACCACTCAACGGAACAGGACAGCTCCCACTAACAAACTACTCATATTCACGCTTGGCGTTTCCCGTCAGAAGAGCGCGAATTCACGGTGCAAGAGAAACGCTTCCCCTCACGTGTGACAAGAGACGAGAAGAGGATTTACTTGTTCCCTTTAAAACACGGAGTTTCCACTGAAAAAGAAGCTTTTCCCGAGAAGACGAACGGTTTCACGTTGTTTCGGTTAAAACACGGTTTCCACTTAGAGGTTCCGTAAAACACGTGTTTCACGTTGGTTCCGCGTCTAGCACAGCTGATTTGCACGTTGGTTCCGTTCATATTAACACACGGATTCAAGTTGGTTCGTTAAAACACGGAATTCCACGTTTGTTTCCGAGTGTAAAACCACAGGGATTCACGTGAGTCTTCAGTTATATCACAAGAGATATCACGTCGGTTTCCCCGTAACATGATCAAACAGAGGTCTTTTCCCGTATAAGAACACGATTTCACGTCGGTTCCCGTTAAAACATGGATTTTACTCGAGTCTCCGCTTCAAAACATGGATTTCAAGTTGGTTCCTGCCCGTATATTATACATGCGATTTCACGTCTGCTGTGTGCCCAGGTTGATAAATCACCACTGAGGAGTACAATGCAGGATTTCCCAGCTAGTAGAAAACCGGATTTCATGTCGGTTTTCCCCGTTTAAAACGCAGGGATTTGCACGCCTGGCCACTTGCACCGTATTGCGTAAACACACGTTTCAAGATGTCAGCGCGGATGCGGCCCTCCCCTTGTTATCAAATGAACGCCTCGATTCACGTTCGTTCCCGAAACACGGATTCCAAGTCTGTTTCCGCGTCCTAAAACATCGCCGATTTACACATGCCTGGTTTCCCTAGAGAACCACATTCATTCGTTTCCCTGTTGCTAAACAAGCAACGCACTATCACAGAGGTCGGTCCGCTATTAAAAACGATTTCAATCGTTTCCCGTTAAACACGATTCATGTCGTTTCCGGTTCTAACACAAACAACGATTCACTTGTTTCCCGTTTGCGTGAGAGAGAGCAGAGTGCGAGCGTCGGGTGTGCGAGAGAGAGCAGGATTTGCACGTCGGTTTCCCGTTAATAACACGGATCACGTCATGCAGCCCGTTTTCCGTAAAACATGAAAGTATTGTACGAAGCGCGTGCTTTCGTTTAAAAGACTACGTGCAGGTTCACGTCGACCTGTTGTCCGTTCGTTAGAAAACACGGATTCTAGCAGTTACAGATCCAGAGCGTCACAACAACGGTATTCACGCTGCCCTGGTTTCCGTTAAAACACGGATTTCATGTCGTCTTATCCGTGCGCATTGTGAAACATGTTTCACGATGTTTAGCGCAGTAAAAACAGAGTTTCATTGCAGTTTGGCCGCCATCCTCCCCGGTTAAAAGACGACGGATTCCCGTTAGCTGTCACCCAGGTATGTAACACCATGGGCCATATTTCTTATCCTTTAGATGTACAGTGTATCAAACAATGACACGGATTACTCGTTCCCTTTAAAACCACCGATTCACTCGGTTTGCTCCGACGATAAGCACACACGGATTTACGTTGTTTCCGTTTTCTTTCTAAAAACACGGATTTCACTCCCTTCTCACCTGACACAGACCACGAAATGTCATGTCACATGGGTATTCCCCCGTTTTGCTCGAAACACCGGGGATTTCACTGTGGTTTCCCGTTAAACACGGTTCAGTCGGTTCGTTTTAAACACGATTCACGTTGGATTCCCGTTAAAACACGGATTTCAAGTTGTTCCCGTTAAAACACGTATTTCAGTCGTTTCCGTTAAAACACGGAATTTCATTCGGTTTCCGTTAAAACACGATTTCACGTTGTTTTCCCGCTTAAAACACGATCACGTGGATTCCGCGTATCCTAAAACAATGATTTCAGGCATTTCCCGTTTAAAACATGGATTTCACTTCTTAAAAAGGAGTTTCCTCGGGTATACAACGGATTGCTAGTCGTTATCCCGTTAAAACACGATTTCTAATGCTGCTTTACCGTGTTAAATGACTATCACCACAATTTCTACGGTGTCTGTGTGTGCCCCATTAGAGAACACGATTCACGGTTCCGTCACAACATGATTCACCGTCGTTCCGCTGCATAGTAAAACGTCGATTCATCTCAGGTTTCCTAGGTTTTAAACACGAGTATATATCAACTGCTCGTCTCCCTGTTAAAAACCACGGAATTTTCGAACCCTCCGAGATATTGATTATAGTTTCAGACATTGGATCAATATATATCCGATTGCAATATGACTACTCTGTTTAGCGTTTATATCCTTACTTGATCTTGCTTCTTAATTCTTTCCAGTTATGAAATACTCCACAGCGTTGAAAGACCATAGTGCCGTTTGTGATTTGTATCTTCATTTCAGGGTAGTCATCCACACTTGTACATGAATGCAACTCACTTTATCAGAATTGAAAATATTTTCGAGATTGCAGAATAGAGGTTTGGTGAAACTATCGCATGTCAATAAATCAGGCATTGCTTCTAGCCTTCCACCAGAGCGCGGGTTCATGGATTGCGATCAACCATCGTGCTCGGCTCGAAAGACCGCACCATGAGGGCGTCAGGCAGAGAAGCCTCTGATCTCGGCATAATTTCACTCCGCGCAACCTAGGAATTTACTTAGGCTTTCATCTCTTCCGAATCGTGCTAGGCTGTTGAGCCATATGCACCACGACAATAGTTGTGTTATGACAGAGACAATAACCCTCATTGCGACATCGTAATTTGGCACATTTCTGCTAGAAGCACTGACTTGAGTAAGATATCTCTATCCAACACATTCCTTCCTGAGTTGGTTTTATCAATCACTTATGGGACGTGCTATGAGACAGGAGAAGCTATGCGCTTAGTTAAAGCTGATGTAAAATGCGTCCAAGTATAGAACACCAACACCAACAGCTATCAGTGCAATACATCTTGATTATAAGGGCCTAATATGTCTATCTAACAGGGATCTCCTCTGTCTCAGAATGCGAGCTTCTTTAATTTTTCACCTGCATAGATCACAGCACCAGCTTAAATGACATTTATGAAACCTTCTACCACGAGCCTATTTGAGCTCACCATGTCTTGTAGTGTGTCCATTGTATCCTTACCAGAGAACCATCGTCCCTCCTGCTCGCCCGGCCACTTCAAACCTGCCCGGCTCTGCTTGCCGATCTCTGTGATTCAAAGCTCGTGATAAAACTTTCGAGCGATATCTTTTACCAATATATTTACCCGAGGACATCTATAGACGGAATAGAGCAATGTGGCAGCTTCAAAAATGTCAACCATAATGTTTCTGTTCTTGAATGCAAACAGACCACAGAAATTATAAGAAATATGAGAAATAGCCAAGGATGACACGTGTCGATCCTACCTTTCAGATTCAATACAATTATTGTGCGGCAGTGATATAACACACACACACACACACACACACACACACACACACACACACGGACGACACTGCATCCTTTTACCAATGAGAATCGACCATATGACCAGAAGCTATATTTATTAATTCTCCTTGGCTCAAAACCAGACAAAAAAGATATATTATCACATACTCTGCACTCACTCACCACTAAACAGCCAGCACTCTCACCCATCATCTCTAGCTGCCTTCCCCAAATGATTAAAAAGTACAATAAATATCATCATTATGTTACTATATCATCACAAGCCCGCTAGTCCCAATGAGCCTTCCCAGTATCTGTTAGTTAGTTAGAGCTAAACAAGAGACACGACTCATATGTTTCTTCGCTCTGGGAAGGTCTACCTGAATCAATGAAAATGAGAACCTATACAGATAAATGAGCGAGCCATGGATATAGTTCCAAATGCAGACTCCTATTAAATTAAATCACCAAGGCAACCCAGTTTACACGATTAATCCAACAATGTTACTATAAGTCCTACTCACTGGCAGAGTTGCGTCAAGTTGCGAGAACGGGGCCCAGTTCTTCGAACCTTGCCGCCTTGCACCGCGTCAACGTCTCTTGGAATATTGTAAAGTTAAACTGGTTTAGCTGTAAGTTCTATACAACCATATAGTCAGGCGACGGAGGAATCTTAGATAAGTTGCTTCGCACCGCCATCTTTGCAGAGGCACAGCGTCTGCATATATTCTCTGCAGGTACTTTCCACGTTTTTTCAATTCTTCTTTAATAGAATGCGTTATTATGACCCATTTTAAAGGGGTAAACACCTCGACTAGACTCGCACACAACGAAACGTGCATTAACTTTATAGTTGCCTGCGAACCTCCATATCCAGACTGTTCTTTTATGATACAAGCCCCCACTCAATTTTTGCGGAAAAATGAGCACCTGCGGCAATTCCTATTCAAAGTCCGTTTTTGAAAACACTGGAAATGATGTCACACAAATTATACAATACAGAATTCTTAGACAAAAACTATCACAGTACGCACAACTATCATGCCAGTGAATCCTTTCACTCACGAGTCCAGCAAATGTGAAAATCTCCTGGGAAAAATCGTCTTTAATTCTTTTATCCTTCATTATAGATTCCGTACATCATATAATGTACTTGCAACTAAAGCTCACGCTTAAATATCTTGTTCAATCCATCAGGTCTCCTTAAGCCAGCTGTTCGGTCTCCCCTTTGCTCCGTGACGTATAACCACGCCGTGTAATTTTCCCCTTTAAAGGTACTCCGTGATTGGCCAGACCATTAGCCAAATTCCACGTGAAAGCAATGCAAAACTCTGCAAATATGCATGGAGTCTCGCAGGGATCTCGATGGGACGGTTTAACTCACTCATTGCTGTTATCATTGAACAAACACACTCAAGAAAGAGGAACAAACGACCATCAGAAATATGTTTACTTTGTCGTGTTGTGTCTTATTGCGTAAATCTGTCACATTGTCTATCATTTACACCAATCTAATACAATCTTTATGCGCAGAATCCTTCTTTACAATTGAGTGGAATTTACATAAATCGTCTCAAACTTAAAAATAACCTAACACTACTCTTTGACTCAATCACATCGACTATCAAGAGGCTGGCACCATGTAAGGAATCCGAGGCTCTGAGCCAAGCTACTCCCTGGTTCGCATCACATTTACGCTTTTCCCCTGGTCCTTATATTCGCGATCTACTCTGCTCGATAACGACCCATTGCCTAGCCAATCACATCCCAGCACACACTGACAGTAACGCAACTATTTTAACTACGGTTCCCCTTTTACGAGACCCCAAAGCTCGCCTAGATAAAGCACGTGTAACTACTAAAGCCCAGATTTATAGGTGTACCTTTGAATTAACTCCAACACAGATGGAAGAGAGGCCCGTAGCACTATGGAAGTGAGAGCTAATTGCTCTCAGGTGCTCGATGTCTGCAGATAAATGCTTGAAATCACACATCAACACCCATTCACGCGATATGACGCACAGGATGACAATATTGCATCCTCAAGCAACCGTCCGCGGGTGAACAACCCACATCCCTCAATTGAAAAAACCTTTGCCACCCAGCTACGATTAATTATTATAGTATATAGTGCATATCCAAATGTGCTATATATAACATTATTTATGCTAATTATATATATATGAAAAAGGTCACTCGGAAGCACATATACCACACCTATCCCAGTAAGCCTGACGCACTGGAGAACGTGTCAGCCCATACAATTTTGAGATATGCAATATTTCTCGTTTGTCGCCTCTCTCTCAATGGTGAAGAACACTTTATAATTAAATAATTTTCCTTATCCAGATCCGATTCGAATCTTCACAAAATCAATCATCTCAACTCGTCTCTGCCAATCTCCTCTCTGAAGTTCGAGGGGGCCAGCCCCTGAATATTTTTGGAAGCTCGTGACACCTCTGTTGGTGAGGACACTGTGTCTCGAAGATCGTGTGTTCAAATGCAGCTGAAGGCAGTGATGTATTTTCTCATCTTCAGGAGGGCTTGCTAATCTCAGGTGAATTGTCACCTCATGAGTTATTGGGATATGGAGAATAAAAAAAATAACATGAATGACCTTCAGGGTGCCTGCTCCAGTAGGGGTGTGTTCCGTCAACAAGAAGTTTGTTGCAGCCTGTTTGCAATCCACCTTGCAAGCAGAGCAAGCAATCAAGGGCTGGGTGGGGGAGGGGGGAACCGAGGTGTCCATCAGCAAGTGGCTTGCCACTACAAAGACATGATAGAAGTAAAGAGACACCATGACTTTAAAGTTATTTATTTATTTAACATTTGAAGAACATTTCATCAATTTTAAGACATACTGTACACTAGTATTTGGTAGATTTGCCATTTGCAGATTTCAATGCATTTACTCTTTCAGGCATAGAACTAACGAGTTCCGAAATTTTCTCTTGTGGGGTTTCTGCCCAGGCTTCACGCAAAAGGTTTATCAATTCTACCCGTGATGTTGGTTTCCTGGACTTTTTCTGGACGAATGCCAGTTATAACATGTAAGCAGGCCATGGCAATATAGGAACACGATCACTATTTTTGCATTGCATTGTATTGCTGAGAATTGAATGACAATAGGGGAGTAGATGAGATGTTGGACTGTGTGGGTAAGGAAGACATGTGGGACCGCAGGAATAGATCAAGCTCTGGAGGGAGTGATGATTGTGGGCCGCCCCCCCCCCCGGGTATTTGTTACCTGGCAGCAGGTGTGTCTGGAAATGGAGACCTGTTCGGATAGGGAGGTCTAGTTAGGTAACCAGCGGGAGAGAAGAACCCCTGGCGACCAATATGAGGCCGTGAGAGCCTGATGTGTGCAGACCGTCCCCGAATAGAGGGCGTACAGCAAAGGAGTTGTTTTGGCTTTCTGGGACCGAATGTTTGAAGGGGAGTGGGGGGGGGGGGGGGCGAAGATGTCGTAAGTTGAGTGACTTGGTTTTGGACTGCGGGTTCCACAACTGGAAGAGCCCCCATCATTTTTGTTGTATGGTCCCTCCCCTCTGCTCCGTTGAGGATCATACATGTGTGTAGCAACATTTTAGCCATGGTCTTGCAGGGTTGGAATGAATGATTGATATTGGATTTATGTATGAATGGGTGAGGAAGGTTCACTAAATCCATGTCTTCTTCTTCTTCTTCTTCTTCTTTCGGCTGCTCCCGTTAGGGGTCGCCACAGCGGATCATCCGTTATGATCCGCACAATGATTTGGCACAGGTTTTACGCCGGATGCCCTTCCTGACGCAACCCTGGTCGCCTCTTACGACACAGGGATAGTTCACTAAATCCATGTACCGGAGATAAATCCACTAATCTGTACTGGAGACGCAGGGCTCGTGGAAATTTGGATAGGCAAATCGGGACGGCTCCGCAGGTCACATTGGGTGTTGTGGCATCCACTGATGAATTCAGTCTTGAAAAGGGGGGTTTTACAGACGTTAAAGTAAAAAAAATTTTGGTTGAGGTTTTGTCCATTTTCGTAGGTTTTTGTGTGTGTTTTCTGACATTTTCTACCCGCCCCAGGAGTGAGGAGCGAGGAACCAGCAGTTTTGCAAATATTTGAGTTGTGTTTAAGGGGTGTAAAAACGTTAAGGGGAATAGATAAGTTAGCTACGGCTCACTTCCCACAGCCCCTTCTAATTTATTCCATAAGCTAATTAGGTGTGAGTCGGAAAGTGGTAAGGCTGGAATGGTAACGCCAGCATTGAACCTTGCAGGAGCTACGGTTCTGGAGAGGGGGCTGTGTTATGATTATGGGGGTAGATGAACTTATTTAATAGGACAGATAGGATTGTATAGTGTAGCATGGTCCGTAGACGGGTAGAAGCACGTCAATGTAAATAAGTCAGGGAATCTGTCAGCTTAAGTGTTATGTGTCACCAAATGAGGGGTGGTGCGGTGATAAGTAGCTTAGGGAGTAAAAATTAGTTCCCCTGTGCATGATTACCCTCTGTGATTTTCTCTATGTTTTTATATTATAAGCCAGGCCGTAAGCTGGGGACCGAGTCCCAGAAACAACAACAGGAGAAGCCCACCTTCAGGTGTTTGGAGGCAAGGAGAAAACGCCCCGGGGCGGAGAAGAGAGGTGATAAAAAGAAGGGGATCGAAGGTGCAGTGTGCTTCGCGAGGGGGCTTCAGAGACAGCAGATCGAGGAGGGCCGATTGCACGTCTGGAGTGATCAAGCAGAGCAGATTGAGTAGAGCCGATCGAGGAGATGCTGGCCAGATTTGCGCATTTCAAGTGTGGAGGGCTCCTGTCTGGTTCGGCGGGGCACGCACGTGAGGTCGTTGCCAGGACCACACAAGGCAGGTGACACTTGCTCAGGAAGAGGAAGGCTGGCACGTTCGTGAGCCTGCGTTTGGAAAGCTGTTACAAGTGAAGCGCCATTCTGCCTGCATGTGCATGTGGATGATGGAGGTGCCATCCTCCCAGGCTCGACAAGAGACCGCGCCATTTTGCTTGAAAGTACACATGCCGGACGAAGCTCCCCATTACGAGAAAGACGAGGGCCAGCCCTTGGACAGGCTGAGTACCAGTGTATTTAAAAAGGGGGGTTTTATTTTCATTTGTCACACTTTGTCTGTGTGTGCGAGGCCTCGATCATAGAAGTTAAGTATATATAAATGTGTATATATATATATATATGTGCATGAATATATATTGTTGTGGCCGGGGGTCAAGGTGAGAAGACCATGAGGGGAGGGGGAAGCTATCTCGGGTTCCCACCAGACTCTCCGGAATCGCAGGATGTTGCACACGGATAACTCCATGACGTGGCGAGTCGCGAACCGACCGTGCATGCCAATAACTCAACCACGTGACTTAGGTTCTTCTGTCTAAGGTTTAACCGGTTACCTAATTAATCACGTGATTTAATTACCAGGGAACACGCCCCCGGTACACCTTGTTCAAACCGGATCACTTTACCGGATCGGATGCAGCCGAGCGACACTGCCAAGGACGTACTGGCTAAAAGGAACAGATCATTGGGAATAAAGTCCCAGCTAAGCTAGGATTCGGCCCATGCTGGATCAATGAAAGAACACAAAAACGAGCTGGGAACATTACTAATAATAATTTATTTACAAGCAGGCGAGGAAAGTTATGTTGCGCAGTGAATAGTTGTTTTATTGTTATGTAATGCAGGGATAGAAAGAAACGTGAGGTGCGACAATTATACAAGCAACTTACAAAGCAGACACAGAGCAGACTTATACCAATATATCTTCTACAATCTTAACTTAAAGCTTGGACTGGTGCCATTACGCACACGCACACGCACACACACACACACACACACACACGCACACGCACAACCCGATAAAGAGGAGTTAATTAGAAGAAAGGAGAGGCAGATGAGGCTAACGGCTCTGTAATACCTTGCACAGGTGACAGACCGCGCGCTCCCAGTACGTTTTGGGGACGCTCTGCTGAATTTATCTTCCTTGAGAGTTGGCGTGTCGTTTCTGCATGGCTAGGGTGCCGCGCAGTGCATGCGCTGATCCAGGATGAATGAGCGAGACCGTCAGGCTGAGGGAGCTGGTAGGTGGAGGCAGAGGCGATGTGGGTGAAGAAGGCAGGGTCAAGCAGCGGAGTCAGGCGGATGCGTGGAGCCAACGGTGAGAGGCAGGCGGATGGGTGGAAGCCCAGCGGTGAGCAGGCAGGTGGAGACAGGTGGCGGGATTGGAGCCCGCGGCGGAGAGGCATGCGGAGAAGGTTGGCGGGTGGAGCCAGCGGACGAGAGCAGGAGGAGAAGGTGGGTGGGTGGAGCCCGCGGTGATAGAGGCGTGAGAAGTGTGGGTGGGTGGAGCCAGCGGCGAGATGCAGGAGGAGAAGGTGGGTGGGTGGAGCCAGCGGTGATAGGCAGGCGGAGAAGGTGGGGCAACAGGCGCATGCAGAGATCGATCCAAGGCGAGACAAAGAGGATGACTACGGACGGCCTCGCGATCCGTCCTTTATATGTCTGGTGGTACAGGGTGAGGGCGATGACCCAAAGTGATGCGTCGTCACCCGAATCGGGTGCTCCCATTGGGCCCTGGCCACCGCACGGCCCAGCCACCCTGGCTAGAAGTGGCCTCATTGTGCATCCGGCGAGACATTGGCGAGCTGTGGAATTGTCTTGCTCCGAACACTGCGATATGAATCGCCCCACACCGACCTCCCGGGCCATGCCCTGGTGACTGGCCGAGAGCCGCGTCAGCCCAGCATGCCCACTCGGGCACCCCCGGCGTGCTGCGGTTGGCGCTGATCAATGCGCTTGCTTCGTCCGTACGCCATGCGGCCCGAGCAATTCGGGTCTGTACAGCATGCCTCTGCTTGGTGGCGGCAGCATCAAGGCGGAGGCGCGAGAATATATCTGCCGTCTGCGGGAGATATTGGTGGCCACAGTGGCGAGCGAAGATTGATGGTATGATGCCGTTGTGAACCAATGCGCCACCCGAACAAAGATGTGCGCCATGCGCATCCCGTACAGTGCGATGGTAAATATCATGGGGCTGCGCGCGTCTGCTATCGTGCATTCGGTTATTTATCACAGTGGTGATCTTCACAGGTGGCTGCCTGAGTGCGGTGCTGGCCACGATCTGTGTCATGGATTGAAGGAAAGGATTGGATGTTTATTATTACATGCAGATTTGGGTTGAAATAAGCGTGCCGCACGCATCCTGTACAGCGTTGGGATTTAATGTATGGTTTTACTATTTCCTTAGTCACCGTATTCTTGCAGCGGGGGATTTTTTCCATCGTGTGGTTGATGCTTCTTTTGGCCTCCACGAGGAGGCATTCTTATAGTGAAGGATGTTGCTGTGGTTTTCACAGGCGGCCATCTGGGTGCGGTGCCTGCTTGGAATTATTTCAGGAATAAGAGGAAAAGAGTTGGAATGAAGATAGAGATATAATCAGACCCAACTAAGAGACCCACACAACACACTTCATCCAATTTCACCCGATAGACACGAGGGAAAGGTCTAACTACATGTATATTAATGAAATAACTGGGGATCACTGTGATGGATGCCGTTGCCTTCGAGGCATGCTGTTCGCAGAACTGCAACAATAGATACATATGTATACATATTGTTACGGTTCGGCGGTGGCGGGGCTTCGGACGAGTGCGTCAATCACTATCCGTAACCAGTTTGGGTTTTCGCACCCTACTCTCGACAGCCAAATGTTACAGGTTCGGCGCCACCCTAACCACCGCCGTCTACGGGGTTATAACGCCGGCTGGTTCGGCACAATTCTCGGGTTACGCGTCTCGAACCGCGATACCAAAATACACCTGTACCTTGCCAACTGGGGGAATAGACCCCAGTTACAGACTGGTTTTGTCAGAGACCGAGCGGAGTCTACCAGTCTG
>CM068966.1:44985598-45004649 GCA_035128595.1 Eptatretus atami
AGTTCGAGTTGTGGGTATCGAAGCTGCTGTAATTGGGATCGTAATATGTTCAACCATCTATCTGCTCAGGAGCGGGTCGTTTGGTCTAGTCAATGTAGACCCAGATTGAATGTTTACATTGTCAAGGCATTTTTCACATTTCTCGAAGTGCTATCAAGGTATCTCGTTTTTAATGCGGCCATAATTCCCTTGCCCTCTTGGAACTTCTAATAGCGTCTTGCGACACAACTGAATGAACGTTTTTTACATCTGGGGAAATTTTACATTTAATGACCTTGAACCATTAACCTAAACAATAGGTTGCTAGCTGCTTGACTATTCTAAACAGTTGGTTAAGTTTTGTTGAAAGATCAATTTTGGAAATTTTGTGACCTGTAGGTCTGACGGAGAAATGGACAAACATACCAGGAAACGAAAATATGCTTTGCGGAATCTACGATTTCACAAGTCAACTGGAAGATTGTTTAACTTGGAATTAAGAAGAAAATTATTTTATATAAATGGAAAATTATGAATTGCAGTTTCAATTTTCATTGCTCTTGTTTGTCACAGTTACCCTAATTTCTGATGTTTTCTATTTGAAAGGTCATTTCGCAAATGGTGGCTATTGCCTTGTTACCCGTCCATGTACAAGCTTGGAGGGGGCCCTTGAGTGTTTTGGATAGTTATTACGTCGAGTGCTGAATTCAGAGGCAAGTGAAAAATGCTTGCAAATCTGCAACATATGGGCGTTATTTTCAGGCTTTGTGGGTTTTTTTATGAATCAAATTATGTGGCTTTCTGGTTTCCGAACACACAAGGACTCCGTGGTTTTTTTGTCCCCAAGGACTTCTTAGTATATTTTTCAGAGGGCCAAAACTTACCATTTGTGAGTGATGTTATGTACTGTGGTGATGGCAAATGTGACACCACGTGTAAGAGGCTGTGGGCTTCAGTTTTATAAGTTTATTTGATTGTTCACATGTTCAGAGTGAAAGTGGATCTGTACCGTTAGTTTTACAATCCCTATGAGTTCTCATTTTCCTCCGTGTTTAAATATAAATGAACATTTGTTTATTATCAAATTGAAAGTGTTGAGGTGAAAGGCTTTCACACAGTGTTTTGCATGACATCAAATTGGTGTGTGGCTATGTACCACATTTTGTCTGCTTATGAGGAAATTGTAGTGAATTCTGTCTTTGAGAAATTCTTTGACAGGATTAAGCAACGTGCATTCATGATCAGTTAAATTTTTTGGTGGTGCTGGACGTTGACTCGGGTGTTGAGCGGTGGGGTTGGGGTGGCTCACAGTCGCTATTATAATTTCTCAGTAAGCTGTGAGAATGGGAAATGCAGTTTGTGACCTGTCATTAAGGAAATGTTCTGTGGGCAAGGTATACAAAAGATGGTGTTTGTGCAATGGCTAAAAACTTATTGGGGGTCTGTGGGTTGATTCAAGATAGACCTCAACACATCCAGGTGTTTTAATCAGTGTTCGATCCCTCCTTGGAATGACGTTAAAAGTTGGGGATGTACTTGCAAGACGATGGGCTTTGGTGAGATGTTAAAGGATCTATCGTTTATTTTATACAAAGAAGTTGGCAAGGGTTACGCTGAATCTGACAAAAAGAGGCAAAATTCCATCCCTTGATTAATCAGCTGGGAAGAAAGGCTTGGTGTTGGCTTGGTTGGTTAGGGTGGCGGCTTTGGGAATCTTTGGATACCTGGGTTTGAGCCCGGATTATGCTGCAATTAACACCAGGTGGAGGTTGACTCAGCTTCATCCCTCTGAGATTGGTGAAACTGAGTACAGTGTACTAGTAATAGGGACATGCATTCAATTGGCATAGTATGCAGCCCAACAAAATGATAGCTCCGTCCAGCCAAGCTGCCACAGCAAGAAGGAGAAGAAGACTGTTTGACACGACACAGGTAGACCACCCAGCTTATAATTTTCCATGTAGACTGCTTTGCACCTTCAGAAAAGCCTTTGGAATTCACGAGCACTCCTTTGAAAAGTCTTCCTCATTAATCTTAGATGTTGTAGAAAAGTATAAAATATTTGCACTTTATTTCGCTTTTGAAGAAGAAGCACAAAAATCTCATATATAATACAATATTATACACATGGTGCTCAGTTTAATTTTACCTTTTTGTTGCTGCATCCTTTTTGTTGTTGTATGGCAAAAGGGATTGGAAAAGCATTGCTGAAAAAGTTCCAAGGTAGTGTGTTGGACGATACAAACTCATGACAAAGAAAAAAGTTTTTTGAAGACTGAAAGTCTGACTTTTATATATTTGAAATGGTTAGATGTGTGTCTTGTGTTGTGTGGTGTGTGTGGTGGTGTGGATTATGTAAGAAGCTGTTTTCTAACACTGAGTGACTGATTTCACTGATAGAAATGTTTAGTCCTTCTAGAGTGGCGTAGAAGCTGGAAATTTTTGCATACTCCTGCAAACTCGAGCACTATATCCTGAGAAACCACCAAGACATCCCTCCGCACTTCCGCTGCAATAACAGGCGCTACAAGCTAGAGGTGAGTGCTGAACGACCGAATCGGCTCGGGCCGCTAGGTGTATGGATGAAGCAAGCAATCATATCGCGGTTCGGAGCGAGACGATTCCGCAGCTCGGACATTGTATTGCCGGATGTAAATAAGGGCCGCTTCCGGCCCAGAGGTGCGGTCGAGTGTAGGCACGGGGCCAGCATGGGAGAGCCATCTGAATTCAGGGTGAACGAAGCCATCGCTTCGCGCGGCAACCCAGGATCTATGAAACACAGATCGGCCGAACCCCGCATGCTAGGGGAGTCGTCAGAGAGGAGTCGAGTCTGGCGTCATCGTCGCTGGTGGTCTCCTCAGCTTGCCTTGCCTGGTTATATGGATCGGGTCTCTGCGGCGCTTGCAGCAGCCGTCTTTCTCTTCCAACTCGTCACTGCTCTCCACCCACCGCTGCTGTCCTGCCACTCCGCCTACTCGCTCTCGATCGCCACCTTCTTCACCCACTCAGCCGCTGGCTCTCACCCACTCACCGCCGGCTTCACCATCACCAAAGTCCCCCTCATGCTGAGCAGTCGCGCCATTCTCTGGATTCAGGCGCAGACGCTTCGCTGTAGCCAGTAGCCAAGTAGGAGAGCAACGCGCCAACTATCAATGGAGGGATCCGTTCAGCGGAGCACCCCCTAAAATCGTACTGTGGTGGCAACGGTCGGTTTATCCGGGCAAGGTAGTTGTGAGGCACGTAGCCTCATCATCCTCTTCTTTTTGCCTCATTATCATTCTTCTGCATGGGGTCGTCGTGTGTGTGTGTGATAGTTGTGTAGTGGTGTGTGTGTGTGTGTGTGTGTGTGTGTGTGTGTGTGGTTGTGCCGTCCTCGCTTAAGTTAAGATGGCAAGGAAGATTTAGGGACAAGTCTGCTCGTGGCATGCTTTTGTAAGTTGCTTGTGTAATGTCACACATGGCCATTCTTCTTTCTATCTTACTTACACACAATCGAACTAATAAACTGTTTTGGCCACATCCTTTTCCTCGCTGCCTGTAATAAATCATTGTGTACAGAATGTTCAGTTCGTTTTCTTGTTTTTCTTCATTGAATCCAGCATGTATCTTTCACTATCCAGCATTATCCACAAGTAGAAAACCTAGCCGGACTTTATTCCAAAGATGCCGTTCCCTTTAGCCTGTATGTCCTTGCAGTGTCGCTCGGACTGGCTTCAAGCGGTTAAGGTGATACCGTTGGACAAGGCTACCGGGGCATCAGACAGAGGATTCTTTTTAGGTACCGGTTTAAATCTGCAGAACAGAGGGACCTGCAAGTCACGTTGGTAAGTTTATTGGATTCATGGGTGGTTTTTTTTGTTATACCTTGTCCAGGACTCGTGTGAGAGCTATACGACACAACCGCAACAGCAGGGGGGGTAGGGCATGAGTCAAGGGGGCATGGGAAGGGACAAACGGTGGGAACAGAGACATTTAGGTCTGGTGAAGGGCGAGGTGATAGGTGGGGAACATGGTATACAAGATGGACACTGGCATGGGACTTTAGGAAGCAGAAGCAGGGAGTTTGAAGAGGTCGGTTTGGGGTGGATTAAGCAGTGGAGAAAAATCAAGAATTTGGATGGGGGAGACTAAGAGTGGTTGGGTGAACAGCTGTTTGAAGGCGGCTGGAGGAAGAATGGATTGAAAGGTGACAGGGAAGTTTATTCCAAAGGCGGGAAAAATGAGGATTTGAAAGAGTGAAGGTGCAGCAGTGATTCGTGAATTATTTGTAGTTTTACCAGAAGGGGTTGTCTGGCAGAGATCTTGAGCATCCTGCAGAAATATGATGGCAACATCGCAGAAGAGCAGGGGGGTGGGGGGGGCGAGACCGGAGAGGAGACAGAGAAGACAGAAAAGATCACCGACCATGCTGCGGTGAGAAGATTGAGAGGCCCAAACAGGCCCTCATCGTGCGAGATACCAATGATCCGAATGCACTTGAGTTCGCAATACGTGAAGCCCGAGAAGGTGAGAGCAGGAGCACCAGCCCGAGGAGGAGCCGGTACTCCATCAGGCTGTGGACAAAAGCTTTGTATGTGGTCGGAGCTCAGGTGGGCCAAAAAGACTTTGCAACAACGGAGGATTCCCAGTATCGGCCGACTGGCTTGATGGGGCCAGTTGGAATGTGGCTTTCCCAGGAAAAGATCGTGCAAATAGGAAAGGTTGGCGAAGGGGAAGGTTGGCGACAGCCGTCGTGGTCATGAGTTATCATGTGCAGATGGGCCTGCGATTCCGGGAGTCTGGTGGGAACGGCCAAGATAGCTCCGCCTTCCTAGTGTCTTCTCACGCTGACCCGCCACAAAATATCTTCTGAAATCTTAACTTGCTATGACAGGCAATCCTCATACACGTATACACCAAACCCGATGAACGATTAGATAGCATGAAGGAGATGCAGATGAGGACTAACGCCTCGGCATATCCTGGTGTCGGTGCGGACGACCTCGGCAACTCCATAGCTTGTGGGGATGCTCACGTTTTGAGCAAATCGTCCACCTCAAAGTCGGCGGCGCTATCTCCTGCTTAAACACTTTGCGGGGCTCATGGAATCGTGTGCTCCGCACTGGTCCAGAGCAACGTCTGTTCCCACGCACACACCTGAGTGTAGTGCCAGCGACAGCAGCCGGAGGGGTAGTGCAAGAAGAGGGCGGAGCACCCAGAAGCCCAAGAGAGGGCGAGGCAAACAGCAGAGAAGTGGGTCAAGGAGGCATGCGAGAAGCAGAGAGAGAGGGCGACGGCTTCACGATCTGCCTTTTTACGCCCGGGCGAAGGCTGGGTGGATGATCCGAACGACTCACCCTGACCCGAGTTGCGCTCCGCTAATTGGGTCATGGCGTCCTGACCGCCCTGCCAGCTCCTGGGGCCTGAGCTATTTCATCTTTTACAGCAAACACTAGGATATCTTAGTTAGATAAGTTCGGCACCCCCTGAGTAATACTTGAAGCACCTTTGGATAGCAACCTACATAGGGTGCGCTGTTGGGATTGGTCCCTCTACCAACTTTGCACACTTATATTGAAATATTTGCGCTATTCTGTGCAAAACTGTCAAACTCACTCAAGTTGCTTCGTGGAGCATTGATGAGAAGCAATCTTCAAGTCATGCCACCAGATTTCTCGATGGATTAGGTCGTGGCTCTAACTGGCCCTCAAGACTTTTATATTGTGTTTCCTTAACCATCTCAGTACTAGGGTCTAGCTTTAGCTGTGTGCTTCGGATCATTTAGCTGTGTGCTTCGGATGTCGGAGAGATCAAGTTGCGATGCATCGTTTGGTAATGTCAAGATCTCTGACCTTGATTTCGCAGATGATGCAGTCATGTTTGCAGAGACTCTTTGCGGAGGATACTTTTTGGGGCTCTCAAGGTGCTGAATGAGGTGTTGGAGCTGCTGGGATTATGGGTTTCTGAGGTCAAAACGAAGATCCAGGCTTTCAATGACATCTTGGGTGCTGCTATCCTGTCTGTACCTGTTTGTGGCGGGGATGTTTAGGTCAGGGAGAGATTCACTTACCTTTGCAGTGATATTCATGTCTCTGCTGGCTGTGTGCCAGAGGTCAATAGACGTCTGGGTCAGGCCTGGGGAGTCATGGATTCACTGTATCATTGGGTGTGGCGCTGCCGGTACCTGTGCGGTAGGACAAAAGTCCGAGTCTTCAGGCCCTTTGTGCTTCCAGTCTTGCTCTATGCATGTGAAACGCTGGCTCTGACCAGGGATCTGAGATGGAGACTTAATTCCTTTGGTACCAGGTCTCTTCGGAGAGTTCTTGGCTTTCGCTGGTCGGACTTTGTGCACAACGAGCGGTTGCTGAGAGAGACTAAAATTAGATTTGTTACCTGCATAGTCCGTTAGCGTCAGCTGCAGCTGTCTGGACATGTGGCTCGTTTTCCTGACGCTGATCCTGCTCACCCGATTCTCTCAGCGAGGGAGTCTCGTGAGTGGAGGAGGCCAATGGGTGGACCACGTGTCTCATGGTTGTAGCAGGTTGATCAGCATCTCAAGGAGATGGGGATAGGCCAGGCATCTGCCTGGAGGATGGCCAGACGGAGGCCCTTGGAGTTACGGCAGAAAGTGGACGCTGTGATGCGCTGCTCCGGCACGTGCTCCCATACCTGACCTGAGCTGTTTCAAAAGTTTTAATGTCGAATTATTTTTTTTTTTTACTAAATACATACAAGTATGGAAGCAATTGATAGTATCTATGATTTGGATGATACCATTATCATCTCAAACTCGACTGAAAAAGAAGACTACTTCAAGGTAAATATAACAGGAACAGACTGGAATACAAACAGAACAAAAAGTTTTGAAATAAATAATCAACAAACTTATTTGAATCTCGTCGAAAGTTTCTTGTTGTGTAAATTTACATTCACTTGGCTCGGGATAACACAAACGCTACACTCGTAAATAATTTTTTCCTGGAAAATGTTTGGTAGTGTTTGTTTGTGTATTGGAACACAAGAAGTTGAAGCAGTTCATTATGTCTCTGCTACATCTGAAATGATGAAATTTACACGATATTCATTTAGTGATATAATGGGTAAGGGGGGCTGTCGAAGGTTTTAGTCCTGATATGGCAATGGGGCCAAACACAGACCCTGGTTATAGTCAAAGAAAGGCAATGCAAAATGATGATACAAAAGCAGGTAATAGGTAAAAGCAAAAGCAGGTGAATATACTCCTAATCTTAAAACAGAAGAGATGTTGGATAGAAGACTTAACTCAAAGAAACCACTTAATGTATCATCTATCGATAATTTCAGCAATGTGTGTGTGTGTGTGTGTGTGTGTGTGTGTGTGTGTGTGTGTGTGTGTGTGTGTGTGTGTGTGTGTGTGTGTGTGTGTGTGTCTGTGACCGCTGTTTCTCGACAACCACTAGTCCGATCTAATTGAAACTTGCCAGTTATATTGCTGGGGACCTGAGTATGTGCCTTTTCAAGGTTTGATATTAATCGGACAAGTGTTTCCCAAGTTATGGCTATTTATTTACCAACCAATGACAAGACACGTTGCTGCGGCCATTTATTTACCAACCAATGACAAGACACGTTGCTGCGTAGGCGAGGCCGATGGGGAAGAGAACCTCAGCCGCGTTCCTCATTACGGGTTACAACGTACGGACTTTCGGAAATTGATGACTTCATGTATTCTAATAATTTCTCGATTGCCTTCCCCCTCTCTTCTCCCTTGCCTCCGCCCGTCTTCTTCTCCCTCCTCCGGCCCCTCCTCCCTTGCCTCCGCCACCTCTTCTTCTGCCTCCTCCATCTCTTTGCTTCCTCTTCTCTTGGGCTTTTTCTCCTCTCTTTTTCCCTTGCCTCGTCTCGCTCCCTCATTCTCTTGCCCTCTTTTGCTCTCTCTCCCTTGCGCTCCTCTTCTCTCTCTTCTCTCTCCTCTCCGTTGTTTTCTCTTTCTCCGCTCTCTCTCACGTCTCCTTGCATCCTCTTCTCTCTCTCTTCGTTCTTGCTTCATCCTCTTCCTTCTCCCTCTCTCCCTTCTCCTCTCGTTTCTCTCTCTTCTCCCTTGCTTCTCCTCGGTATGCTCCCTCCTACTATTCTCTCTCTCTTCTCCTCTCCTCTCTTCTCTTCTGCTCCTCCTATTCTTCTCTCTCCTCATCCTCCTCTCTCTGCTCCCTCTCCTCTCTCTCTTCTCCCTCTCCACTCCTCTCTTGCTCGGTTTCTTAACCCTTCCTCATCCCTCACTACCTTGAACCACTTTCACCCATAGAATATCACAAATATATCTCTGGATTTTTGATATTCCGTATCAAATATTTTTGTTTATTCATATAGGGAACCAAGACAATTTCTTCTGAATTTCTAAAGAGCCTTGTATTTCTCAACTTTTAATCTTTCATTATAACATTTTAGATAATCCAAACTTGTTGTTTAGACACTCGAGTATAAAGCCACTCAATTCTTTTGAAATAATCCCATTCTTATGTATGTTACAAATTGGATTAAAAATACGATACCCTTTGTTTGTAGTATGCTGGACACGAATATACTTTTCTTGAAGCCGTTTCTTGCTGTCATTTATATATCAGAAATATATGACAGATTATATGATGAGCAGTTAATGCCTCCCATCGTAATTATTCATTGTAAGCAGTTTAGTATCTCGTTTACTTTCTACATACTAGTACGGGCCCGTAGGGGCGGGCCCGTAGGTGGCTGTGCCCATGGTGAGTGCAGTTATGTGCAGGCCTTCTCTCTCTCAAACCTCGAAAGGCAATCGCGGGTCCCCAGCATATTCCTGGCCAAGTTTCAATGTGCAAAAAGAAAATAAAAATAATAATAAAAATAAATTATTTGATGTCATTCGTGATGTCATGCACCTGTCCTGTCAATTGGTCGAGATAATGGCCGTAACTGGAACGCTCGTGCCAATTGAATATCAAACCTTGAAAAGCACATCCGCGGGCCCCGAATATTCTGGCAGTTTCATCGATCGACGGATCGATCGTGCAAAAAAAAAAAAAGATAAAAAAAAGATAAAGAAAAAAAAATTGTGGACGTCGAAGTCGGACGTTCTAGCACGTGTCTTGTCATTGGAGACAGTAAACTGGCTTAACTGGGGAACCGTCGTCCGATCGATATCAAACCTCGAAGGCACATGCGTGGTGGGTGTGGGTTGTGATATTATTCTGGCAAGTTCAATGAGATCGGACCGGCGGTCGTCGAGAACGGGGTGCAGACAGACAGACAGCCAGACCAGGACACACAGAATTTGTGGATTATATTCTACCTTATGTGTTCTTTGTGTTTCTATATCCAACTAGGCAAAAACCATTATTGATTTACCTTGATTAAATTATTTTTTGTTATTGCTAATCGTGCTTCTACAAATCTCATTTCGGCACCAAGTGGGATAATATTTCTGCTGGTGAGCGGATTAATTCTTCCATGCCTTCAGGTCATTTTAAATGACAATATACCCTAATCAGTCTTCAATATATCCAATGTCCTATTCTCATACAAAACAATATGGGCGTTCTTTATTAAATATTTATGTCAATTGGAACTGTGAAGCATCTGTATGAACTCGGAGATAACCGACTCGAAAAACACCATTTTGTAAGAGTTCATGCGCTTCAACAGGTGGTGGAATGGACCTATAACTTTCAAAATAAGTATTTAACCTGATTAATATAAATACTAACCCAACTAGAGGGGGAGCACTCGGGTGAGAGTGCCGGCAAAAACCTCCGCCGCCAATAGCTAGGTCACTCAAGGCTGACGGATAGTCCTATTCATCATCTTGACGTCCAACAGTGGTCAGAGAGTTATAGGTACTGCAACTTCCTTTTAACTTTTAACTTTTACATACTCATATTCGATTCGTCATTAACTGGATTCCTTAGAACGAGAAATTGATTTTGCGTGGGTATATCCACTGAAGTGGTCCAAAGCAGCCGCATTTATTTGGCATGTGTTTGTTGGAATCCTTAATAACTGTTATGAAATGCAAAAACTAAAATCGAAAGTTTTGCTGGAAAAGAAAAGTTGCAAAAAATCTTTTTTCTCTAAATTTTTTTTTTTGGGGGGGGGTGGGTGCCGGGTTGGAATCACTTAAACACGTGAAGAATGCAAAAAAAATTCGAATATTTTTCAATTGGCCCGCCATAGCGGCCAAAAAAATAAAAAAATCTAAAATTTCAAAAATTTTAACATCAAAAATTAAATCGATCCAACTAACTGAAATCAATCACAATCAACAACCACCCACAAAATGATATCTCAAACAAAAATCCAAGAAAATAATATTAAAAAATAAAAACACACCCCAAACAAAAAACAATACCAACCATTAAAATAAAAATTTAAAACATGGGGTAAAAAAAAACCCCGGAATAAGAAACCAATTATAAATAAAAAAAAACCCAAAAATAATAAAAAAAAAAAAAATAAATTTAGCAAATAAAATAAAAATTATATAAATGTAAAAATTTAAAAATTGTGGATCTTTGGACCTCAAGTCCAAAAGTACATTGTGGCTTTGGTGGGGCTGGTCGATCGGAGGCACCCTGGTTTTGTTCTGGGCGTGATCGCGTTGACCACGCTAATTCGCACCGCCACCCAAGTTATCTCGGATTCGGCAAGATCCGCGAGGTTTTCCGGAATACTGTTCTAATACCAAACAAACTAAACAAGCAGAAGGGTGAAACGAGGAACCTCGCCGATACTGCGATGCGAGAGTAATGAGAACCGTTTCGCATTGATTCGAAATTCAAAATAAGATTCTTTATATTATTAGACAAAGTTTGTTATTCATCTTTCATACAAAAAACCACATTAATCATTTATTTAATTCTTACAGTATTTGGCATAGTTCTTCTTCTTGATGTTGTAGTTCTTTCCAAATTCTTTAAACCACTCACACATTGACTCATCTTATTTATGAGAAAGATATAATCATTACCCCCTTTAATTTAATTTTACACTGCTGTGTGATAAGAACCATAAAGCATTATCTCCAACTTTACACTTCACGTTTTCAGTAGGCTTTGAGTTTTTCACAAATCACAATCACTACCACTGCCACCAATTTATTTACAATCTGTTATCGTCTTTCCAACGCTTGTTTTGAGCTGTTTTGGCATTCCTTTCATTTGGCGGTTTTCTCGCTGCTGAATACGCCGTCAATGCATCATCCCCCCTCCCCCCCCCCTCCATACTTACAGCAATAAAGGAATTAGAAATGGAAGAAATCTTCCACTCGGTCTCTCTTATTGAATATTTCTTAACATTGTTTTGACATTTCTATTTTAAGTAGCAGATTCGTTCAAGATTTTACCGTTCTCTTAGAGCAAAAAACAATTCTTACTGCTCCTTTTCTCTGGATTGCTAACATTTATCAATATAAAAAGAAAAAAAAACCATCCAGGAGAGGAAGAAAGAAAAAAAAGAAAAAACAAAAAAAACCAAAAATAAAAAAAAAAAAAAAAAAAAAAAAAAAAAAAAAAACCAAAAAAAGGTTTTGATTTTGAATACAGATGCAAGTTTATTAAGATTGATTTGATTAACCTTTCCCCAGGGGCACTTTACCACTAAATTTATTATCAAAAAATTATGGTTGAGGACTTTAAACACCATAATCTGTATTAATGAAATTCTGTTTCTTCCAGAAGCAAAAGAATATGTATCAATTCTTCATTTCTCTCCTCTTTGTCAATGTAAGAGATAGTATCGACTTCTATTGGACTTTTAGTATTCCTGGTGACGCTCAGGACAATCAGCAGATTTCTATAGGTTTTAATTTGAACTATCCAAATGGGTTCTTTATTATCCCGCCCTGGAGGGAGGGAGCGTGGATATTGTAAATCTCCGGTGTATTGTTTGTCTTGTTTGTCTGTTCGTTGTTAGAAACTTTACGTAAAACGCTTTAGCAAAACTATCAAATTTAATCCACAAGGTGGGCAATGAACCTTGAACGACCCCATTAACTTTTTGGCCAATTTGGATCAAAGGTCAAGGTCAAGTGCACGAAAAGATCAAAATCTTTTTCGCTCATAATTCGTCAACAATGATCTGATTTACTTCAAAATAGCTGTATAGTGAAACCTTATTCTATTTGTCACTTATATCCTACCCATTCTTAGTGAATTCAAATGCATATGTTGTGAAGATCGGTAGGGCGAAGTGTTGGGGGTCTATGGTCATATGTTCAAAATTACAAATTTTCACATTATAAATCAAAAGGTTAGGATATGCGTGTTTATTATGGTAAGACATATAGCAATCCTTTATCTGTCTTTCATTTAGACACCAGACCTTTGACCTTACGTGGGCCTTGAAAAGGTCAAATCTTTTTTACGGTCAGTTAACTCTTTTTTTTTGTTTTTTTTTGAGTCTAAAACGGTTTTATTGACTTCAATAAGACAAAAAATATTCTTCATCTCTATTCCTTATAACAACATTCAGGTTAAGGATGTATCAAAATTTAAAGTTGATTCCCCAAAAATAACCTTATGCTAAATTGGGGGGATATTGTGTGCCTGGCACAATTGTTATCATTGCTTTCACACACGTTGGTAAACTTGTGAGTGCTTCGCCATAATCATTTTCTTCCCAATCAATTTACAATCTATCTCGTGGAAAAATGTTCCATCCACAGTAACCGAGTTGTTCACCTTGGCATTATCATTCAATCGCCATTATCTTATCAGCAGCAGTATCTTGCATCTGTTCAAAAATGAGCATTAGGTAGGCATGGGCTTTCCTTCTAGAACACCCAAATTCACTTGTCAAGTGTTTGCTTCGTTTAACGTGTTGTCTCTTCTTTAAGTACTAGTTGCATGCCGTAGGTGCGTGCCGTACGTGCGTGGACGTACGTAGCAAACAAAAAAACTACTTTCAAACCGCGTGCCAGGAAACAGCAACCACAGACGGCGTTCCTTCGCTCTTCGGAAACGACGACGGTATTGAGGGCATTGTGCTTAAGAAAGTCTTTAGAAAGGAATTCGAGAAAGTAAGCAGACATCGAGAAAAAAAAGAATACAGTCAGTCGATAATGAGAAATTCGAGAGAAGAAAAAGTATCGGACTGACTGGATTGGCGCATTGTGTTTAAAATCGCGAAAAAAAAATCGAGAAAGTACAGAGATGGAGAAGAAGAATAAGAACAGTCGATAAATCGATGAGAGAGAGATTCGAGAAAATCGAGAAGAATACAGTATCGTCACTTCGGATAGTCCGGAAGTTAATCCTCACTTCCGAAAGTCGCATATCGCAGTTACGATTATTTCGCAATTAGTTTTAAGGCCCAATTAATTCGATAGCGCAGCGTATTGTTAGGTTGTGGTAATTCACAGAGCACCATTATAGGTCAGCGTTTCTACCTTGTGGCCATGGGGCCCCTACCGAGTCGCTCATTCGTGGTCCTGCCCTTCAATAAAGATGCGATTTTCAGTTTATGAATTATTTACTCGTCTTAAAGATAAAGCAAAGTAACGATTTTTCTAAGCATACGATCATTGAGACATTGCTGTTGGCTTGGTCTGACGAGGACTCTTATGTCGGTCCGTCTTGGAGCACAGCAAGGCGAATATCCGTTCCCAACGTCAAGCACGTTTCTGACTTCGTTTTAATGGTCGCAAGTCAGAAAAATCAGATCGCAAAGATATGTTTGGCGTTGAATGAGCATTATGGACTCCTCTTGCTGATAGTGGATACGCATTTCCTGAACAGACAACCAAAGGTGGGTGGTCTTCTTTGTTACTGAACCAGCTTATGGCTTTTGAACTTCAACTCTGCAGCTCTCTGCCTTCGTCTTCAGTAGGTTATTTTGGCGTTAAACGGGTCTTTGTGCACGGACATCAACGGTGCATCGCGAATACGATCTTGACCTCAGCGGAGAGATTTGTCGAAGGTCTAGTGATGCAATCTGATGCCGACGGAGCTCAATCCTCTGCGTCTGCAGGGGATGCTTCGGCCAGAAGGGAAACGAGGCAGTGGACCCGGCCTTGTATTCGTGCCTTAGCCAGATGTCACATTCTAGCAGGACGTCCGGCAACGCTGTCTAGAACGTCACTGAGCCGTCACAATCAGGCCTTGCAAGGACTGTTCATTTCGTTGAGTCGGCGAATATATCGGCCACGGTAGGCGAGCATCACGGTTGACGAACTACTTCATTGTCGAAATGTGACATGGGTTGTTTCGTTGTCTCGCAGGAAGATTCCACGTCAAGTCGGAAGTTCTACAGCGCCAGAGAGGCATTTCCCCTGATGCCACGGACTGGGTTGGAACAGAAGTCCAACATGTTCCGCTCCAATTTTGTTGGCCAGGAGTGAAGCGAGGGATTTTTGCCTTTCGTCACGAAGAAGTGATACTTTGACCGCGACGTCCATTTGACTTCGCAGGCAAACGGCGGGGAGTCTTTGACGCGAAGAGCGTACGGGTTAGCAAACTTGGAGGACGTCAACTATGGCATTGTTCTTCACAGCGTGGCGAACCCTCCTCTGACGCCGACCATCGCGGGACCATCAGTAAAATGTGTTGATAATTCTGCCAAAACCGAGTTTCCATAGCTTCAAAAAGGAGTCCCATATAGTGTTGATATTTCTGCGCTGTCGTTGGTGGTTGTAGATGGTAGTTCAGACAAGAACTCTTCCTTCATCTTTCCCTTCTCTCGTGCGAGCGAAAGCGATCAACTGGCTCTCCAGGGCTGGTGTCGGTAGGACTCGTCTTAATGAAGGCAGCCTGGAGCGTGCTTTGTTTGATGTCGAGCAAACTTGCGCACAATCGCGGTCCATGTCGTCAATCCTCGGCGGATCGTGTCATTTAAGAGAGCGAAACTTGCGGATCTTCTTTTTCGCCTTAGGTCCGATCATCAATTCCACATTTTCTCTGTACATGGCTTTGATTAAGGTCCTCAGTAATAGTGTGCGGCTTCTTGACTTCGCCAATTCGGTATTGCCACGCGTGCTGGATGATGTGCAGCAGGTTTTTCTTCTGAGCCGAATCCAAATTTGGAGCTTGTCGACTCACGGTCATATCGTGATCGTTTCGCAGACAGAGCGTCGATATTATTTCCTTCCTTCCGGATGCATTCTTGCTCACGTGGTCTTGAAAGTTTTGGAAGGACGTAGTGACGCATTGACATCACGACCGAAGAGTCAAACATTGCGCGCCTAGTCCACGCCATCCGACTGATCATTCGTGAACTCCAAACTTGCATGCTGTCCATTCCATTTTCAAACCTTCGACATTGAGAACAAAATTTGAAAAAAATAAAATTCTAACGTTTTTTGTAAACATTGGTTTACTCATGAATTGGCTTCTGTGGCTCCGCCTTCTCTATTAAAATCGTGCTTAACTCAATCTACCCTTTTTCTTTGACACTATGCCGGAGACTCATCACTTAATTTGTACATTACAAGCTCTGCATTCTGAATCGCAGTTTTTCGGCGTCCGGCTCATGGCCCCGTCGAAGGCGATGCCCCTTGGGGTGCCGGGCCCCCGTTGAGAAAACGCTGATATAGGTCCTTAATCAGTTATGTCGATAAGTCTGTGTTCGTAGATTTCCCACCGTTCTAAGGGAGATTTATTCGTGTAACCGGCGTGTGTCTTGAGGAGAGCCGTTTTCTTTTACTAGTCTTATTTTTGGGACCCACGCTTCAGCAACAACCACCGTCACCCAACATCGCTTCTCATCAACCCATCTCCACAACAACCACCTCACAGACCAGCATCGCTCTTCATCAAACAATCTCCACAGCAACCACTCCACACCATATCGCTCTCATCAACAATCTCCACAACGACACCACATCCCCACCACCTACGCACAACAAACATCGCCCACTCATCTCCGCAACGCCGCCATCTTTGCGCAAGCCATGGCGAGTTCCCCAAACAGCATCGCCGCGGACAAACGCAGGTGTTCCTGTTAAGACGGAGGGTTGTATCTCCACAACGTCGCGTGGGCAGTATGATCTTCTGCCACGTCGCTCTTCAGAGTTTCGCATCGAATCGGCATCAAAGATCGAAAGGGGCAGAGCCAGCGGCGGGAGTCAGAGGTGAGGGATTCGGAGATCAAGACTCGCCTCACGATCCATATAAAGGCGCGCTAGAGACGCCAAGCAAAGAGTTGTGTGGGCGGCGTTGGCGAGCTGGATCAGCCTGGAGCTGGAGTCTGCAGACGACGGAGCTGGAGAGAGCGGAGCCTGGAGCGGCGCCTGCCGTGCCATGTCGAGCTGTGGGTCGCTGGAGGCGGAGAGGAGTCGCCACCAGCGGCATACCGTCCGAGGTGATCGGCCCGGGCAAGTCCAAACGACGCAGAGGAACGGACGGGCGCTTAAGAGAGCATCAACCTAAAGAGCAAAGGCCCGTTCGTTCCTCTGAGGCATTGTCGACTAGGCCCGATCGATCGGGCCGTCTCGACAGTCCTGGCCGCGCCGCGGGACACGCCAGCTGCGTGTGACGGGACGCCAGGAGCACCAGCGAGTCGTCCGAAGGCGGCACGTAACCGAGCGCGGGCCTCTCGGAGCTCCTTCGGTCTCCACAGCGCTGAGAAACCATTAAAGCTTACGAGCCCGGGCCTTTTCTTTCCGCGGGTTTTAATGCAATAACGTTGTGGCACATGTCTTAAGTAGAAACTTAATAAGTGTATCGAATATAGAACGGGTATGTCTTTTTCTTCATGTGTTGGTCCTTTGTCCTATAACGTGCATTGGTTGCATAATGACTGGCGCAGGATTGTATACGTGTCTTGGTGCATTACATGAAGGCATGACTGCATATGTGTCGTTTATAAATAAAGTCCTTGTTTAATGTTAACCCGGTTGTTGCGTCCCTTTCCCTCATTGAAACTGCCATCATTTGAGTTCGGATATAGCTGGTTTTTTTAATGCCGAAAAAGTGATCGGTCCAACGGGACTGGCGATAAATACACCACTCGTATCCGGAACGAGCGAGCTGGCGATTGTGGCTCGTTTCAAACAGGCTCGTTGAGGCTACAACCCTTGGTAGCTTCCCGCCGAATAATTAGGTAAATGGACAACTTCGGCGATCGGCCCTGTAGCTGTGCGGGTAGGAGTACGGACAAGGCTGTGGTGGCTTAAAAAACACACCCATTAGCTGGATTCCGGCGTTATCCGGAAGGCTGCGACTCGATGCTCGTCCGGTGGGCGTACGGCCCGTATTCGGCTAAAAGGCGGCTCGTCCGCCCCGCGGCGGAAATCTATAACAGTATTTTTTTTGCCTTTCGCAATGTCAATCGCAAGAAAAACCAGGAAGGAAGAGAGAAAAAAAAAATATTATAATTTTCAATAACAACCACAGGGCGTTCCTTCGCTCTTGTAAGCGACGCCAACACACACACACACACACACACACACAACCACAACACACCCACACACCACACACACACAGATTGCTGGAATAGATAGATGTACTGTTAACTACTTCTCTCTGCAGTGTGATCGCCATTTTCTGGAAAAAAAAGGTACCAAGAAATAGCAACAAAAAACATCTAAAGGTTACCAAAAAAACACGTTGTTTAAATTTTCTCTCCTACTTGCTCCTACAGACAAGTTCCTTACTTGCTTATTTCTCGATCGTAAGTTATCGCGTGTTTAAAGTTTACTTCCTGGTTCGGAGCCATAACCAGCTCACTCTGATGTTACCCGAATTTATGCACCATGCTAATATGAAACGATCATAACTTGGGGCATTGTGTTATTCTTAAATTGCATAAGAAATCGAAGAAATTATTAGAATACACGAAGTCATCATATCGAATCGTACGATTGGAACCTGTAACTTTATTTAGGGAACGCGGCTTGAGGTTCTCTTCCCCCATCGCACGCCACGCCAGCAACGTGTCTTGTCATTGGTTGGTAAATAAATGGCATAACTTGGAAGCGCTTGTCCGATTAATATCAAACCTTGAAAGGCACATCATCAGGTCCCCACAATGTAGTGCCAAGTTCAATTAGTCGACGATGGTTGTGCAGCAGACACAGTACACACACACACACACACACACACACACACACACACACACACACACACAAAATTGCTGAATTATAGGAAGACTTGTATGCCCTAGGTGCTCGGCGTACGTGCTTGCCCGTACGTGCTGTGCCATACTGTGCAAAAACAAAAAACTTTCAAACCACGGCCAGAAAACAACAACCACACAGGCCGTCCTTCAGCCTCTCACGTGCCCTACGTGGTGGCCGTACGTGCGTGCCGTAGTCTGGCGTCGGAAAACCAAAAAGAAAGCAAGATTTTCAAACGCTCGGCCGAAACAACTACACAGGCCGTTCCTTCGACTCTCCGATGCCCGACGTGCGTGGCCTTACGTGCAAAAGCCCAATAAAAAAACTTTCAAACGCGACACCCAGAAACAACCACCACAGGCCATTCCCGCTCTTCGTAATGACGACTGGATTGGGGCATTGTGTTTATCTATAATGTGATAAGAAATCGGAATTATTGAATACCGATAAAGTCAATCACCTCGAAGTGTGCGTGCCGTAATGATGTTCACATGCATTCACGAATTATCGCTTGCATTGAAAGACATAACTGCCTGTGATACTTACACACACAAGTCATAAATCAAAATTAAAACAAGTTACCTGCCTGTCTATTGTTGCCAGTGACATCGTCCATTGACCATTGCCACTCCTACGCCACGGTAACTGAAGCACCGACGATCCATCGTAACCGGCATGGCACGTGATGTCATCGTCGGCGGGCGCGATCGCCTACGGAGTTAAGTCCTCCTGTCCGGAAGTTTCGCATATCGCAGTTACATATGCAGTAGTTTTAATGGCAATTACTTCAATTAGCGCCACGGATTTTTGCTTTTGCAAGTCATCGAAGGAAAAACACAAAGAAGAGTATATGAGAGAAGGAGAAGAGGAAGAGAGAGAAGAGAAGAGAGAGAAGAGAAGAGAAGAAAGAGAAGAGAAGAGAAGAGAAGAAAAAACAAAAAAAACTTTCAAACAACCACACAGTCTGTTCCTATACGCTCTCGTAAAACGAGGACTGATTGGGCATTGTGTTTACTTATAATACGCATAATA
>CM068966.1:45068601-45095738 GCA_035128595.1 Eptatretus atami
AAAGAGAGAGAATATGTCAATCTCCTTGCCAACCCATCAGCGTTGGAATACCAAGCCCCAGCGAACCTGTGGGTGCTGAAACCATGAACCAGCCATTCTAATTCCATGACTTCTTGCAAAGTCAAGGAACTTAGTGCTATTCAGGTTCACTGTTCCAGACCCATGGGGACAACACACGCTCATAACATCTCTCTCTCTCTCTCCTGTCTCTCTCTCTCTCTCTCTCTCTCTCTCTCTCTCTCTCTCTATCGGAGTGCAGCCTGTGTCTGCTGGTTGCATAATTGGTTGGGACGCGGCTATCTGCTGATGCAGTGTCCTCTTACCAGTACACTGGTGCTCATTTTGCCGACTCGAAGGATGACAGGCGAGTCAACCTCCTGTGTATTTTAATTCAGAGACAACAGGGCTTGAACTCAGTACCCTAGGATCCAAATCCGCCACCCTAACCACTAAGCCAACACCAGGCTTATAACCATCCTATCAGTTCCAGTCGATGCATTGGAATCCCCCATGATAGAAGTGTATCTCATATTTGGGGCACTGACCACCACAGACTGAGCGTGGCATAGAATGCGTCTTCAGGTGAGATCGCTTGCCTCAGTCAGACATAACACAGAGAACAGGGAAATGACACCCAAGGAGTAATGATCCTTAGTTTCATAATACGCTCATTGACCGTGTTACCTCATTTATCATTGGAGTCAGCTTATTGGACACAGCTACAGCAACTCCTTGGGCATGGTAACCATCAAGAGCGACAGACCAAAAGTAGGTGTAACACCCACCATGATCTCGCCACGATCCGGTCTCCGAAGCTCAGAGAGCGCTGTAACGATGTCCAAATGCTTTGAGCTCAGATGATAACAGAGACAGGTGATCATCCTCTCTTTTGGATCGGACAATCCGGCACCCACCCGAAGGGACCGCCTCAGGTTAACCAGGAGACCACCGTCTGGTGGACGACAACCTAGCACCACCCCGACACACTCTCCCGCAATCTGACCCGGAAATGTTACCCCGTGGTTTCCCTGCTGTCATCAAAGATTGGGGGTCCTGAAGGCTTTGCCCCAATCCCGTCATCCGTGAGCTGTGCTGCGAAGAGATGCTGCACAGGAGGTACTCCCATGAGTGGGTTTTCAGATTTTTTTAATGCTCTGGAATGTTTGTGGAATGAAGGGTTTTATGGTAGCTGGAGTGCAAGTCCTGCCACCAACCTCCTTATAAGAAGTAACCCAATGCAGGAGACATCTGCAGACACAGTTGGGCACTAGATGTATGTGGATGTCCATTGGCTCACAAGGAGCTCCTCCACCCTTTGACAGTTTTGTTCTTCATCCTGCTGGGTGTTCATATCCATACACCCTCCTCAACCAAAAACCTGGTGGGGAAAGACGGTTTAGTCGCCGACAACCCGACGATGGAACAGGTTAGTGCAGATTTACATGATACCTGTAGCAAGTCACAGATCTGATCTGGCCTGACCTGCCAAACAGGGTAGGGTTCGAAAGGGTTCGAGAGGGTACTTCTGATGGGTTCTAAAGGGTAATTCTAAAGGGTTCTAAAGGGTATTTGAAAGGATTCCAAAGGGTAATTATGACGGGTTTTTTAAGGGTAATTCTGATGTGTTCTCAAGGGTAATCTGGTGGGTTCCAAGGGTATTTCCTGATGGGTTCCAAAGGTAATTTGATGGTTTTTAAGGGTAATTCTAATGGGTTTTAAAGGGTAATTCAAAAGCATAATTCTAAGAGGGTAATTTAGAGGGCTCTAAAGGGTAATTCGAAAGGATTCCAATGGTAATCTAAAGGGTTAGAGAGGGTAATTCTAATGGATTCCAAAGGGTTCTCGAGGCTAATTTGAATGTGTTCCAAAGGGGAATTCCAATGTGTTCCAAAGGTTAATCTGATGGGTTACAAAGGGTCTTCTAAAGTGTTCCAAAGGGTAATTCTGATGGGTTCCAAAGGGTAATTCTGATGGGTTCCAAAGGGTAATTCTGATGGTTTCCAAGGGTAATTTTGATTGGTTCCAAAGGGCAATTCTGATTGGTTCCAAAGGGTAATTCTGGTGGGTTTCCAAAGGATAATTCTGGTGGGTTCCAAAGGATAATTCTGGTGTGTTCGCAAAGGTTAATTCTGATGGGTTCCAAAGGGTAATTCTGGTGGGTTCCAAAGGATAATTCTGGTGGGTTCAAAGGATAATTCTGGTGGGTTCAAATAATTCTGGGTGGTTCCAAAGGGTAATTCTGGTGGTTCAAAGGTAATTCTGGTGGGTTCAAAGGATAATTCTGGGTGGGTCCAAAGGATAATTCTGTGGGTTCCAAACGGTAATTCTGGTGGTTTCAAACGGTAATTCCTGGTGGGTTCCAAACGGTACTCTGATGGGTTCCAAGGTTAATTCTGATGGTTCCAAAGGGTAATTTGGTGGGTTCCAAAGGATAATTCTGGTGGGTTCCAAAGGATAATTCTGGTGGGTTACAAACGGTAATTCTGGTGGGTTCTAAACGGTTAACTCTGATGGTTCCAAAGTTTAATTCTGATGGTTCCAAGGGTAATTCTAAAGCATTCCAAAGGGTAATTTTAAAGGGGAATCTAGTGGTCTAAGGGGGATTCTAAAGTTATAAGGGTAATTCGAAGGATTTCAAAGGGTAATTATAATGGGTTGTACAGGCTCTAGAGGGCAATTCTAAAGGATAATTTAAGGGTATTTGAAAGTGTTCTAAGGGTATTCTAATGGGTAATTCTAATGGTTTAAAAGTCATAAATGGGTTTCACAGCTAATTCTAAAGTATAATGTAGAGCGTAATTCTGAAGAGTTCTAATGGGTTCCAAAGGTATTCTAAAGGGGAATTCTAACAGTAATTCTAATGAGGTCTAAAGGAGGGCGATTCTGGAGGGTGATGCCCGTAATAGTGATTCTAAAGGTAATTCTAATGGGTTCCAAAGGTTCTAGGGGTAATTTAAAAAGGATACTTCTAAAGGTTCTGTAGGGTAATTTTGAAAAGTTATTGAGGGTAATTGTGAAGGTAATTTAAAGGTTCTAAAGGGTTATAAAAAGCAATTCTCATGGGTTCTAAAAAGTAATTCTAAAGCATAATTCTAATGGTTCTAAAGGGTAATGCTAAAGGGTTCAATGTATAATATTGGGGTGGAGTCAGGAGAGCTGAACACTGACCCATGTATATATATGATTTTTCTCAGTTTACAAAAGGAATAACTCTGAAAATTGACGAAAACGTCCTGAAACACGATCTTGTTCTGTAACTTATCATATTAAAGCCAGGTACCAAGTTTCAGTTGATATGTTAAAGGAGGGGGTTATTAAAGCCTCGTGTGAAACTGTGGAAGGGGACTAACAGGAAAGAAGAACTTCACGAGATTTTAAAAACGATCCCGGGAATATTACCACAAACAAACTACAATTGGATGTAGTTGGGGTGACGATCCTGAAAAGAGCTCTCGGAACAAAACTCGAACAACAAAAGTTGAACGGCTTGGTCCATGAACTGTGATCCCTGACTGAAGTGGAGGTGGATACTTCGAGACCTGGAAGGACTTCGTTCCACCAACTGAAACCGCAATGGAGATAAACCAACACACACACCAAACAACAACGTATGCAATTTCACCTTTCTCTGCTTTTCCTGGATGCAAAATCGTCAACAATGACATCGTACTTTACCTGCAATCATTTCAACAATAGTCATTTTGACCTGCATCAGTGCATCCTGCAATTCCCCCCTAAATCCTAACTGCCTCAGTCAAGAGAAATGTCAATAGATTTCTTCTTTTCTTTGATATTTTATATAAAAGTTAAACTTTACATTTCATCCAAATTCCAGTTTATTGTTGGGTCTGGTCTGTTATTCTGTCTTTGTATGTCAATCACCTGTAGGTCACATTTGTACTCTGATCTTCAACAAAAACTTAACTCCGGTAGAGGTAGACATAGTGACAAGCGAGAAGCGGATTGTTTTTGGAGGTCATTAGGTCAAAGGGTCAAACGTCAAGGTGAAAATCATCAATTTCAACCGATTCACTTGATATGTTGCGCGCTCTGCAGAGCGGCGACCCCCCCCCCCCCCCGCACCGACTTACCCCCCCCCGGAGGCAATGACACACAACATATAGTGGTCCGAAACAATTATTTAATTAGTATTCATTTTAGATAGCCCTTCCTTTATCTGGTTTCTCATCTCTCTTTTTTTTTCTTTCTTTTCTCTTGTCTATGAGGGGAGAATCTTACAAATAGTTTTTTTAAGGTTCACTTTGCTACACCTGATGGGTTTGAGGGTAGAGGAGTAGCAGCTGAATCCGTTCAGATTCTTCCTGATGACTTCATCTTTGCTTCTTTGTTTCCTCTTGATACTCCAGTGCTGTATTTGGTAAGTTATATGATTACCTTGGCAGTGATATTCATGTTTCCGCATGTTGTGAGCCAGAGGTCAATATATGTCGGTTGGGCCTTGGTAGTTCATGGATTCATGGAATCATGGGTTGTGGCACTGTTGGTACAATGCAGGAGGATGAAAGTCTGGGTCTTTCAGTCCTTGGTGCTGCCAGGCTTGCTCGATGGATACGAGACTTGAACTCTGACCAGGACCTGAGGTTTCTGAGAATAACTCAGATGAGATTTGTTACCGAGGCTGTATGGACACGTGGCTTGTTTTCCTTCCAATGATGCTGCTCTCCAGATTCTCTCAGGGAGAGAGCCTCGTGAGCGGAGACCAACGATCCGACCACATGCCTTGTGGTTGCAGCAGCTTGGTCGGCATCTCAAGGAGATGGGGCTGGGGAGGCATTTCCTGGGGATGGCCAGATTGCCCCTGGAGTACCGGCGAAAGTGGATGCAGCAACGCGCTGCTCCGCGCATGCTCCCATACCTGACCTGACCTATTAGACAGATTGCAAGTAGTCTTAGGCTACATTTCAAATGAGTCAAAATGCTTCCACATGGAAGTAGCAGATCAACTTCACAAGATACACAATGTGTCTACTCCTAGTTAGAGGTGTCCACACCCACAGATGAGAACCCTGCTGACTGTTTCACACTCACTAACAGCCAGCCAGCTCAGAAGAATTTCTGGTTCACAGAGCCAGAGTTATTTCGTAGTCAGACCGCTCCCTGATGCAGATTGTGTAGATATCTTCGAGCTAGTCAATAATTTCCACTCGATGAAGAAGATCCGCAAGTGCACGAACAAATCCTTATCCTCTCCGCAAAGGTCACCGTCAATCACACCATTCGACCTCGCAGAAGAAATGGACAAGATGTAGGTTACGAATGTTTCTCTCACTTCTCCACCTGGCCCTCTATCTGAAGGGCAGTTGCAACATTAATCATTAAGGTAAATTCTTCAATTTGGAAGGGAGGTACTACTGATCCCAGTCAATCAGATAACCAGAAGGATGGTAAACCTTTCAGACGGGCAACATGAGAAGAACTATGGAATCCAGAGAAAGTCCTTCTCCCACATTGTACAAAATAAGTCTTTCAGCAAAGATATAGCCAGCCTCAAAGTAGATTAGAATATTGACTGGACTCCTCACAACACTATGAAGAGGGGTCTGCTCTACAAATTGAGTCAATTCCTCGACAAAGATGAGATGATCCGAGTTAGAGGTGGACTTTGACGAGCCGACCTTGATCTTGAAGGTTGTCACCCAGTACTCCTTCCCAAAGACAGTCACATCTCCAAGCTGATCATTGAACACTTACACAGCTGGATAAGGTGAACACGCTCTCTCCGCTGTGAGAGAGCGGCTCAGCACCATTTCTGAGTGCGTCTACAGGTGCAGGATGAAACGCCTCGATTGCAAATTCATAAGACCATCTCTAGCTCGGATTTTTTTTATTTCGCTTCCCTTGTCTGTATTTAAGTTTGTGTGCAGAAGCGACTTGACTTACACTTTGATTTATCTCACGTTATTATTACATTTTGCATTATTCCTTGTAAATATTTATATTGTCATTAAATTCCCGCGTTTATTTTAAGTTGATGTGTCCATGTATTTGTGTGGGTTCGAGTATAAACCCCTTGTGCTGTGCATCAATCCATCTGTGCCTCCATCGCTCCACCATTGCGCCCTACCCTCCGCGCACGTCATAATCTCTGAGGATCAACATGTCTGCTCTTAAGAAGAACCGCTCGGCTATCTGGGCTGACAGTGTTAACCACTGTCACCACAATTTGGGTCAGGGTTTAACATAACCGACAGACCCACGATAGTATGTTAATACTAGTCACTGTATGCTCCAGACCTTTGATAGAATATTCGGATTTCCCGCTATTGGTTTTATTATATGTCACAGAATATGCAGCATTATTGACAATTGTTGGTCCAACAAAAGTTCATTTAGATTCAGAATGCAAGTTTATTACTTTTCTAATCCTTTGTGATACATTGATTCAATGGCATTGAGTAACCGTGTAACATTATTGAGCAAATTGGTGACTTCAGACTTTATCTGCAATCAAAAAGAAAAATGATGTTACATCAGTCATATCCTCCTACGTCAGAAGGCCAACAAATTCAGACTCTCACCGTAAACAAAAATGGTTTGTCGCAATTCCTCTGCTGCCTCGAACCACACCACGGGTTCACACCCACTACCTTCACGCGTCAGCTAGCATGTCCTCCACTGCACCACTCATTTGATCACCTGAACGAAGGTTGCTCACCCACGACCTCCAAAAACAAATCTGAGTTCAATACCAATTGCACCTTGGTGTTCCTGGTGTTCCACGATCCCTTGCGGACCCTGTCTCCTCTAGCATTATCTGCCTCGAGGCCGGCTGTGTCTCTCTCCGCACATACCGATCTCTCTCTGACTTCATACTGTGCCAATATTTCACTATCGATTTACCTATTCCTGACTAGCACATCTCTCCTCTTATGACATTAATCAAATGCTACTATCTTCTCTACTCTCTTAATTTATATTACTATCAGTGAAAGCAATGGGTGGTATTTGCAAGTGTTAATCAAAGAGAACCATTTCCTACGATTCGACACATTTGTAGAGTCCACAAGCCATACCCCACGTATTCAGTCATAGTCCACCGTCTCTAACTAGCATTGTTCTTTTATAATTACCGTTTACCTGTCTGCGTCCTGCACAGTCTGTTCATTTACTTATGCCTGTGGCAACTTAAAAATACTATGGTCTATTACAGCTCTGCACCAGTACAACAACGGCTTTCATTTGTTTTATATGCTGTAACGTGTAATACTGACTCAAAAGGATGTAAGATTGTTTTCAAGAACATAAAATAATTTCCAACATAAAATGGTGATAATCTGGCTCTATCAAAAAAAATAACCTCTTGGCAATTGATTGCGCTTTGTGCCAAACACTAAACCTCAGAGTCTAATTATTTTATATAATTAACTTTTATATATAACTGTAATCGAATCACTTCCTTCCTAGTCTGTTTGACTTTTTACTTTCTATTAACAAAAATATTATGATAGTACGCTTACTTACTCTGATTAAACTTAGGTCTTATACAATTCGCGTCATTTACAACACTTCGTATTTAGTATATAATTATTTAAGAGAAGCTTATATCTGCATCACATTTTTTTAATTATTAAATTAAATTATGGTAAACATTTTGATACACAATTGACAACAACATTACTAAATGTGAGAACATTCAGCAAATTGTGTGCTCAAAAGGTTCGTAGTAGCGGTTGGATTATCTACGTTCTGGAAGAACATATTTAATCATTAAGTCAATTGACTTATGCATAAGAGATACGTTAAATTATGGTGAAAATTTTTAATGTGAATTCGGACTTACTCCTTTCTAGAGGACAATGATTTTATTAAACGATTTTCACTCATGTGCCCGGCTGAGTTGCGTATGTTAATTAATGTCACATAGCCCCGTTTGCGATTTAACTCTCTCATTCTTCATCAAATAACATGTCATCCAAGGGTCGGACTTGTTTTTTAAAATCTGCTCACAAATCTTCATCATTTTCTTTTACATTCGATGTCTTATAAAGTAACTTGAACAGTAGAATTCGTACGGCTCATGGTGTTAGCCATGCAGTGGGTTTGGGGGGTGGCGGCTGTGGAACTCTGCCTATAGAGAATCGCTCTGCGTACGCGTTTATGGACACCTGATTTGTGGGCTCCTTACCTCCCACACAGCCATCCCTCACCATCAGCAATTCACCAAAATAATCAGCAGCCGCTGAACCACCTAAACTACAAGTATCCCACATCAATCACACTACGCATACTTACTTTCACCAGATTCGCATTCTCTCGCTTACTCATTTCAATCACCTTAGGTGTCGGCTCGGAGCATACCTACCAGTTCCATGAATGCTTCGGATAGAGGGAATACAACATAGAATGAGAATTCATTTGGCACTGCATCATGTGGCAAGATAGCACTCCTTGTGACGATTGACTCAATTAATAGATCGCGCTTATAATGTGCTCTGCATAGGGGATAATGCAACGATTGCGAAGATTTCTGATGATGCAAGCATCATATTCCACTCAGGAATGTTCAAGGATGACCTGGGCGCTCATTGACCGATCTTCTCAGAACAGAGAATACTCCGGGGGTTTTTATGTAGTCACACTGAGAGAAGTCTCAGAACTGATGTTATTCTGATTTGCACAAGCATCAATACATATTAGAAAGTTATATTCAGCCCTATGCGAAAATAACTTACGCGGATCTTGATATTCGAGATATACACGCTCCCGAGTTTGCTAGATCGCACCGAACATTAATCGGCTTTTATACTATACTCTACTCTCTCAGGGATGGCGAGAGTAATCTCTCGCATGATATCACAACTCTTTTGTTCCACACAAAAAAAGTTTCATTTTCAGCACAGAGATTACACTCTCTGAACGTTAGTTGCAGTTGCCCTTTTGCGGAAAATCGGAGCTGTAATTTGGATTTACTCATGGGTCCAGCACAATGGTCTTGTCTTTATGAAAGAACACCTTAAGAGCTGCGCAAACGGTCCATTTATGGATAAAACAAGAAAACTTGTGGATGCTTCTCAAAATGATGCAGCAACAACAGTGCTGCAAATACTGAATATTTTCCGTGTTTCATTCAGTTTTTAAGATATTTCTTTGAACGACAAAAGTCTCGCTTCCCCACTTCAGTGCAAATCGCACCATATGCACCCATTTCCAAACATAAAGATGAACAAATCTACACATACTCTGCACGAGCAGGGTGTTTCTGATCAACGTTCACGATTCGCTTGAATCCAGTCGCTCTCATATGGTAATAATTTTTAATCCTATAAATTTTATACATGACATGATATTAGAGGGCTCAATGATAAGGACAACAGACATGCACTGACATCGTCGCATCACGTTTGTACAGGGAGCTCGATCTTTCCAGGCAGAAGGATATGAAGGTCTGCGCGTGACAAAGGACCGCACTCGGCACGTGGTCAAAGATCAGAGGCCATTACCCCAAAGTCATTCTCACGCCTTTTTTGGAGAGTGTGTGCGCTTGTCTACAACATCTTTGTCTGGTCTTTGGATGTCGATTAAGTTATCATTCTGATATAGCAAGGAATTCTTTGCTGCTCGCTACTAATAATAGGATAGCATTAAGGGTGGTCTAGTCCATTACATGCTTCCTCAGCAGTATTTCGGCACCATTAACATTCAGTCCACGATATCATTTCACCACAGCCCGGATTCTGGCACACGCAATGGTGCACTTCCACACAAGATTAGCCCCCACCTGTTATCTCACCGGCAAAGCTAAACACATTCACCTCCAACAGCGGGGGCACCATTCTCACAATGGGGGCAATCATTCTCCCATCCTGCATTTCCAAGTTCGTTTTCCACGAGCAGCCTGGCTTTCGTCTGCGTTCTTCTCCAGCAGCCTTGCTCAATTCCAATATTATCACATCAGAACTAATCTAATTCCTGTTCTTTTCATGGATGGTTATAACCCGTCGACAGGAGAGCGGCCGCTTTGAATACCACTCCTTCTGGTCTGCCTTTTTGTCGTGACAATCGCTGTTGAAGCAGATGGCTAGTGCCAGCAGCTAGATAAGTCCAGGTTTGATACAAACTTGGTGTTCTATCCCTAGCATATAGCAAGTGAAGGTCAACCCGATGCACTTCCGTTGACTTGCAGCCACATGCACTGAAGTCTGCATTCACGGGTTGGTGCGCATATGGTGTGTATGCGTCAACTCGTGATAGATTTCTTTTTTAACTTTTAACACTTCTTTTGTCAGTTTCTTTTCACCAAATACTTGCTAAGGTCAATTTATAATACATTTCCTAGTCATACTTTCTTCACTTATCAATTAACACGGTACAATTTTCTGGTTCATTATGCTTTAGCAATCATATGCATATCTTAATGATGTTATTTCGAAATTTAGAGCAATTGCACAAATGGAGATAATTTTACTCCATACTTCATTTATATAACCCCTATTCTCTCTCAATTGAATAACATGACCTTGGCTTTGCTCATGTAATGCCACAGTGTAGGGTTCCCAGGATACAGATTTTGCCTCTCTCGCACTCATTTTGACGCATGTGGAATTCGGAGGAGCTGGATAACAGTATGTTCGCCGCCTGGGGGTGTTTGCTGAAGGAGCACAAAAAAGTGGTGTTGGGAGATGTTCTTTCCACGATGTAGGAGACTGATTATGGTTGTTCTTGTGGAATCGCCTGCCAGAGTACCTCTTCAACGGAGATCCTCATCACACTCTCCCTTGCACACCTTCCACGCCCTCAATCCCTCCCACAAATCCCTTTGGTCCTTGGAGTTATTTGTTGTTCACCAGCTCCCAGGGGTTGTTCCGATCTCCGCCTTGCTTAGGGAAGGAAGCGATAGGTACCCTACAGAGGTTTCGTACGAGGTGAGGCTTACGTAGCGGTCACCAGGAGTGTTCCCAACCTCTCGCGTCGGGACTACTCATAAAAAACAGAGGTGAGCCAACACTGTTGATGTGGCATAAAAAGCTCCTCGTGTTCCGTTTGGATGAAGGGACAAGGTCAACGAGAAGCAGACAGCGGAGAACGCTGCATTTGGCGTATTGGACGTGGCGAGAAAAAGGAGAGCAGTTTTACCATTCATCTTTAAAGCCGGCTGGCTTTCTCCTCATTGCTTCGGTTTCTCACGGCGCGTGTTTCTGCTCGCTCCTGTCTGGTGATTTTTATTCAGTCATCTGCTCGTGTCTGTCGGGCATTTCTGAATCCTGGGTGCCTCACTCGTACATTAGATACTCGCTTGTGGCACGTTTTACTTCGTCTTTGGAGTCGGACTCTCGTAATTTAGCTCTGCCTCTTTGCTCCTGGTTTTTAGAGCGGCTGTTTTTGCCGAGTCCTGCCCAAATCTAGCTGCGCACGCATCGGGGGTGTCATTATATCATGACGATGGCAATATGAAGAGGAAAGCGATTTCCGGTCCCTAGCGCTGATCCATTACCATTTGTCGTTGAGAGGATAGACGTCATATTAAATGACGCGAGATAGGATGTATGATTTCTACGGGACGTAAGGTTTGGAACGCTGAATGAGCCGTATCAGAGCTATTCTTCAGTGTCACGATTCAATAACCTTTCTGCTAGACTAAACGCAGTTTAGTGGATATTTATAGTATAGTTTGCAATATGTCTACTATAATTGCAATATATATACCTATAATATTATATATTGTACTTACTTTGTATAAATATGTCACCTTTAGACTCATCTAGCTTTGTTATTGTATTTCCATTTATGATAAGCTATAGCTTGGTTTCCCCTATTATTACTTCTTGTACTTTGTTATGCCTTGCTTCTCACTTTCAACAGTCTTAATGGAGGCGGCATCTCTCGCCTTCTAATAGAAATGATATAAGAGACATACATATTGTTCAGCGAGTTATTCTCTCCTAGATTAGTAAAAGCATTGGATGATTCCCTTGCAAAGAAGATATGGATGTGTTGTGTGTCTCGTGTGACATAATAATGCGGCAGATCTCATCGAGAGATATTTTTTGTGTCTATGCATCTTTTCTGATTGAAATAACTTCGGCGAATCGAGATAAAGTATCGCTAGATTCATGAGGAAGATCAATTCGAAGTGTCACATATAGAGAGAAGGTTATCGACCATTTGAGTTGTTTAAAGTATTTTTCATAGCACAACCGCAATGAATTCTTCATGTTTGCGCTGAGTGTTCGCATAGCTTCGCAACAGGACATACCAACACTCACCTCCAGAGACACGCTCCGAGATTCCTGTACTCGGACAGCGGAATACTGTGATTTCTCACATTCCAATAAACACACACTCTGAACTCATTATATTCATAAGATACATATATTTACAATCATCTCTAGAATCACACATATTTTCCTCAGATACATAACCACACATACACATATACATATACAGCCTCAAAAAGCAACATACACATTATCCATAGATTATCACCTATCTACATACACATACATTCATACACACCAATCAACCACTCATCATACATGTACACATAGTACACTATCGCATTACATAACAACACATACACGTATCCATATACACACACACATACACATATCCATATACACACACATACACAGATCCATATACATACAACATACCACATATCCATAATACAATTGCACAACGATTTACCATTCAGGCACTCTTGATTCAACGATAATAATAACATGACATTCATTACTCCAATCATACTATTCCACTCATATCTCTCTATTTATCATCAGCATACTACATATATCACAATTATATAACACACATCCATCATATCTTATACAAAAAACAAAAAAAAAATACATCAAATTGCTCACATTTTTTTTTTTAGAAACTTGTCTTATCACTAAAGTTTTCAGGATTAAATTTTTGCAATCAACACACATACATCAGTATGCTCATTTATTATTACTAGACAACACACTACATACCATATCCACTCTATAACTCATTATGTAGATCCTCAATTCCATATACACACACACATCACTTCATCATATTTTCATAATTGACAACAATATCAGATAACATTACACTATATCTACATTATACACAACAAACATGATCGCTCATCATCTATATCAACATAACACATCGACAATAATCACGATATATTGTACAATCCAATCGGCATCATTGTTCAATAACACATATCGCATATACACACGACCGTTCAAGTCCTGAAAATTTAATATACTTTTATATTAAACTTTCCCTCTTATTAATCTCTATAGCCAAGTAATAATATCTCCAATTATTTATCAGGGAGAGGCAATCATAATTTTTGAAAACTATATCTACTTATGCCATATCACTTTTACATCACTTATTCTTACTCTTCATATACATACACCCACAAGTATAACATACAAGAATCTAATACACCAACATACACATATAGCCATATATCAACAAACACGAATTAAATCATTGTCATTATCCATATTACACACTTAGACATAGTTTCTATATACATCCACAGTACTAGCTGTTTCAATCATTACACATATCCAATCAATACACACACACATACACATATCCATATACATAACACAATACAATAACTCATTATAACAACACACGAAAACTCCAGATCCATGCAATCATCGAATACGACGATAGTCGCATATATGTCTCACATCACACATTTACCGAGCATACGTGCATATATACAGTTTGTCGTCAATCGCATAAAACATATAGCCTATAATGAACACTACATCACAACACATACACATATCCATATACCATGTACAACACACTCATAGACACGTATCGTGACCACACACAAACACCAATTATAGTAAATATATAAACACACACATAACACATATCTAATATATACATACAACATACACAGTATCCAAACATGACACAGCACTTTTGACGATTAATCATATATAAAAGGCATGTCATATAATGGATTGAATTTAGTGTATTGGATAATTTACACAATTAGATTAAGTTTGATTTGACTGGTGGCTATTTTATATCGTTTTTAATTCTTACATCAGTCATGAAAGATTGGAAGTGAGCTAAGATTCTCTCTGTTCTCATCATTAACAACTCTCCAGTAATTCGGTCACACAATTGCGTGTTTCGAGTGAGAGAAATTCAGCAACATCATTTGTTTCTGTATATTAATACGTCAAGAATAAAATTATATGGATGGGAGAGTGAACTCGCGCATCAGATACGCTGGTACAGTATGGACTCCGAAGATACGTTCTTGGACTCGTTAAGTGCGTAAAATACGCAATTTAAAACTAGATAAGCTAAGTGACAGTGTATGGGTCTTATGATGTGCACTCACTTGGTATTTTCCCAGATCAGTCAGACATGTATGTTACCGTATTGGCTATCTCTACAACAAGACAGGGTATAGTGGTGAGGAGGAGTCATTGAGATCTCTGGGCTGTGCTGCAAGCAAAATATAGTGTAAGAGAAGAGCTAGAGTCGACGATGATAATGTGTGATAGAGGGAAATTAAATTATTGTCAAGAAACTATAACAAAAACAAATTTTATAGGGATCTTATTTTTTGATGTTCAATTGTTAAATAAATTATCATATGAAAGGAAGGTGAAGCCCCAGTCCACAGGGGAGTAGTGTCAAAAGGAAGTGTTTGGACGAAGTGAGGTGTCAATTAGAAAGGGCAAAACAACAGATGGTCAGCAATCAATATACCCAATATGAAACGTGAAGGTACTGTGGCGGCTGTGGTGGGCAGGTGAGAAGCACGCACTTGGGAGGGAAGCGCTTCTCGTGTCCCACGACATCCCCGAATCGCAGGTCATGCGGGCACACATAGAATAACTCGTGACATGGGGGTCGTAATGAGCGTGAACGCCAATAACTCAACCACGTGACTAGGGTCCCATGTAAAGTATTCGGTTACTAAAATAATCACTGTGACCCCTAATTACTGGGGACACGCCATCGTATGCTTGTCGACCGGATCCCCCCTTACCCGGATCAGATGCAGCTGAGCGACACTGCAAGACGTACCGCTAAAAGTGAATGGATATTTGGGAATAAAGTCCGCTCGGCTCGGATACGACATGCTGGGCATATGAACGGAAAAGAAGCAAAAACGACTGGAAACATTTCTACATAAGGATCTATTACAGGCTGGCGAAGGAAAATAGTCGCACAATTAAATGAGTTTATTATTGTGTGCAAGTAGAGATAGAAAGAACAGTGTTGGTGTGACAATAAAGCAACTAAAAAGAAAACAGAGAGACTATCCGATATAATTCTTCTGGCAATAATTAAGTAGGACAGGCACAAACATAAGCAACACCACACATGGCACGCACAAGAACACATACGGCACACATCACACACACCACACCACACCAACACACACACACACCACAAAACACACAACAATCACACACACACACCACCACACAGATGAAGAGAGATAATTGAGGCAAAAAAGAGGAGACGAGGGCACGGTCTCGTCAATATCCTTGCAAGATTGACTGACTCGTGACACCCAGTACGTTTGGGGATTCTCCACTGAATGATCCCTCCTTGATAGTTGGCGCTTAGACTCTGCTCGTCTCAGTGCAGGCAAAGCATACTGGCGGATCCAGAAGGGACGACGTCAGGTGTAATGGAGGGACGTTGGGTGGAGTCGAGCGGCAGTGGTGAAAGGACGAGTCGAGAGCGAGTGGGTGGAGACCAGCAGCAGCGGAGTCGGCGGGTGGGTGAGAAGGCGAGAAGTCGCGAAGTCAGGGCGGGTGGTGAAGAGGCGACAAGTGGTGAAGAAGAAGACGGCGCAGGCGCATGCAAACCGGATCCAAAGCCAGTGCAAAGAAGATGAGGGATGACACGACTCGACTCTCGGACAGCTTCGTGATCCGTCCTTTATAGTCCTGGGTGCAGGGCGGAGCGCGCCTCGAACGATGCATGCACCACGATCGGGCGCTCCCATTGGGCCCGGACAACACTTGAACCCAGGACCGATCATGGCCGGAAAGCCGGACTTACTTTACATCGGCAGACAGTCGAGCTGCAGAATGTTCGCTCACGAACCCGCGATAATGACGCTGCTTCGTCTAACCATGCGCCGAGCGATCGAGCCCGTGCGCACCACCTCTGCTTGTACACTGATCGGAGGCGGGTGTGGGAGAATGTCGCGTCCGCGGAAGACATTTGTGGCCTTGGTGGTGAGCGAAGACCGACGGTAGACGCCAATTGTGAACCAGCGGCAGATCCGCAAATGAAGTTGTGTGCATTCGTGCCCGTTCTGGTGCGATAATAAATTATCACGGGGCTGCGCGCTGATCACATTGAATAATGCATTCTATCCCCATGGCGATCGTCACAGGCGGTGATGTTAGCGGTGCCGCCTGATCTGTGATGAATGAAGAAGGTTGGATATAATATTTGATGCAAATGTGTTGAAAAGAACGCACTGCGTGCGTCTGAACAGTGGTGAAGGTTTTTTTTGTTTTGCTTCTATGGTTGCCTTCGCAAAGACGCATTCTTATGGTGAGGGTTGTGGCTTGCAGTTTTTACAGGCGTTCGTCATGAGCGCGGGTGCTTCTTGGGATTTATGATCAGGAATAAGAATGAAAAGAGTTGAATGAAGATAAGAGATATATCAGACTACATGAGATCACACAACGCACTTTGTCGTTTGAACTCATTAGACATGAGGAAAGGTCTATCTGTACATATATAATGAATAACTGTCTGAGGACAACTGCATGATGGATGTCATTGCGCTGGAGCCTCAGTTTCACGAACTGCAACAGTACTTTCGGTAAATTTTCATTAAGCAGGATCGCATTTATTTTCGTTAAATATAAGGTTGCCATTTGTAAATCAAGAAAATGTACGAACAAATTATAGTTTTGCATGAGTACATCAGGTTTTTTCATGACTTTCATTGTTGTTTATCTCTTGGTCAGCATTGCTTTGCAGGAGGGATTTACATTTATGAGATGGTTCGTTCAGCCAATGGATAAGACAAGCGAAGGTTCTAAATCAAAAGGAGGGGCACGAAATTGACAATTATGGAAGGTGACACAGTTTTGCCTTCAGATCGATCTGCCAATGGAAGCGATGGCAGAGATTCTGAGAATGACATTGTTAAGTTTGATATAATCAATAAACAGGCTTTGTAGCCTTTCAATGGTAATTTTTTGCTTGTCTTTAATTCTTTTAGTTGCATGGATCATTGTGTTTTGTAAGTTCACAATAGGTGTGTGATGCTCCGGCAGTTGCCACCTGGGTACACGAAGGCAAAGCATGTCGAAAGAGGAGAAACAAACAAAATCATTTTTTCAAAGTGAACGGACAACTCTGATCACATCATCAGCAAAGGTGCCAGAAAACGAGTGATAAAATGGCATTAACACGCGTGTCGAGGAAGTACTTAGTCCACAATGCTAGGGATATTTTGAACTTACCCTTACAATGTTTCAGCACAGGTTATTTTAACTATCTTTGGCATACGTGCAAAATTAATCAGGACAGCCCTGGTGTTGGTTCACGGTTTAGTGACTGCTTCAGATCCTGGGGCCGTGTTTTATGGTTAAGGTTGCTGGCTATAGATCCTTGGATCTTGGTAACAGTTAGGTGGGTTTACGATCGTGGTCTTGAGTTCAAAATCTTCTTCTGTCGGGCGTTGATTAACTACAGGAGGTGGAATTCAGCCTGTCATGCTTCCGATGTTTGGAATGAGTACCAGTTGCTGGTACAGGGCATAAAAATGGAGGTGAATCAGTGGCACACCGCCATGCTCATAGATTATATGCAGCCAAGAGCCACAGGCTGGCATCAAATAAATAAATATCTGGATGCTGTACTGCGTACTTTATTTAATACCTTTCAAAATATTGTACTGCAGGCTGCAAAATATTCCGTCAAATGGAAGGTTCTTGGGCTAATGTTGAAATCCATTGATGTGTGAGTTATTTTCTCAAGTTGATCTTGACGTGAAGTTTTTGGGGGGACACACAAGGCTTAAACTTGTTGGGATACAAGTTGGGAGACAAAGGATCAATGCCTGAATGAAGCACAAAGGGCTAACGAGGAGGAATGGAGAAGCAGAGTGTTAGGAGGAAATAATGATGATGCCTGTTCTGAGCGATAGGAGCAGGATAGCAGTTCAAAGCCACACACATTGGTCGTCCTTAAAACCACATCTTGAAAGGCTGGAATTTGAGATAACACTCGACTCGTGAATTATGATTGAGCCCGTACTGCAGCTACAGCAGCTCTGTTGGTTCGTGTGTTCAAGCCACTTTGGTTACCATGTCTTCAGGCCGGTTATTTAGGGTCTCCTCAAAGGGTTTGCTGGCAGTTGATCCTATGGATCATATCTCCATCTCTTGATTCATGCTTATATGCTCACCCTGCCCACATATGAGAAAGCAATATTGAGCAGTCCAGATCAACGTGTTCGAATGAATCGTGACACACTGGTCCTCTCCCTGAGACTTTCTTCTTTTTCTTTTTCCGTTCTTTCTTTCTTTCTTCAAGTCATCTATTCTAACCTTTTGGTGTGGTCAACTGAGGCAGGTTTTTGGATTACAGTCATTCATGACGGCTGGACTGCCTTCTTCTCTGTGTAGGCAATATGGGGTGGCACTAAAGTGAATGCGCTAGGTTTTCAGCCTATTGGTGCCTCAGGTTAGTGGTGAGGGTGAAAATCCTCCAAACTGCTGCAAGGTGCGTGTGATTAACCCATCATCTGGACTGCTCCATAGTCGTGTCGGTGCATCTGGCTCATCTCCATCGTTGGAGGGTGCCCACAATGGCATCGTCCATGCGAGCCTGTGAGGGTTGTCAATTGCTACATGGGAGTAAGAACTGGATGAAGCATGGTGGATAATGCACATTGTTTATTTGGAGCTGGGCAGCCTCCCAGCTGCATATCCACAAAGTTGGTTCGCTTTGAACGGCTCCACACACGTCACTCGTAAGAAGCTCGCACGGTTCCATGGTGATTTCGGATTGAGAGGCAGCGCGGATGTCAACAAGAAGGATGGGCTGGAATCTGGTGGCCAAAATGTGGCTGAAATATCGGGTGACAGCGATATTTCAGATGACTGGGAAGCAATGGTTGGAGGAGGACAGAGTCTCAGTTATGTTGACGAGGGTTAGACATGTTTCATCGCGGTGTTTAACTGAACGTCGATGGCTTCGTATGGGCAATCACCGACAGATTGGCGCGCAATATTTGCAGTCGATATAATAAGGGGGAGTGTTGCAATGCGTAAGAGTGGTGCCGGCTCCTACAATGTTCATGCAGTTTACGGCAAAGGTTTACCTGTGCCCAGACTTCTCCTGCTCTTTGTTTGGTGATTGTTCTGTGTAGGGAATGGTCCAGTCAAATGTACCCAAGGTAATTAGGGATAATAGACGACATTTTCAACTTTTATACCGCAGATGTCAACTCGACTCAGCATTTGCTGTGCGATTATCAAATGATGGTGGTGCAAATGCCTGTGTTATTGGTGTTGATGAGTCGCATTTGTATAAGTACTCCTGCCAATAAATGCCCAGATCTTGGGTGAGCTGGTTCTGACAGAGATTTAGGTTGGAGCCTGCGCTTAGGATGCGAATGTCATCAGCATAGGCGAGTTTGAAGGAGGTTTGTTGTTGGAAGGCGCTGACATCGAGGTTGAAGAGGCAGGGCTATCGCAGATCCTTGAGGGAGGATCATTTAGTGTTTAACATGGATGGTTTTGCCATTGAAAAGGCTAACATGGATCTTTCTGTCCCAAGGATACCAGACATGATCTGATTGTCGTCCTGGCAATGGAAGATTTTGGGGGGAGCACTTTGGAAAGGAGCCCCTCTGCTTTTGAGACTTTGAGAAGGAGCCAGACTGTTAGGCCAACACAGGTCACCAAGGCAGTTGCCATCTTTGTTTGGTCTGGAAGCCAGCTCGATGGAGGGAGGGCAAGAACCTGATCACAGGTATGGAGCCGGGGCGAAAGCCCCCCTTCATCAGGTAGGAGAAGGCTCCAGCGTGGGGATTAAATGTGTAATAGGGGCTCTCTCCATCAGCTTTCCATAACTGATGCAAGGCAATGGGGCATATTGCAGGGTAAGTTTGCCCGGCTTACAGTTTTTTAGGATGGCAGTAACATTTAGCCTTTTCCAGGGGGCAGGAATTTGCCGTTTCATGGAAGGTAGTAAACAAGGGACAATCAACCAGGTAAGCCTTTTCTTTCCGAGATTTTTAGGGAATTCAGGAAAAATTCAAGCTCGCTGTGGCTTTGCCAATTTTTTTGGTTCCCACGTGCGCGTCAAATGCTTTCTTGTATATGGGGCCTGAACGATGGCTGTCAATGGGCTTTGTTGGAGGTTTTGGAAGTAATGCGGATTCAAATCTCACAAAATGAATAAATTACTTCTTGTCACACAGCCCAATCTGTCCATAAAGTTTTGTCCGAATCTGCACAACGTTTTGAGGTATCTGTTCACAGGTAACCAGACAAAAAAGACAGGGGTGAAAACACACCTGCCACTTTGGTGATGGAGGTAACAGGAGTTTCATAGACATTGATACCCCATGCATGCTTAGTATATAACTTTCAATTTTCGTAAATATGATTTTAAGACGTTTTAATAAAATCCAGAGTTCAGGCACTGAGCAGTTTATACAACACTTATAACCTGTAATAAAAAGATGTGGGAGTCGCAATTCAGGAGATGGTGCTGTTTGCTTCACATATTGCAGCGTCAATAGGCATGGGGTACATTGCCATATGGTGGCCTCTTCTTTAACCGTGTCGTCACCTTCCCACGCCATGCCCAACTCATGGCTAGATAGCATGGGTTCTTGGAAATATGATGAAGGTGATTTTGTGGTTCTGGCAGTGGTTCACGTACAGTATATATTTCAATTTTAAATAATGGTTTAAAGGGCTATAATAAATTCCGGGGTTTTCCACCAGTTTTAACGAGTGTCTATTATCACCCGATCGACACATTGCATGAGTTCTTTGTGGCCTGTGAATTTAGTCCTTTTCGTCCTTAAAAACAGTAAGTTTCTGTTTGGAAGGTTTTCAATTTTGTTTGACTCCAGGCAGCGACACAGTAAAATATGATCTCTCTCTTTATGTGCATGTACGATTGGGATTAATTCAGAGCCGAAGTATCCAAACGGAAAACTTTGTCTTCCTATTCTGTTCTCATTTTATTATAGAATATAACATTCCAATTTAAGATACAGTTGTTCTTGACTAACTGATAAGCAATATGCTCACTGACATTTGACTGGAACCAATTGGCTTAATCCACTTTTGCTTAGTATGTGGGGTAATTACAATCCACATGTATATATAATTATATATATATAATATATATATATATATATATATATATACAGTATATATATTATACAGTATATATATTATATATAGATATAATATATAATATATTAATATATATATATATATACTATATTATAATATATATGTATATTGGTGCACTCAAAGTGGCGAACGGAGGTATGCGCTCTACGATTGCCGGTTCCAACTTTTGTCCAAGTGTTTTGTACGAGTGATTTTTGGGGTAGTCGGTCTCGTCGAAAAGAAAAATATTTTTTAAATTTTTTTTTTGGAGATTTGTTCTACCTTATTAATCAGTATTAACATGGCGATTTAGTTAATACAATGGCGATTTCGATGAAACTTGGTTGGTAGGTTCATACCATGACCTAGTTGTGTGAAATGAGAACCGTTGTATGACAATAACGTTGCCTAGAACAGGACTTTGAGAATTTTTTGAAAATCATAAAAAATTTATTTTTTCGAAAATCACAATCGGGCCACGAGCGACGGTTGGGCAGTACTTCGCATATTGTCAAAATTTGCAGCCGGATGCCTATGAAACTTAGAGAAGATAGACTTGACTGAACCCTGGTTGAACATAAAAAACGAAGTTGTTATATCTGAGACTATGAGTCAGATATACATCAACTGGTATGGTAGGTTCATGGTATGTCTAGTTATGTGTGAGAAAAAACGTTGGCTAGATGGACCCCTCGTTGGCCCTAGCAACGGCGATACCCATGTCCGCCTACGGCTTGTTATTGTTATCTTGCAAAACGAAGTTTTGCAAGATTAAGTAGTCAGATTGTATGTTTTTTTATTTTTTTGTTATTTTGTTTGTCTGGTAATCAGTATGATCATCTGCAGAGCAAGTTATCATTGGAAATTTTTGTAATTTTTTACGCATATACAGAGTCTATAGAGGTCCTTTCGACGCATATAAAATTTTCAGGTGAGTCAAGAGGTCAGGTCAGTTTGTCGCAAATCATGGGGAGTGACGAAACCTTATTTTTTTGAATTTTTGATCGATGGTCTTCAAACTTCATGGGAATATAGTTCATAGGTCTGAGTGCTCAGCTGATTAATTTTTGTGGGATTGCTTGACATTCATGTTAGCGCTGGGTCGAAAGTTTTTGACGCCCAAGGTCAAATTTTTGAAATCTTAGATACCATACTCGATAAATACCTCAATATGAAAGCGCTTGAATAAGTCTTTCCCCGATCTGTCAAAAGTTGACGCTATGCACGTCATTTGATGAGTCATGACGAAAAGGATTTTCATGAAAATGTTTATTTCCTCAGTTCTCATAAAATTCTTGATATTTATGGTACACGGTCCTGGAGAGATACATTAACCGTACGAAAATATAAAGGTCAAGGTCAACAGGTCAAGGTACAAAAGGTTAAGCATACAAGGTCGAACGAAACCTTATTTTTTGAGTAACTTTAATCGAATACATAAGTCACTCATGTTCAATTTGGCAGAATACTGGTTCCCTGGGTGACATTGGTTTTTTATTTATTTTGTTTGTCTGTCTGCTTGTGTGCAGGATTATCTCAAAAAGTTGTTGAGGGGATCGGAAACTTGGGTGGACATGTTGAGTGTGTTGACTAGGTATAGGTTGGTTTCACTTTGGGTGACAGACGAAAATCCGGATCCCCCTGATGTGATATATTTTTTCGTGATTCTTCAACCATTGAGAGATTGGGGAAAACCGATACGTAACAGGATAAGTTCAAAAGTTTTGTGGACGATTGGAAGAAACTTGGTAGAAGGTGGGGTGTGTGCAAGGGAGAATTGGTTCGATTTTGCCGAACCCGAATAGATAATTATTTAATTTTTAAATGTTCTCACCATTGGTGATCTGGCAAAACGATACATCGATGATTTTCAAAAATGTATTTGGGCCGATATGTTCTTGTGGGAGTCGGGCAATGCAATGGCGAGGTATGCGCTCTACAAAGTGCCCTTCGAGTTTATCTGTATGTGTGAGGGCTTCCGCTACAAAGCTTACTTTAGTGATTCAGCCCCTTCAGTTACGTAATGTTCTTCATACCATGCTTTTTGAAGGAAATAAATGTTTTTTGACGATTTAACTTTCAAGAGTAGTCACGATCGTCGTCACTATCTGTGTATCACTTGGCTGTGCGGTAACATCAGTTTCGGCAGGGGTGATTACCACTGAAAAAAAATTGGCAGTGCTCCTGGAGGTTAAAGCAGGAATTTAAAAAATTTTCATGCTGCCTGATGGCTCACCTCTCTTCGCGAAGGATAGCAGGATTTAACAGTCGACCCAACTAATGTTGAGAGACTTCGGAGTCATTTAACATCTATCCGAGGGAACGCGTGCAGATGATTCGCTCGCCTTGCCTGAGAAACAACCGGGATATAGCAGTTTATAGCTGGGTTGGGGATTTTGGAACCCAGGCTGGATACTTTCAAAAAAGTAAAGGCCCTTTGTGCAGGTTATAAGTATTTTAAAACTGGGTTGTCATTGTATGCTTCATACCTTTGATAGAGTATTCGGATTTCTGTATTGTTATATTGTTACGAAATCTGGAAGCCATTTGCACACAAACAGACAGCAGTCGCAGTTGAATTATTTCGATAAGTATGTTGTTTATATCAGGGGTCCTGTCCTTCTGTCAATGGGTTAGGTCATGTGTTGCTGCGGGTTTTCTTTTTAGTATGCAGGTTTTTTACCATCTCCAATCAATCCTTCGTTCTTCGCATCGCCACCGTGCAACTGTCCGTACCGGGGTGAGGTTCTCTCCCCTGGATCTCCATCCAATAGGGAAGGCCATCGCCTCATCAATGGGGGACTCCACCGCAGAAGGGTGGGATGGTGCCCGCTTACCTGTGGGCCTGTCAGAAGGACAGCTGGCGAATTGCGGATGGCAACTGTCCAATCAGGAGGCGAGTGGCAGGGAAAGAAATCCCTCGGACTCGCGAAAGAGAAGAAGTAGAGTGGTCATCAAGAAGAGAGTAGAGAGTCATCGTGGCTTGGTCTTGTGTCGGTGTAGGTCAATCGTGGCTTTGCTCTTGTGGTCGTTAGAGTCGGTCGTCGTCGCTGATGTGACCTGCGGTCTTTTGCTGGGCTCCTCGTGGTGGTGGTGTCGAGCGCCAGGATGCGTGGGATCAGTGGATTCCGGGTCGGTGGGTTCGAGTCCACAATGGTGGGTTGGGAGTCCGGTGTGACTGCACGAGGGCGGACAGGTACCCGGACCAACTTGACTCCCAGCTGACTATCCTCCTCGGCTGGAGGGTCAATAAAAGACCCGACGGGGGTCCATTTCTTTTGGGTGGGAGTGTTGTCCGTGCGCCACAGTCTTAAGTAGAAATTGCTAAGTTTGTTTGTATTAAGTTGCTTTCTCATATTTTCGGTTTTACTCGCTCTTTGTGCTTCACTGCCCCATTATAAAACCCCGATGTTCAAAGGTACCACTCGTTGTCTGTCACTTCACTTCATTGGTTTCCGGTGCGTATTGGGATTAGGGAAGCGTGTGCGAATTGTCATTTGGACGACGGACTTTGGTAATTCCGCTCGGTTACACCGGACGAGGTCGTTAGAGGGACCACGGTTCGACAGAGTCGTGAGGTTGTGGACTTTCCCCGGTAATTTGACGACGTGGGTACTTAGGTATATTAAAATTTGGTTTAACCTACCCCCACGCAGTCAAGGAATTGGGTCCGATCCACGGTTCTTAAGTGGACCCGTGGACGTTGGAGTTGTCTTAAGGTTACGACCTGCAATTCAGGTGTCGGTGGGATGACGGCTCTACTGCTGCCAGCTGCGGCCGTTCTCGCCACACCATGAGCCCGGCCAACAACATTTACATGTTCACAGAATATGCAGCATTATTGACAATTGTTGGTCCAACAAAAGTTCATTTCAGAATGCAAGTTTATTACTTTTCTAATCCTTTGTGATACATTGATTCAATGGCATTGAGTAACCGTGAACATTTGGCAAATTGGTGACTTCAGACTTTATCTGCAATCAAAAGAAAAATGATGTTACATCAGTCATATCCTCCTCGAGGTCTTCCGGCTAGCGAGAGTTTTAAATGTTCGGATGGAAACCCTGCACCTTGAACCGAATCCTTACACCTGCTCGCTCAGGTTAGTGAACCAAACAAACACGGAGCCAACTTTGTAAAAACGATTCCCCACATCCATTAACACGAGGTGCCATTTGGCAAAAAAAGTGATCTCAGGCTTGTAGTGCGCGCGGAAAGATCTCGTCGACAAGCGCACTCCAGGCAGAAAGGATTGAATGACATCGAACTTTGGAGAACTCGGGATGGAGAGGGTTTGGCAGGGTAACATCACCGGGAATGATTTCTTGATCGCATTCCTCAGCTTATCAACCTTCTCCTCTTACAGCTGCAAAGAGAAGGGAGGGCCAGGTGAATCGAAGAGGGAGCTGGAGAATACAAGTGAAAAATCGATGATCAAATAGGCCAATTCTATTGCAAATTGAAGAAGAGTCCTTCAGAAATTGTAATTTTATGAATCGATGATATGATGTTTTCCAAGGAGAACAAGAGCAAGAAACGTTTCCTGTTTAAAAGAAGTCCATATTCGGAATTGGTGTGAAATGTTATCGTATTCAATTCGTGTGAAGCCAGTGGCAAACCTGAATTTTTGGGAGAACCTGATGAATGAGAGTCATGTAGTTGTGAAATAATGGTGACGGAATATGCGTTTCAAGCTTGTGTAACATGGATAGTACTAACGGCCAGCTGGTGGGATGCCTATACCTAGAGTTTGCACACTTGCCTCTGACCTGTCTTGCTGGGTTTGAATCCGAACCAGATATAAACTCGTCATCATGGTGAAGCATAGAATCCATATTGTGAGTTCTATACATTCTTTGGAACCTGCAACATTGTATTGCCAGTCCAGAGTACAACGTCTTTCATAGGTACCATTCGTAGTTTATAGGCAAATGCCAAACATTTTTGACACAGGGTGCATGTGATTACATTAGATCATTACGAGATGGCGGACCATGCAATTTAACAATGGCTGGAGTTGGACATAGCAGGGAGCCTCAGGTGAAATGGAAATGGGTGATGAAGAAAAGGGAGGTAGCACACAATACGAACCTGCGTCCTCTAGCTTGCAGGAATACTGTAAGTAAGGAATCCAGTCGTGTGAGTGGGTCCTCGAGAGCCAACGCTGCAGTTCTGGACGATTTGCTCGGAGAACTCAGCAAGCACAATCTCGGAAAATTTCTCACATGCTGAAAAAACTGATACAGTGAGGGTCCAGTGCCAACATCCAGCAGGCGGCTCCTTCACTGCATCTGGGGGGCACACAGGCATTTGTCCAACCTGTCACTGCACCTGAGGTCACAGAAATTGAAGGGTTAGTGCTGGAGATCATAATCCTACTTTCCCATTCAATAAGAGACTGGTCATAGGGAAAAATGCAAACGATCGAATCAAAAACGTGGTAATCGTTGCATCTCTGTTAATAATCAAATGGGGTAAATAATAGAACAGGTATTGTGACGTTTTGAGACAATAATTATAACATAAGCAAAGTGATTTCTTCATGCAATTCTGCCTGCCTTTTTATGTATGACATTATTCACCTCCCTCATATTAATTTGGTGAATTTTAGAAACATTTGTGCATGTCTTGGATTATTGTATCCGTATTACTTTTTCATTTCTCCATGTAGCAGCAATGGTGACTCAATTCCAAATATTGCACCAGAGAAGTCCAAGTTCAAAACTGAAAATCTATTACAGACTCAGTGACATTGTCATTGGAGTGTTTGCTCTGAGTATGGGAGGTCACGGTGAATTCTGACCGCGA
>CM068966.1:45146396-45166545 GCA_035128595.1 Eptatretus atami
GCGACGGCCTACAATTCCGGAGAGTCCGGTGGGAATCGACATAACTTTCCCCACCTAGCGGTCGTTCTCGCCAATGGACCTCCGGCCCGCAACAATATCCACATCCATAATACAATGATTAGTTTATTAGTTCGCCACACACGTGTTTATTAAATCCGAGAGAGATACACCTGGCCCTGCCGGCGGGGAAATAGACCCCGCACAGACTGATTTTGTCAGAAGAGCGAGCGATCTGCCAGTCCGTAGCCGTTTGGTTATATACAAATCGAGCGAATCGGTCCCAGCATGCACGAATAACTCATCGCCGGCAACTTCCACTCTGAATCAGCCAGATTTATGGGACTACACCCGGGAACACAAAACAACAAAACATTCCGACAGATGTTAATCAATCTATCACCGCCCTTAAATAGGGAGCTACGATTACGGTTTGAAGGACGAGCCAGATAAACCTAAGACAACTTGCAGACTAACATGCAGACAAGAACAGCGACAACAGAGGTACTTGGTGATGCTCATGGACATATGAGGAAAGGTCAAAGGCACGAAAGCGCTCGTACACACCGATGTAACGGATCATCGATGCCCAAGGCAAACACGCCGCGTGGCAAATGTGCGTGTCCTTGCGCAACGCCACGCATGCAGTCCACGCTCAGCCCAATAAGTCGACGCACACAGACGTCAAAGACCACGGAGTGTGCCAGCTGCTTCACAAGTCCAGCAACGAATCCAGGCCTGGCCTGCTCACCCAATCAAGGCCAAATCGGGTGTTGGCCCGCAGGAGGATCGCAAATGTGTCGAGCCGTCCGGGAGCAAAGAGCAGTCAGGAGGCTTCCGTCACTGGACTCCGATCAACTGTCAGGACCTCAATCATATAAAGTGATGGCCGACTCCCTTCATGAGTTCCTCCTGCCTTTTTCATGAAGCAGATCGCGAGACAGACGCCGTCCTTACACAGCAGATTGCGACTCCCCGCGTCGTTTCTCCTGCCGCTTTCACGAAGCAGAGTCGCAGGACAGACACATGCGTCCCTTACACAGCAGATGCAACTCCCACTCGTCGTTTCTCTTCCAGCATGAAGGCAAGCCTGGCCTCATTCACTTTCCTCTTGGCTTTCGGGGCGGCCTTTTCAACGAGAGCCGTCGAAAAAATCCCTATTGCATTCCTCCTATGCCGATGCCGAGTCTAACGCTCAGCGACAGATCCACCCTTCCTTGTCCGGCGCTTCGCTCCCCTACAGAACCGACTACCTATTCTCAGAGCGCTTGAGGGGGACTGTCGTCCGATAGAGGGAAGGAAGAAGAAGAACCTCTCGGTAATTCCACCACTGCACGAACAATGAACAGCCTGCTCCACGCTCCTCCCGACTACACATGTAAAAACCCAATTATCCTGAACAACTGGCAAACATGCATTTAATGGGATCTGGGCTAATCCTATATTTAATAACACACCAGGGCCATTTTCCCGCACAATATATATATATATAGTATAATATTATATATATATAGCAGTGTGTCAAAAAAGTATCCAACCGTTAGATTTTTCTCGCGTATACATAACATAAGCTAGGTAGGCGTGGTTTTGTTGCACCGTATGTAGGCGATTCCTAATTCCCGTCATGCGTGAATATTTCCCGCCTGCAGAAGCTGCAGTCGCCAACAGACCTGGCCGATGAGTGAGAAGTGTAAGTGAGCGCCGTCGATTTCGCTTTTGAACAAAAAATACGGAAAACTGAACAACGCTACTGGCATTCAAATTTGTGTAAAGCTTGGCGACCCAAGTGAAACGATCCGCAAGATTCAACAGGCCCTCGGAACGAAGCAATGCACCACACAGATAAAAAAGTGTACAAACTGCTTTTCCAAAAAAAAAAGGAATAGTCCCCCCGCAATCAGGGAAATGAAGCACGTCTGTAGGGCCTCAAATCCCGAAATGAATCGCATGACAAAGTGAGACCTGCTGATGCAGGATCGTCGAATCACGATCAGAAACCTGCAGACCAGCGCGGGCCGCAGCATGAATCCGTCATTCCATGGTGACTGCGGATTTTGGCTTAAGGAGAATCTAGCGAAGTTCGTGGCCAACAGGCTGCTAACGATCGAGCAGAAGCAACTCCGTTTGAGATCGCACAGGACAATGCGGAACTGTGAACACGATCCAACTCTTCCCACACAGTGATACTGGCGATGAGACCACAGTGATCCGTTCATTTGTCAAAAACGAAAATCCGACGGCCTTCACTTACACTCCTCACATCGCGGTCTGTTGGCGACTGACAGCTCTGCAGGCGGGAAAAATCACGCAATACGGATTAGAATCGCCACATACGTGCACCAAACACGCCTCCCGAGCTTCATTTTTACCACGAAAATAAGGTGGATACTTTTGAACACACTCTCGTATATATAATATATATATATATATATATAATAAATAAATATTTATATATATATATAATCTATATTGGGTTGTATTACCCCACATACGTGAAGCGAAAAGTGGATAAGCATGGTAGTACAAATGCTCTGGCTAACTACATTTATACAAGAACAACTATTTAATGAATTTATATTTGAATACAAATCAGAACATGAATAGGAAGACAAGTTTCCGTTGGATACTATCGCTCTGAAATAATCCCAATCGCACATGCACATAGAAGGAGTGAGATCAATTGACCTGTCTGCCTGCCTGGAGTCCAAGACAAAATTGAAAAAACCATTCGCAACAGGAAACTTACTTGTTTTAAAGGACGTTTATAAGAAGGACCAAATCAACAGGCCACAAAGAACTAATGCAATGTGTTTGATAGCGTGATGTAATAGACACTTCGTAAAAATAGTGGGAAAACCGGAATTAGTTATATGCCTTAACCGTATTTAAATTGAAATATATACATAACACTGCACGAACAGCAAATCCCTTCATTTAATTTCCAATAACCATGCTATCTAAGCATGATGGGTATGGCCATGTGCAGAGGGTACACAGTATCACGTGAAGAAGAGCCACGTATATGGGCTAATGTACGATGCATTGACGCTGCCCCCTTATAGGTTGAACAAACACCACCATCTTCCGAATCGCGACTTCCACATTCGTTTATTACAGTGATAAGAGGGGTTGTATAAGAGTGCCTTCCATTGGCGCTGAACTTCTGGATTTTATAAACGATCTTTAAAACATCAATTTTAACGAAAATTGAAGTATATACAGAGAGCACGCATGGTATCATGTCTAACTCCCGCAGTTACTCCATCACCAAGTGGGCAAGGTTTGTGTTTCACCCCTGTCTGTTGTTCTGGTTACCTGTGAACAGGAAATACCTCAAAACGTTTGGGCAAATTCGGACAAAACTTGCCATGGACAGATGGTTGTTGACAGGGAAGATTTATCAATTTTGGTGAAAGATTCGAATCCCGATTCCTCCAAACCTCCAACAAGCCCATTGAGCACCACCGTTCAAGCCCCAATACAAAGAAAGACATTGACGTCGCACGTGGGAACCCAAAAATGGCAAAGCCACAGCAGACGTGGAATTTCCTCGAATTCCCTAAAATCTCGGAGAAAAAGCTGTATGGTTTGATGCCTTTACTGCAGCCATGAACGAAATTCCTGCACCTGGAAGAAGCAATGCCGCCATCCTAAAACTGGAGCCGGCAACCTTACCCGCACTATGCCCAATGCCATTGCTAATGCAATGATGGAAACGCGAATGAGAGATCTATTATCACCATTTAATCCCCACACCTGGAGGCCTTCCTCCTGATGAGGAGGCTTTGCCCGGCTGCCATACCTGGATCAGGTCTGCCTCTCCTCCATCGAGGCTCAGGACAAAAACAAAAGATTGGCAACTGCCTTGGTGGCCGTTGTTGCTATCGACAGTCTGCTCCTTCTCAAATCTAAAAAGAGGGGCCCTCTCAAAGTCTCAAAGTCTTCCATTGCCGAAAGACAATCAGACCACTTCGTATCCTTGGGACACGAAAGATCCATGTTGCCCTCAATGGCAAAACCAGCCATGTTAACAACTAATGCATGGCCTCCTCAAGATCTGCCGATAGCGCCCATGCCTCTTTAACCTAATATGTCAGCCAGACCTCCAACAACAACCCCTTCAAACTCGCCTATGCGATGACATCGCATCGTAGCGCAGGCTTCAACCTAAATCTGTCATGGAGACAGCTCACCCAAGTCTGGCATATGGGAGAGACTATACAATGAAAAAAAAAGCCCCCCCCCCCCCTCCCCCCCAAACACCAATAACACAGCCATTTACACCCCCATCTTGATAATCGCACAACAAATTCAGAGTAATGTACAATTCTGCAGTAAAAAAGTTGAAAATGTCTATCCAATCTTGGGGTACATTTGACTGGACCATTACTCACAGAACACCAACAAAGAGCAAGAGAAGGTACTAGCACAGGTAAACATGGCCGTAAACGTGGCTCAACATTAGAACCGGCGCTCACAATCTTAAACATGGCACACTCACCACTTATATACTTGAACTGCCAGAAATGCCCAATCCTAGGCGTGTGAGTGCCCATACGAAGCCACGAACGTTCCGTTAAACACCGCCGATAGAACGTGTCCGAAAACCCTCTCAACGATAGACTGAGAGGCTTACTGTCCTCTCTCAACATGCTCCACCAGTCACTGAAGGGATGCTGTCACCCCGATATTTAGCACATTTGCCACCAAATTTTCCAGCCCAGTGCCTTCTTGTACATCCGCCTGCCTCCAAAATTCCGAAAACGACCATGAACCAGTGCCGAGCTTCTTACAGTGACGTGTGATGAGCCCGTCAAAGCGAAGCCACTTGTGAGGGGCCAGCTGGGAGGCTCCACAGCTCCAAATAAACAATGTTGCATGATCCAACCATGCTCATCCAGACTTACTCCATGTAGGCATGGAACAACCCTCACAGGCTCTGCACTGGACAATGCATTGTGGAAGCACCTCCACCGGATGGGGGAAGAGGCCAGAATGCACTCTACGACTATGGACATCCAGACGATGGAAGTACTTCCCATCGCAGTGTCCCCTTGCAGGCACTTTGGGAGGACTTTTCACCCTCCACCCACGCATACCACCCTTGGCAACCACACATGGATTGCAGAACTAGCCATTCAACTTTAGTGGACCCCATATTGGCCATACACAAGAAGAAAAGGGCAGGCCACAGTTCAGGAATGACTTAATCCAAAACCTGCCTGGTTACCACATCATAACAAAAGGTTAGAAATGAAGTATGACTGCGAAGAAAGAAATGAAGGAAAGAAAGAAAAAGAAAGAGGTCTCAGGAGAGAACAGTGGTGTCGATTCATTTCGATAACACGTGATCTGAACTGCTCAATATTGCTTTGTTCATCAGGGCAGGGTGACATAAGCTGAATCAAGGAGATTGGAGAAAGACTGATCCATCGAGATCAACTCGCCAGCCAACCCGTTTGTGGAGACTAATGAACGCTGGCCTGGACAGACAATGGTAACCAAAGTGTTCGCTTGAAACACACGAATCACAGAGATGCTTTAGTGCAGTACGTGGCCAATCAATTACGAATCAGAGTTTTATCCTCAAAGTCCCAGGCTTTCATATTGGTTTTACAGGACACAAGGACCAATGTTGTGGCTTGAGCCTGCTATCCTGCACCTATCGCTCAGAACAGCATCATCTAATTATTTCTTCCCGACACTCTGCTCCCATTCCGCCTCGTTTAAGCCTTTTCGTCTTCATTCATGGCATTGTTACTCCTTTGTCCCAACTTTTGTATCCCAACAAAAGGTTAAGCCTTTGTGTCCCAGAACTTGATGTCAAGACAATCGAGAAAATACAACTTCCAGCCACTCAAACATGGATTCAAACATAGCCCAAACCTCCAATTTTGACTGAATATTTTGCAGCCTGCAGTACAAAATTTGAGAACGTAAAAATAAAGCTATGCAGTTACAGATCCAGATTATTTAATTTATTTGCAATGCTGCCTGTGGCTCGCTTGGCTGCATTATATTCTAAGAAGCTGGCTGTGCCACTGAGCACCTCCATTTTTATGCCCTGTACCAGCAAGCTGGGTACTCATTTTGCCAACATCGGAGGACTGACAGCTAGTCAACCTTCTGGTATTTTGTTAATTTCAACAGCCCACCAGATCTTGAAATCTCAAAGAACCCACAGTCGTAAGCACCACCTTAACTGTTATTCAAGATCCAAGATCCTTAGGGCCAGCCACCTTTAACCATAACAACCGGCCCAGATGTAAGCCAAGTTTCACCTAACCCGGAAAACAACACCAGGGCTGTTCCCTGATTATTGTTTTGCACTATGCAAATGATTAGTTTAAATAACCTTGCTGAAACATGATAAAGGGTAATTTAAATATCCCTACATTGTGGGACAGTAAGTCGTTCCTCAGGACACGGGTTAATTGGCCATTTAATCACTCGTTTTCTGGCTCACTTTGCTGAAGCGATGTGATCAGAGGCTTCACTTGAAAAATGATGTTTGTTGGGGCTTCTCCTCTTTCAGCACTGCTTGCCTTCAGGCTGTAACACTAGGGTTTTCATATTGCAACTTTTTGCGCTATTAAAGTTGGCTAACCCGGTCGTAGCTTTCCCAATATGGATAAAAACCTCCATCACGCCGAGTTTAGAATTTCCTCAAAAAAATGGCCGCCGGCGGCTATTTTTTCCAAAAATGGGCGGCTTTTTCACATATCTGACACAGAAATCAGACTCATACACTGCTAAAAACTAATGTCTTGATAATCGTGATGTTTGTAGATATGATTATGATTGGCAGCTGAACTAAGTATAAACTATATGCCAGAATGAATTTTCTAATATGAATCATGTAGTGCGTGCCTATCACCTCGATAATCAATAATAATTGCCATGGCATGAATACATGGCTGGTAGCGACTTTCAAATAAATTCCCATAGTTTCAAAAACATAATGTTCACACTTCGCTCATATAGTATTCTACATTTCTGAGAGTGATTCGTGTAATTCCAGAATAATCTGCCTGTGCCTACTCAACCACTTGACGTATAAGCTTGCCTTTGCTGTTCATCCGTCGTTTGTCTATAAAAATAGCCGAAATCCACTTAATTCCTAGCGCTCTGCAAGGTCGTTAACCTACGTGAACATTGGTCTAACATAGTTTGCGATTTTTTGGTAATCATCACTTTCTGCCATGTGCTTTGCAGGCCACACATTCATTCTGAGGCATCAGTACTATATCGTTCAAGAATGATTGAATAACCGCCACGAGTCGTCATCTATGAAACTGCTGAGACACAGTACACTCTGCATTCTCACCACGGCCGAAAATTTGGCTTTCCTGAGCTGACGTTGATCATCGAGGATCTAAGGTTCTGATGCAATCAGTTTTTGCCATCGTTTCTCGCTCAATCTGTGGGCACGTGGAATCAGCAAGACGAAAATACCAATTGCGGTGTCATTACAATGCCATAGTATAGCTAGTATTCAAATGTATAAACGTACATGTTAAATAAATTACATGTTTGACTTCGAAATTTAATTGTTATTATTCTGATATCCAATGAGGGCGAGAAATATTCAAATTCTTCTTCGGACTTGCAAGAACTACTTCTTAACAGCCGAGCATGACCCCCACGGACGTCTCTGTACAGATATATGCATTTTACGAGCATAAAACGAATTCAGTCACAACCCAAAAACCTATAACGAGACATATTAAGAACCCACATCGGAGGAACTAACAATTCCAGTGCCAAAAATCTGCCATCCTTGGTACGTCCATTTGGATTTTTCCGCCATATTGGATTGCCTAATGGTCGGAGTCCCCGAGCTGCTAGCAGACATAGCAATCATAAGCGCATCTACAAACATACACATATCAAGTACAATTAACCGTATTTTTAGCAGGTGTATTTGAGTCGATATCTGTGTCAAACCGTGAAAACGGCCGCCATTTTGAAAAATGGCGCCGTGGCCATTTTTGGGAGGTAAGTCCTAAAAAAATCGGCGCGGGGGTTTTTTAAATCCATATGGAAAGCTATGACGGGTACCAACTTGACTAGCACAAAAAAGATGCCAATATGAAACCCCCTAGTGTACCGGTGGGCAACTGGCGCACAGTCACACCACCGATATTGTAAACTTAAAAAACACAATCGATCCATGCCAACTAAAGAATTAAAGACAGCAAAAATTATATAGCAATTGAAAGGGCTACAAAAGCCTGTTTATTGATTATATCAAACTGTAAGCAAGACATTCGTCAGAATGCTCTGCATCGCTTCCATTGAAAGATCCGACTGAAAGGCAACTGTGCCACCTTCCACTACATTGTCAATTTTGTGCCCCTCTCTTTTGGATAGAAATCCTTCGCCTTGTCCGTTGCATTGTAGAACGATGCCCTCTAGAATGTACAATCCTCCTTGCAAGCAATCTGAACACAGATAAAACAATAAAAATTGAAATGTCATCGAAAAACCTGATGTACTCAATCGCAAAATTTATGTATATTGTTCGTGAAAATTTTCTTGATTTACAAATGGCAACCTTAATATTTAAACGAATAAATCAGATCCGCTATGAATGAATTACCGAAAGTGCTGTTGCAACTTCCTGGAAACTGCAATATGCCTCCGAAGCAATAGGCACCATCATGCAGTGTGCCGCAGACAGTTATTTCATTAATATATTACATAGACCTTTCCCTCATGTCTAATGAGTCAAAACTGGGACATAAGTGCGTGTGTGGATCTCATTAGTTAGGTCTGATTATATCTCTATTCATTCCAACTCTATTCCTCTATTCCTGATACAAGTCCAAGCAGGCCACCTACGCTCAGACGGACGCCTGTAATAAAACTGCAGCCACACCCTACACATAAGAAGCGTCCTTTGCGAAGCACCATAGAAGCAAACAATAAAACAACCTCACCCACGTTCAGACGCACGCAGTGCATTCTTTTCAACACATTTCTGCATCAAAATATTATATCAATCCTTTCCTTTAATTCATGAATGATAGGGTCCGGCACCACGCAACATCACCGCCTTGAAAGATCGCCACGGGGATAGATAACTGCACTACTCAGTGGTGGATAGCGCGCAGCCCGTGCATAATTATTATCGCACAGAACGGGGCACGAATAGCACACAACGTTCATCGATCTGCGCGCGGTTCACAAGGCGTCTTACCGTCGGTCTTCCGCTCACCACCAAGGCCACAAATGTCCGCGGACGGCAGACTTCTCCGACCTCGCCTCGATACAGCTGCTACCAGCACGAGTGTGCTGCACGCCCGGATCGCTCTGGGCTGCATGGTAAGCGGCGAAGCAAGGCCGATTCATATCCGCGGGTTCGGAGCGAGAACTATTCTGCAGTCGAACTGGGTCTTGCCGGATGGAAAGTAAAGGCCGCTTCCGGCCATGACGACGGTCGAGTGCTTCCGGGGCCCAATGTGAGCGCCCAATTCGGTGAATGATGCAGTCGCTTTCGAGGCGGCGCCCGCCCTGCACCGCAGGGACTGTAAAGGACGGATCGCGAAGCTGTCCCAGAAAGTCGAGTCTGGGTCATCCACTTCCTTGCCTGGCTTGGGATCTGTCTCTGCGGGGCCTGCTGGCCGCGTCTTCTCTTCACACACTCATCGCCTTCTTCACGCCACCGCCCTGACTTTCGCCGACTTTTCCTTGCCGCCTTCTCCACCCACTCCGCCTGACTCCTGCCTCTGCTGGAAACTCCGCCCACGTCTGCTCTCGACTTCCTCCTTTCCACCCACGCACCGCCGCTCCACCCAAAGTCCCTTCCATTATACACCTGAAGTTGCGTCCTTCTCTGATCGGCGCAGATGCTTTGCTGCACTGAATCAAGCAGGAACGACGCGCCAACTATCAGGAACGATCATTCAGTGCAGCATCCTCCCCAAACGTACTGTGCAACGGTGCAGTCAATCGTGCAAGTAACGAAAACGCGTTGCCTCACTCTCTTCTTTTTTGCTCATATCTCTTCTCATCGGGTTGTTGTGTGTGGTGTGGTGTGGTTGTGGTGGTGTGGTGTGTGTGTGTGTGTGTGTGTGTGTGTGTGGTGTTGGGTGTGTGTGTGTTGCATCGCCTGTGTGTGTTGTCGTATGCCATGGTGCCTGTCTTCGCTAAGTTAAGATTGCAGAAGAATTATCATCGGGGAATAAGCTGCCTCTGTCTGCTTTTTGTTAAGTTGCTGTTTTATTGTCATGCCACAATTTTCTTTCTATCTCTACTTGCACACAATAATAAACTCTCATTATTGTCCGCATATTTACTCGCCAGCCTGTAATAAACCTGTAGAAATTGTCCCACTCCGTTGTCTTTTCGTTCTTGATCCAGCATGTCCCATAACCAGCCGAGCACGGGACTTATCCCAATGATCCGTTCTTTAGCCGGTAGTCCTGGCCAGTGTCGCTCGGCTTGCATCTGATCCGGTAAGGTGATCCGGTTTGGGACAAGGCGTACCGAGGGCTGGTTCCCCAGTAATGTAGTGTCACTAATATTTTTTAGTAACCAATATAAACGAAGTACCTAAGTCCTGTTGAGTTACTGGCGTTCACGGTCAGTAGCGACCCACCGCGTCAGCGGAGTTACCGGTGCGATGGCCTGCGATTCCGGGAGTCTGTGGGAGACCCGAGAATTAGCTACTCCCAAGTGGGTCTTCTCACCTTGACCACCGCCGCATCATAATATAGCCTTTCATGTTTCGTGATTAGTATATTGACTTCTGACCACCTGTTGTTTGCCCTTCCATAATGAAACCTCACTCTCAAATCACTCCCTTTGAGCACTACTCCCTGTGGGCTGGCTACCTTCCCCTTCCATATGATAATATTTAACCAAATTGAACAGTCAATACAGATCCTATAAATATTTGTTGGTTATATTTTCGTAATTATTTTAATTCCTTATCACACATATGCATCGAGTATGACTGAACTTTAGTTCTTGCTTTAAATATCTTGTGGGGGGAGCAGAGATGAAAAATACTAGAGCTCTCTGAAAGCCTTTGTCCTGACTGCCGGTACATTCAATTTCTACTTACTGGGAAAATGACCAGTGGAGTCACACAGACAGCTCCATTGCTTCGTTTTCTTTGCTTTTCCGCCACAATCCAGTAACTCGGGAAATACTGTCGAGACTGTGTTTCACTCCCTCAAATTTTTTTACGTTTTACGCTTGACATTCTCTCACTCGAAAACCATTTTGACTCAAAACGGAGATAACGAAAACTTTGCTTCAATTCCAATCTTTCTCTGATAAGTATAATAACGACCCATCACATACATTGTAATTTCATACACTCATAAGCTGTAATGAATGCCTTTTTATGAATTCCTCAAAAGTGTGTGTATTAATATTGAATATTGTGTATGTGTGTATGTATATGATATGTTAGTGTGTATGTATAATGGAAGTAATGTGTGTATGTATATGGAATGTGTATGTTTGTATATGGAATGTGTATGTGTGTGTATCATATGGATAGTGATGTGGTATCTATATGGATATTGTAATGTGTGTGTATGTATATGTATACGTGTATGTGTTGTAATTATATTGGATATGTGTATGTGTGTTATCTAATGGATATTTTGTACTGTGGTGTATCTATATGGATAACTGTTATGTGTGTGATGTATAATGCATATGTGTATGGTTGTATGTAAATGGATAATGTGATGTGTGTATGTATATGATATGTGTAGTTGTGTATGTATAATTGATATGTGTATGTGTGTGTCATTACAGTGGGGGAACAAGTATTTGATTACAACTGCCGATTTTGCAGGTTTTCCCACTTACAAAGCACATAGAGTCTGTAATTTTTTATCAATAGGTACACTTCAACTGTGAAGACGGGAATCTAAAACAAAAATCATGCACAATCACATTGTATGATTTTTTAAATAATTAATTTGCATTTTATTGCCATGAATATATTTTTGATCACTACCCAACCCATAAGAAATTCCGGCTCTCACGACCTTTAGTTTGTCTTAAGAAGCCCTCCCATCCTCCACTCATTACCTTGTATTAACTGCACCTGTTTGAAGACTCGTTATCTGCCATAAAAGACAGCTGTCCACACTCATTATCAATCAGACTCCAATCCTCGCTCCACAATTGGGCAAGACCAGAGAGCTGTCTTAAGGACATCAGGGACAAAAATTGTAGACTTGCATGCAATGGCTGGGAGGGCTAGCAGGACAATAGGGCAACAGCTGGTGAGGAAGGCAACACTGTTGGTGCAATTATTAGAAAATGGAAGAAGTTCAAGAACAACAATTCAATCGTCCTCGGTCTGGGGCTCATGAAAGATCTAACCTCGTGAGCTCAATTGATCATTATGAGAAAAGGTGAGGATAGCCCAGAACTACACTGCGGCAGACTGGTCAGAGTGACCTGAAGAGAGCGTGGGACTGACAGTATCAAGAACCATAAGTAACTACACTACGCCGTCATTGGATTAAAAATCTCTGGCAGCGCACGCAAGGTCCCGCTGCTCAACCAGCGCATGTCAGGCCGTCTGAAGTTTGCCAATCGACCATCTGGATAATCACAAGGAGGATGGGAGAAAGGTCATGTGGTCTGATGAGGACCAAAAATCGAAGCTTTTGGTTTAAACTCCACTCGCCGTGTTGTTGGAAGAAGAAGGATGAAGTACACCCCAAGACACATCCCACCGGAAGCATGGAGGTGGAAACATCATTCCTTTGGGGCACTGCTTTCTGCAACAGGGGAGGACGACTCACGTATTGAGGGAGGATGGATGGCCAATGGTATCTGCGAGATCTTGGCCAACAACCTCCTTCACTTCAAAAGAAGCAATTGAAGATGGGCGTTGGCTTGGGTCCTTCTAGCATGACAACGACCCGAAACACACACGGGCCAGGCAACTAATGAGTGGCTCCGTAAGAAAGGAATCTTCACAGGTCCTGGAGTGGCCGTCGCCAGTGCTCCAACCTGACCCAATAGAAAATTTTGGAGGGAGCTGAAAGTCTGTGTTGCCCCAGCGACAGCCCCGAAACTGAAGGATCTTGGAGAAGTATCTGTAATGGAGAGTGGGCCAAAATCCCTGGCTGCAGTCCTGTGCAATACCTTTTAAGAACTATATTGAAAACTTTGAATCTCCTGCAATTCAAACAAAGGTTCTGTACCAAATATTAAGTTCTTTTTTTCTGATGTATCAAATACTTATTTCATGCAATAAAATGCCCAATAATTATTTAAATCATACCCAACAATGTGATTTTCAGTGATTTTGTTTTAGATTCCGTCCTTTCCAGTTTGGAAGTGTCACCGATGATAAAGAAGTACACGACCTTACGTGCTGTTGTGAAGTGGAAAACCTGCAAAATCGGCAAAGTGATAACAAATACTTGTTCTCCACTGTAAATATGAATGATGTGTATGTGTGTGTATGAATATGGATATTGTGTATGTGTGTGGTATGATAGGAATTGTGTATGTGGTGTGTATCTATATGGATATGTGTAGTGGTGTAATGTATATGGATATTGTGTAGTGTGTGTGTATATGGGATATGTGTATGTGTTGTATGTATAATGGATATGTGAGTGTGTGTGTGAATATGGAATTTGTATGTGTGTTCTTATAAGGATGAGTGTGTATGTGTGTGTGTATATGATATGTGTAGCTGTGGTGATGGATATATGTGTATTGTGTGTATATGGATATTGTGTATGTGTGTTGTGTATACTGGATATGTGGAGGTGTGTCGTATATGGATATTTGGTAATGTGTGTATAATGGATACGTGTATGTGTGTGTATTATAATTGGAATATGTGTATGGTTGTGTAAGATGGTGTAGGGGTTATATGGAATGTGTAATGTGGGTGTTATATGGATATTTGTATGTGTGTGTGTATATGAATTGTATGTGTGTGTAATATGATATGTGTATTGTGTGTGTATAGGATATGGTGTGGGTGGTGTATATGGATATGTGTATGTGTGTGTATATGGATAGTGTATGTGTTGTGTATATGGATATGTGTAAGTGTGTGTATGTAAAATGGATATGTTATGTGGTGTGTGGTATATGATATGTGTTATTGTGTGTGTATATGGATACTGTGTATGTGGTGTGTTATATGATAAGTGTAGTGTGTGTGGTGTAATAGGATAAGTGTATGTATCTGTGTTGTGTGTCTGTGTAAAGTGTGGTGTGTAAGTGTGTGTCTGCTGTCATGCGCAAGTTGTGTGCCTTGGTGTTGTGGATATAATTAGTGAGGAACAGAATGAAAAAAAATGAGGTGTGTGTTCGTGTGTACAGCGTGTATGTGTGCGATATAGAATTGTGAGGAACAGAAGTTGTGTGCTGTGTGTGTGTGTTGGTGTTTGTGTGGTGTGTGTGTGTGCTGTGTGTGTGTGTGTTGTTAAGTCTGGCTTCTCTTGGCAGTATGGTGCAGGGTAAGTGCTCTCACATTGTTGGAATTGTATAAACTATATTCACTAATTTTTTTTTCCTTTATACAGCATTTCAAACCACTCATTGAGATGAGCGGAATTGTTCTACCAATGATGTCACAAGGAATGGAAAGCTCTGAATGACATCCTTTCGTTCGTCAAGATCTTCTACACTTCACAATTTCACATAATTGATTATGAATAACCTGCCACCAGAGAGGGTACCTCCGCATCACAAAATTTTACCAAAACTTCAAATCGTTGAAGATTTGCTTGAAAAGGTGTGAACTATAAAAAGCACAATATGTAAAATTTAAATGTTCTGGAAGATTTATCTGGAAAGTATTTACACATGATCAAACATACAATTATGTTAAATGATTGCTTGTGTTTTCTTGTTTTGACAGTTGTCAATCACAAAGAAAGCACAGATTATGTACCTCTTGTTCCAAACAATCAGAGGGCTAACCCCAGGTAATTAATATTTTCTGAACTGAATCCAACATATGAAAGATTAGGATCTATTATTTACAAACCTAAGACGTCTACTTCCGACACCTCCGTCCGGATGTCACAGGTGTGCATATAATATTAGATACCTGTGTGGGTGTGTTGTTTAAACAGGAAAGAAATACTCAGATGTTCAAGACCCCTCACCTCTCAATCAAACAAACATTATTTCATAAAATCGGTTGTAGATATTTCAATGTGTTTGGTGTAATAGTTTCCAAATATAAATGTTGTTTTAAGTATTAAAATTATTGCTTGCTTACAATTATTTAATTCTTAATTACAAAAAAAGGATAAAGGAGATCGTTAAAGAGGGGGGTGGGGGAGGTGGATAAAGGGGGGGGGGAAGGTGCGCTCCTCCACACGAACCCACCACATCCCCCAGCATAGGTGAGTCTAAAAAATTGTTGAAAAAAAAAAACGATGGCCGGAGGCGAAAAAATTTTAGGCGGTGTTGCGGGGCCGTGCGCCCCCTACGAACGCTCAAAGGTTCCAGTGTTTCTCAACCGCTTATACTTGCATTCCCTGGTCCTTTTAAGAGGATTGTGTATAGTGTTGCCCTTGTTAACAGGGTAAAAGCACTGAAGACAATCATTGAAGACATGAAATTCATCTTGCTAAATTATTAATCAAGTTTAAATGTAAATTGTTGTCAAAATTCATTGTAGCAAATCATGAAATAAAATCTTAGATAATATCTTTCAATTGTACTTTATAGCAATAAAATTAAACAAAGTGACAATATTGGCATACCAAGTTGCATAATAAGTTTGCATAAGTAGCTTGACATGAATTGAATAACAAGTTGCACTTAAAAAATTTTGCCAATAAATAAGTTTCACAATTTGGTAACACTGTTGTCATTCCACTAGTTGTTGAGTTCTTGAGTCGATAATGTCGACAGGCAACCAACCACTGAACATTGTCATCTTCTTTGTGCTGTTGTTCAGTTGTGCTTTTTACATTGCTTGCACGTTGGTGGGAAGTCTTGCCTTCTTGCAGCTTCTAGTCCAGTTCTTTGTCTTAGCGCTTGGTCAATGCTTACTGGAAGAACAGTGCACCCATTCTAAAGCCTTCTTTCCTTCTTCTTTGTCCCTCCTGTCTGCCAGTTCGGCCCTTGTTAGGTTTGTAGGCTCCCTCAGTTCTTGACAGGTCTAGGTCTATGGGACTGCAAGTTTGGTCAGTCCTACTGTAGTATCCACTGCAGTTTTTCCTGATGATCGAAGATTGTGAACCTTGACACGCATCACGCGCTGTAGGTCTCCATGTTTAGTCGGTTGGTGAACTGGACATCTCCAAGACATCTCCCATGAGATTGGAGGCACTGCTCAACTTGTGGCCCTTTCATGGAAGCAGGATCATGCAGAGCCTTCACATTGCTGAGAGAAGGTGGACTTTCACCTCAAAAGACCTTGGTCATCCAGTGTCGAGTGCGAGCAGACTCATCTTCGGAGCTGGTGCAGCTAGAGTCGACTGGAAACTCCGAACCTCCAGTTCAAAGGCATCACTTTCCCTGTGCAAGGCCATTTTGTCCCAGGCGTGGCGACTTCAGGACTGCTTCCTGGTCTGACAGTGGTGTCCCAATCTGCGAGTGATCTGCCTGATGCAGCTTCTGAGGTACAGCATTATGCAGGGCATGTTTCTTCTGTAGGTATTCCACATTCACAAGGCCCTCTCCACACTCTGCGAACGAAGTTCTATGCACTGTCTCCGATCTCCACTACGGGCAGGTGTTGACAATGCTCAGACACACCACTCCAGAAAATCTTCTTCACTGTGCAGGTTGGGCGTTTGCTCATCCCATGGTCGAGGGTTCCTGAATCCCTGCCTGAAGGATGCGCAGCTTCTCTAAGGTTTGACAAACGCCAGCGCCAGGATACTCTCGGACAAGGTCACTTCTGCTGGTCGATGTGAGCTTCTAGACTCAGTGGGGCCTTCATCTCAAATCAGAGGAACGTACTTCTTCACAGCGGGAACCACTGATGTATAGAACATATCATATCAGTCCATCTAATTTCTTTCTTGTGGAAACTCGCTGCAGTATAGCTCCTTTCGTTGCCTTGCCATCTGTGGTCATATTTCTTTCCTTCTCAAGAAATCATGGATCTGGCGTATCTCTCCTTCGCTTTTGTGTCTACTGCGGCGATGGTCATGACCTCCACAACCCGTGACAGTAGTGGTGTGCGATCAAGCTTGAGGAGAGGCAAGCCAAAGTAGAAGCCAATGCAAATGCATCCCATAGCCGCAGAGTATCTAAATCATGTGACAAATCCACATACACAGAGAGCCCACCTGTGACTCGACATAACCGCTCTGCATGGTATACCTGAACCAATCAGCCCCACAGAATTTCCTGCAAGAATTGCGTTTAGGTCATGGTGACCACTGTAAGTCATTGTAGAAGGTCAGAGGAGCATCGCGTCTGGGAAGTGTCGAATGGGTCGTCTCAGCTTCTTGGACCCGCATTGTGAGCATGGTGACAGGAGGTCCCCATCTTATGTCCGAACATGTGTGGGGGCATTGTTTTCCTTGATGCGAACTTCGCTCCTGAGCTTGGATCCCCCCGATGACCTGAGCAGGAGTCCATGAAGGATGGCTATGCGTTCTTCGCACGTGTCAAGCTCATACTTCTTCAAACAATGTCAACCAGTTCCTGGTTGCAAGCGGAGGCACTGGTCCATTTGATCACAACAAGGACTCTAGATGATGCTGGCACTATGACCGCTTTATGCAGTGGCTGTAGTAGACTTGGCCAGGAACACATAAGACCCTCTTGATGGTTTGTGCTTGTTGACTCATCAAATGTTTCAGAGAGAAGATTCCCTCTGAGTGCTGATATCAATGGTGATGTACGGTATGTTCCTAGTCCAAACCTAAGCTTGTAGGAAGCAGAGTCAGTCCATTTTGTGAGCTGGACCAAGGCCTTTCATCCAGTTGAGTGCTTGTGGCCAGGCTTATCAGTTCAGGGGCAGAGCTGAATGGTAGGGATATGTCTGCTGTGAGGAAGGCAAGGACCATTTAGGCTTGAGCATTGGTACTGTCACCTATTGGTAGCAGGCATCGGGTACAGGGGATGGGGAGCAGTAGAAGCAGCTAAGTGCAAGAGGTAGCAGAAGGTGAGTGAAACAGCCTGGAGAAAGGCAAAACCCAAAGCCTAATGCAGAGTAAAAAAAAGAAAAGCTAATCACCATTTATAATACGTGCTTCAGAAAGTGAATACAGTGGATCCGGTACATGTGTATTAACACTAAGCCTCAGACTATTAGTCATTCAGGTGCTATTGGTTGTAACAAGATTGACCGCAATCTGAGTTGTGCTTGCTTGCCCATAACATAATTACCTTCGCAAACTTTGTTGCGCAGGTTATGTTTGTGATCTCTGTGATTTAATTTATTTATTTATTTGTGAATATGTGTGTTTGTTTGTTTGTTTGTTATTCGCCATGAACTCCAAGTATAACTGAATCGTACAAATTTGGTGGCATGATTGGTTATTATCCGAGGGACCACTTTTGATTAGATGTTGGGAGTGATCGGTGTCAAAGTCAAGGTCATGAAAAATGGTCAAAATCGTCTTTTTTACATAGCGCGGTTCAATCTTGTACCAATTTGGCAGCAAATAATGCCGAAAAATGTTCGAGCAATTCAATGCCATCTGTGATATGTGACATGACACAATGACGTAATAACCCTTATTAGCGGTTGGGAGTCAAGGTCAGGGGGGGTCACAACATTGCAAAATGTGCGGTTTTAGTCAAACACGGTACAATTCTTATCCGATTTGCTATGAAACCACAGCCAAAATTTGACTGTTCTGTTCCCCAACTCTAATACCAATTACTAAAATTAAGAGTACAAAGTTCAAGGTGTCGTAGGTCATGAAAATGAAATCGTCATTTTTTGCCATTAGTGCGGTGATTTTTATCCAATTGTGCATGCAACCAATGCCTAAAATGTTGTGAATTCAATTGCCTCAATTCTTGTGATATGTACGATATGACACAGGAAATTTAATGTTTTTTAATCCATCATAACACATATGAGATGGCAGATGTGGTATGATTAAATATCTCACATTCAAGCGGTTTCTTTGGGGGGGGGGGGCAAAATGGTAGCGCTTGGCGAAGGTATGCGGCTCTAGCTCGAGTGCCCGTTCTAGTTATTACTGTGTGAAAAGTGCACCACGACCATCACCACACTACATTGACACATAGATGTCTCTGTGTAGCATGTATGCGATAACTGTACATCGTAATAAAGCCCAAGGCTATATTTCCAGAAACTGTATTTGGAGTGCCCGATTCTCGAATATCACGATGCTGTCTTGGCTCTCGCATGGGATTCCAATACTTGTACCCACGTCCCCCATAAACAATCTCCTTGTTGAGCACCATGTGCATTACCAGCCCTTTCGGGCTGGGCTATCTTTTTTGATGAAAGCCCATCAAGCCACCGTACCGCAGTGGCATAACGCTCCAGCCATGCCCACTTCCAGGATTCTTGCAAGTCTTGGTCATTAGTGCAGCCAAACAAGCATCACAACCCGGACACGCCTGCGGCTACCCTGAATGTGCCATGTTGTTAGAGCGACCTTTGGCCTTGCACACCGGAACACCACGCTTGAGCTCGATTAATGCTGCTGTGACAATTTCAGGAGTGAATTGCGGCGACGTGGTCCGAATGTTATGTTAATGCAGTCTGGCAATGACGTCAGTTGCAGAGTGCCGGGAATCTGTATTAGGGACCTCGAATACCTTTTTTTTTATAAAGAATCGTCGGCGGCGTTGAAATTCACTCCAACAATTGACTTAACCCCCCCCCCCCCATAACCCCCTATTTTTTTCTCAACCGGATTTGTGCTTAACTCAGGAACGTTCCTGGGTGAAAAATTCGCGGAAACTTCCCGCGAATTGCGGAATTTTTCTCATGCGGCACCCCTTCATCCACCCCTCCCCTCCATGTGTGGTGGGGAATAGGTGGGGTGGAAGTGAAAGGGTGTAGTGGGTCCAAAAGGCGGGGGCGCACAAGGGGTACGGGGAGTGGTGGTATGAAGGGGATGTGGCTTTGTGTGGGGGGAAGGTGGGGTGGTGTTATGTGGGGCGGACTGAGTGGGTTGGCTTGTGTGGGTGAGACAAATAGGGGCAGAGCAAGTTTTTTAAATTTAATAAATCAACTAGTGTG
>CM068966.1:45199600-45211479 GCA_035128595.1 Eptatretus atami
TATATGTATAGTATGGTATGGTTGCGACCGGTGTGGGGGGGCGGCTCGGACGATGGCAATCAATCAACTGTCCGTAACAGTTTTGGGTTTCGCACCCCTCCTCCGACAGCCCAAATCTTTAAGATTCAGCACCACCTAACCACCGCCGTCTCCGGGGTATAGCCGGCTGGTTCGGCACAATTCTCAGGTTACGCGTCTCAACCAGATACCCAAAATACACCTGTAACTTGCCAGCTGGGGGAAAAGACCCGCGTTACAGACTGGTTTTGTTCAGAGACCGATGCGGAGTCTACCAGTCCTGTACATTTTGTTTTATATCCAAGATCGAGTGGATCGTCCTCGACCGGCACGAAACCAATTCAAAGCGGCAACTTCATACGAATCAGCCAGTTATTGGGACACTGGGGACACGACACAAAAAGCATTCACGACAATGTTATAATTACTCTATACACCGTTTCTGACGTAGGGAGCTATGGGATATGGATTTCGGAAGGGAACTCTAAACGAGATAAGCCTTAAACAACAATGCAGACAAGAACATGGGACAGCTTGGTGCAGACAAGACAGAGTACTTGGTGATGTTTAATGGACGAGAGGAAAGTGTCAAGGACGAAAATGTGGCTCGTGACAAAGCGGATGTCCACGGATTCGAGCCCCAAGGCTCGAGCATGCCGCGTAAAGATGGCGGCGCCGACTCCTTTATTCTCAAGGACCGCTTGGTGGCTGCCCTCCTCAGTGGCGTTCTGAACCCCGCCAGTGTCGACGGCACAAACCGTCAGATCGATGGTGGGTTTCAGCTGGTTTCGAGCAAAGGTCCAAATACAAGTCCAGGCCTGGCCTGTTCACCCAGAGCCTCCTTCACGAAGCAGATCCGCAAGACAGCACAGCCGTCCCTCTAACAGCAGATCCACCACCTCCCACCAGTCGTCTCTCCAATCCAGCCGTGGGCAGACCAGACCTCATGCAAGTCCTTTCCCCTGCTTTCTTCGGCCCCTGCTCCTTCTCCAGGCCACAGAAGGCAGACCCGGCGCGCCCAGCTCTCAGCTTTCTCTCTCTGCCGATCGCACACTGGCTTGTCCTTTTTCTGCTCGCGTCAAGCCCACAGGCTCCTCCCTTCATTTCACTTCCTTCTCTAGGCCACATCCCCTCTCAGCGCTGGGCGGGGACTATTGTCCAGAGAGAGGAAGGAAGAAGAAGAAATCTCTCGTCCCACCACCACTGGCACAAACAAAAACAGCCTGTGACCCTCCCGACACACATGCAGAGTCAAATTACCAACAATCTGGCTAACAATGCATTTAATGGGGGATCTGGGCTAATCCTTTTAAATAACCCACTAGGGCCATTTCTGCAACAAATAAATGCATAAATATATATATAATATATATTTGTTACCGGGCCGGGGGAATCGACCGTGAGCAACGACGCGCTAGATGGAGCCGCGACCGGCTCTCGAGCCGTCGCCCGGAATGTAAAGGTCGTTGCCTCGTCGGATAAACTCCCGGAATCTGACGGGGTCCCCCTATCGGACCGATCTTTGCCAAATGGATAAGCGCCACGTGGGTAGGGTAGAGTTGCAAATTCAATTTTACCTAATACCGCACGTTGGTCTGACTACCGGGGGAAGTTCCCCTCGGCGCTTTGTCCGAATGAGTCTGCTATCCCGACTCGATACCGGCGTAACCCGAGCGAATTTACCAAAGTCCGGCGCCGGACCAAATGAACAAGTTTACGAACACTTAATCCTCAAAACCGCGTCATGTCGAGTCCCAATGAAGAAACACAGGAACGAGCTGTTACATTAAACAATGGGGGTATTTAATAATAATAATGGGGAAACTAGGAACACGTAAGAGCAGATTACGAACCGACTATACGAATGCAATTGCATCATCTTTACAGCCACAAAGCACTTAAACAGTTTTTTCTCCTTGTTAGAACGGGCCACGACACACATACGCACACACACACCCCAAAATGGTGGCGACTGCCTTTAATGCGGAACTTCAGCTCGGAGGGACAGATGAGCCTTGGAACCCAGGGTTTTTTCCCTCCTGCCGACCTTTCACCTCGTGTGGTCTTCAGAGCTGTTCGACGGGCCACAGCGAGGGCGAGCTGGAATCCAATCACCGTGAGCCGCATCCTCTCCGAGCTTGGCGGATCCCTCGCGCGTCCGACCAACGTGCTGGTGAGACAAGGCCGTCGATCCTTTCCCCGACCCGATGCGTCGCTTCCCCCCCGAAAACCAACGACCAAGATGAGGCCAGGAAGTCGCACCAAGCCGGGAACCAAGGCGAGCACGAAAGAGATTCCATCGAACAAAAAAGAGCCAGCGAACCAGACCCACGAAGCAGAGCAACGTCCACCCGAAAACAACCCCCCGCCAAGACCGACTCGAGCAAAGCAGAGGGTCCCCTTTCATTATTTCCTCTCCGCTCCGCCTCGTTCGCGGCTCCTCATGCGCCCTTGTGCGCCCCCCCCCGCCCCGCAACCGCGGGTGGGGGCTTGTTTACCTTGCTAAATCTCGTGACGACCGTGCCGAACCCCGTTTACGTGCTGAGTCAGCTGTTGATCAGCGGAACGCTGCGGGGAGTTTTTTAAATCACGGGAACGGGAAGGGTTCTTCTTTGTTGTTCTGACCTAACTATAAAAAGATAAATTCACAGGCGAATTCATAAAAGATTTTACCGCATTAAACAATGGAAGGGAGCTATCTATAACATGTACGTTACCACGGATAACTGAAGCTTAAAGGACCTGAATGATGAGTGCCATGAATGTTTCCAGATTCGCAACAAATAGTTATATATAATATGTGTGTTGGTAATGTATATATACAGCTCTGGAGAAAAAATTAAGAGACCATTGATAAATTTCAGTTGTTCAGTTTTACTATTTATATATATATATATATATATATATATATATATATATACAATTATATACATATATATATATATGTGTGTGTATATATAATATATATATATATACATGTATACATATATATGATGCCTGGTGTTGGCTTCATGGTTCGGGTGGCGGGCTTGGGATCTAAGGGTCCTGAGTTCAAATCCCGCTCAGCTGTTGAATTAATATCAGGTTGGGTTAACTCGGCCTGTCATCCTTCCGAGGTCGGCAAAATGAGCAACAGTGTACTCGTAAGGGGGACACTGCATCAGCGGCATAGCTGTGTCCCAACCAATGATGCAACCAGCAGCCACAGGCTGCACTCGACAGAGAGAATTGAACAAACAATGACTCAACAATTTTGATCAACAACATGTGCCTCACACCATGCATCCATTAACCTTTCTCAAGTGTGATGAACATCACCACAGCATCCCCTAAATACCCAAATGTGGGGGTGGGCTAAGCTGGACAGCCAATCAACGCATGTGTCACGTCACTCACGCATTCTGACCGTTAACAAATTTCAAGATTAATAGATCAAAGAAACACACTCGTGTAAACTAATGACACTGCACCAAACAACATTTCAGATAACATCAGTAAATTATAATCGGTCACTGTCATTGCAAGAAAACATGATCACGATGTCATCAAGCGTGCCGCTAAATACACGTTTTAAGTAAATTCACAACAGTCCAAGTATGGCCATGTGTTTGGTTATTTAGGGGGATGTTGTGGTAATTTTTATCACTCTTGAGAAGGGTTAATGAATGCATGGTGCAATGCACATGTTGTTGGTCGAAACTGTTGAGTTATTGTTTGTTCAATTAAAGGTTGAAGAATCTACCATGGAATCCATTGATTATACTCAATCCCAACTGCAAGTCTTTATGTGTGTGTGTGTCTGTCTATAATATATGTATATATAATATATATATACATATATATATATATACATATATCTATCCGGTCACTCACCTGCATGTATATATGTATATATATATATACATATATATATTATGTATATATATGTATATATAACATATACATATATACATATATACATATATATATATATACATATATATATACGAGGTGTGTTCAAAAAGTATCCAACCTTAATTTTTCGTGCGTAAACAAATGAAGCTAGGGAGGCGTGGTTTGGTGCACGTATGTAGGCGATCCTAATTCATATGCATGAATATTTTCCCACCTGCAGAAGCTGTCAGTCGCCGACAGACCGCCGATGAGTGAGGAAGTGTAAGTGAGCGCCGTCGGATTTTCGTTTTTGGCAAAATGACGGAAAAACTTGAACAACGCTTTGCATCAAATTTTGTGGAAAGCTTGGCGATTCCCAAGTGGAAACGATCCGCGAGATTCAACAGGCCTTCGGGAACGAAGCAATGGGCACCACACAGATAAAAGAGTGGTACAACCGCTTCAAAGATGGTCGCACATCAGTGGAAAGTGAAGCACGTTCTGGGAGGCCCTCAACATCCCGAAATGAGATCGTCATTGACCAAGTGAGGACCCTGCTGATGCAGGATACTACCAAGAGGGACTGCGTCGCCTTCGTGACGCTGTGCGACGCAAACGGCAGGAACCTGTGGGCAGCGGTCAATTGGCAGCTCCATCACGATAACGCACCCGCCCATTCTTCACATTTGATACAGAGTTTCCTGGCCAAACACAACACACCTGTGCTTCGTCAGTCTCCCTACTCTCCTGACATGGCTCCGTGTGACTTCTGGCTTTTCCCAAGCTGAAAATGCCCCTGAAAGGGACCAGATTTCAGTCCAGAGAAGACATCATGTGGAATGCGACAGAACAGCTGTGCGCCATCCCAAAAGAGGCGTTCCAGCGCTGCTTCCGATGGTGGCAGAACCGTTGGGAAAAGTGTGCGGCAGCCCAAGGGGACTACTTTGAAGGAGATTAGTGTAAGTTTGTTGTATCTGGATACGAGTATTTTTGATGAACAAAGGTTGGATACTTTTTGAACACACCTCTAGTATATACATATATATATACAATATTATATATATATACATATATACATATATATAATATATATATATATATATATATATGAAGCCTGGTGTTGGCGACGTGGTTAGGGCAGCAGCTTGGGACCAAAAGGTCCTGAGTTCAGCCCCGTTGGGCCACTGAATTAATATATGTATATGATAATATATAATATATATATATATATATATATATATATATACATATATATGTATATATATAATATATATATATATACCCAATCGTGGTTAGGCAGCGGCTTGGACCAAAAGTCCTGAGTTCAAGCCCCGTTGGGCCACTGAATTTATATATATATATATATGTTTATTATATATAGTTATAATATATTATATATGTATATATATATATATAGTATAATATATATATATATAATATATATATATATATATATATATATATATATATATATACCACAGTCGTATAACACCAGGGGTTGACTCAGCCGTCATCTTCCGAGGTCGGCGAAATGAAGTACCCAGTTGTTCTGGGCCCCGTTGTATGCCCCGGTTAGAATAGGTGTACCATTATCCCTGTGTGTCGTAAGAGGCGACCAGGGTTGCGTCAGGAAGAGCATCCGGCGTTAAAAAACCTATGCCAAATAAATTATGCGGACAACAAAACGAATTTCCATACCGGATCGGTCGAGGCCCGGGTTACCAACAACCGCCACAGGTACCGGTGGTCAGAGGTACCAGTGGAAATTGTGCTACTGCTGGGCGAAGGAGGAGAAGGAGACGGGGGAAGGCGAGTCCGGAGGCAGTGGGAGAGGGGGAAGAGTAAAAAGTGTGGAGGTGAGAGTTGGAACTCTGAATGTTGGGACGATGACTGGCAAAGGGCGAGAGTTGGCTGATATGATGGAGAGAAGAAAGGTGGACATACTGTGTGTACAGAGACCAAGTGGATGGGGAGCAAGGCTAGGAGCATTGGAGGTGGTTTCAAACTGTTCTACCATGGGTTGGATGGGAGGAGAAATGGTGCGGGGTAATCCTTGAAGGAAGATTATGTCAAGAGGGTATTGGAGGTGAGGAGAGTGTCGGACCGAGTGATGAGTGTGAAGTTGGAAATTGAAGCGATGATGATGAATGTCATCAGTGCATATGCCCGCATTATGTGGTGTGAGATGGGTATAAAGAAGATTTCTGGAGTGAATTAGATGAATTGGTGAGAGTGTATCCAGGATGAAAGAGTGGTGGATTGGAGCAGATTTCAATGGGCATGTTGTGGGAAGGGAATTAAAGAGGATGAGGAGGTGATGGGTAGGTACGGTCCCAACAAGAGAAATGAGGAAGGGCAAATGGTGTAGAGTTGCAAAAAGAATGGAAATGGCATTGGTAAATACGTATTTCAAGAAGAAGGAGAAACACAGGGTGACGTACAAGAGTGGAGAAAGTGCACACAGGTGGATTACATCTTAAGCAGGAGATGCAACCTGAAAGGATTAGAGACTGTAAGGTGGTGGCGGGGAGAGTGTAGCTCGACAGCACCGATTGGTGGTCTGTAGGATTGATGTTGAGGTGAGGTTTGAGGAAGAGAGTGAGGCTGAACCAAGGACCAGATGGTGGAAGCTGAAGGAGGAAGACTGTTGCGTGGAATTTAGGGAGGAGGCGGAGACAGGTGTTGGATGGTGGTAAAGATGGATGGGATGATTGGGCAATACAGCAGAAGTGGTGAGGGAGATAGCGAAGGAGGTACTTGGTGTGACATCTGGACAGAGGAAGGAAGATAAGGAGAATCTGGTGGTGGAACGAGGAAGTACAGGAAAGTACAAGGAATAGGGTTGGCGAAAAAGAAGTGGGATAGTCAGAGAGATGAAGAAAGTAGGCAGGAGTACAAGCAGTGGCGGCGAAACGCAAAGAGAGAGTGGCAAAGGCTAGAAAAGGCATATGACGAGCTGTAATGGAGAGTTGGATTACTAAGGAAGGGAGAAGGATTTATACCGATTGGCAAGACAGAGAGGACCGAGCTGGGAAGGATGTGCTGCAGGTTAGGGTGATAAAGGACGCAAATGGAATGTGCTGACGAGCGAGGAGATTGTGTTGAGAAGGTGGATGGAGTACTTTTGAGGAGCTGATGAATGAAGAAAATGAGAGAGAGAGAAGGTTGGAAGAGGTGGAGATAAGTGAAGCAGGAAGTGGGGTGGATCAGTAAGGATGAAGTGAGGACTGCTATGAAGAGGATGAAAGTGGAAAGGTGGTTGGCCCAGATGATATACCAGTGGAGCATGGAAGTGTTTAGGAGAGATGGCAGTGGGGTTGAACCAGATTGTTTAATAAAGTTCTTGGAAAGTGAGAGAATGCCGGAGAAGTGGAGATTAAGTGGTACTGTTTCCGATTTTAAAGAACAAGGGTGATGTGCAGGAGCTGTGGAAATTACAGAGGGATAAAGTTGTTAAGCCACACCATGAAGTTGTGGGAAAGAGTAGTGAAAGCTGGTTGAGGAGGAGAGGTGACGATTTGTGAGCAGCAATATGGGTTTATGCCAGGAAAGAGCACCACTGATGCGATTTGCTTTGAGAATGTTGATGGAGAAGTATAGGGAAGGCCAGAAGGAGTTACATTGTGTGTTTGTGGATTTAGAGAAAGCTTATGATAGGGTGCCAAGGAGAGGAGTTGTGCATTGTATGAGGGAATTCGGGAGTGGTGGAGAAGTAGGTGAGATGGTGCAGGATTGTATGAGGAAAGTGTGACAGCTGTGAGGTGTTGCGTAGGAATGACGTACCGGGTTTAAGGTTAAAGTGGGATTGCCACCGAAGGATCAACTCTGAGCCCTTTCCTGTTTGCAATGTGATGGACAGATTGACGGACGAGATCAGACTGGAGTCTCCATGGACTATGATGTTCGCGGATGACATCATGATCTGTAGAGAGAGTAGGGAGCAGGCTGAGGCGGAGTCTTGAGAGGTGGAGGTACGCACTGGAGAGAAGGGAATGATAGTTCAGTAGGAGTAAGACGGAGTACATGTGCGTAAATGAGAGGGAGGGTGGTGGTATGGTGCGGTTGCAAGGAGTTGAGGTGGGGAAGGTGGATGGGTTTAATACTTGGGAATCCCCAAATTCCCAATGGGAATATACTCATTCCTTATCCTGTCCATCCTCGTCACTCCCAACGAGAATCGCAGCATCTTTAATTCTGCCACTCCAGCTCCGCTTCCTGTCTTTTTGTTAGCGCCACCGCCTCCAAACCATACAACATAGCTGGTCTCACTGCCGGTCTTATATACTTTCCCCTTCACTCTTGCAGGCTACCCTTCTGTCACACAAATCACTCCTGCAACTCTTCTCCACCCACTCCATCCTATGCCTTGCACTCTCTTTTTCACTTCTCTACCACTCTCCGTTACTTTGGACAGTTTGATCCCAATGTTGGAAAGTGGACGAGGATGGACAGGATAAGGACATGCAGGTAATATTAAGAGATTAGCGCAGGTAGGACGGTTTGTTGAGACAAAGTGAGAGAGGCGAGATTGAGATGGTTTGGACATTGTGCACAGCAGGGGAAAGTGGTAGGTATATCGGGAGAAGATGCGAGGATGGAGCCGCCAGGCAGGAGGGAGAAGAGGTAAGGCCAAAGAAGAGGTTCATGGATGCGGTGAGGCGGACAGTAGCGGTGGTTTGGAGTGTCATGGAAATGTGGAGGATAGAGCAAAATGGAAACGGTTGTCGGCTGTGGCGACCCCTGAACGGGAGCAGCCGACATAAAAGAAGGAAAAGAAGATACATAATGCTATATATATGGTCTCATATATATATTATCATACTATATATATATAATATATATATACTATAATATATATATATCGTTGCGAATTGCGGCCCCCGGCGTGTGATGGCCACGTGGATCGAATCGCGAACCGCTCGCCCGCGAGACGGACAATTCAGTCGTGACCCTCTCGGGACTAACGCCGGGACCAGTCCGGGTCGGGGTTTTTAACGCTCACCACAACCCGCAGTCCGCATTCCACACCGTGCGAGGGTAAGGGTGAATCGCCGAAAGTCGAATATCCTAAAGTACTCGTCACGGGTAAACCTACCGAGGTTGTACCACTCGCACAGTCGACTTCGAACACGAACCGCTTAAGCGGCTCCGTTCCGTTTGCCTACAGGGATAACCGAGCGGAAAGTTATCGTTCGACCTTGACGGTTTCAATTTAATTATTCGGGCGTCCCGCGCCCACTCGAACCCTTTACGCGTGAAGCAAGGATTGGAGAACCCAACAGAGGAAAAGGAACGCAAGCGAAATAAAACGGTGGAACAATTCAACAAGCAAGCATTTATTTACCAACAGAACAGGGGGGCACAACGTTAGTCCACAGCAAGAATGCATATATATCAAATTAAAGAAAAGCAACGACGTACGCAGATCTTACAACCGACTAAACGCGAACACTCGGGCAAACATCTATGTACAATTTTTACTGTCTCAAGACTCGGTGCCACCACACACACGCTTTCACACAGAAACCCAAAAAAAAAATGGAAGTCGCGACTTCCTCGTGTGTCGAGTCCTTGGCGACCGTAAACTTCCTCTTCAGCTCCACTCGACCCGTTGTGAGAGAAAGACCGCGCGAGATCCTCTGTGCACTCCACACGGACGCGAGATCCTCCTCGACAGCGCCACTATTCTCGCCCACTTTCTCGTCCGCTGCCTATCTATTGCCAGGGCGCGAGATCTTCGACGAGCGCCACTTCTTCGCCAGCTTTCTCGTCCGTCCTTATATCGAACTGGGCCGAGATCCTCTTCTCCACACCAGACGGCAATGATTCCTTCCTCACTACCGTCGCCTTCGCCGTCCCTTATTATCGCGGGCCCCGCCCGTCCACTCCGCCCCCGTTTTCGGGCTTCCCCCCCTCCTTCCAGAACATGCTGGAACTTCCAGAAGGGCGGTGGTCTCCGATTCAATCGCTTGCACGCTCGCACCCGCCGTAGGGATTCTTCTTCTTCCCTCGCAGGGTGTATTCCACCGCTGACGGCGCCAGTCGTTCGGGGGCGGGAACGACCCTGCTTTCCCTCGAAGGCCAGGCCTCTGCAACCGTGTGACCGAGTCAGACGCGTGGTTTTGTAATGGTGGCGTGAGTGGCTTGTTGTAGTGGTGCGTGCTCCGTTGGCGTTGTTGTAGTGTGGCGGTCGGCGTTGTTGTAATTGGGTCTTGAGGGGGTTTGGGGAGGCCGTGGTTTGGTTCGAAAAATAAAGAAAGAACAGGAAAAAACGGACTGGGACTCACAAAGGATCGCAGCCCTGAATATGAATCACATTAATTTCCCTCCTAAACAACGGATCGGGGCTAATTGCTCACATGTACTTAAAAGATATCTTCACCTTACGGGACCTGAATGGTGGTGTCGAATTCTCCACAGCCGTAACAATATAATATTTTAAGGCGGGGGATGCTTTACACATTCTAAACAATAACGAACCGTGCTTCCCCGTCTCGTCACTCACCTGACATTTGCATTTCTTCACATTTTTTTTCATTTTGTGTATATTTTCATATTACGGGATGCTTTCCGAAGCGGTTCTGTGTTTTCCTTGTTGTATCGGCTTCATCTCCATCGGCACACAAAGATTACTGTGCTCCCCATTCTCAGTCACGTCACCGTGCGATTTTTTTCATTTACTTTTTTCATTGATAATTCATCTTATATTTGTCTGACCAATTCTGTATTGTTTCCACTGTTACTGCTTGATGTCCATCGCATGCAAAATGTTTCAGGTTTTCTTCGTCATCTGGAATGTCCAATCCTTTATATCAGTTAGTCAGTGGTTCGATAAGAGCTTTATAACATTTATATATATATGTATATCAGATGACCTCCTGACTGTTATGGTGTGCAATCGTCTACGGATTATGTATCACAAATTGTAAAACCGCACATCCGCAGAGAACAAACCATCGCTGCCACCAGATGATTGTTCCGCAAATCGCAAACCATTTCAACAAGAAGGCACGTATGTGATTGGCAGCGGTAAATTGAAACCCGTGGAGGGATGTATCCAAAATCTCCATTGGACATAGTCCTTAGTACCAAAGCGTCACCTCCAACCTGGAGCCTCTGCCTGGCCGACTGTCAAAACAGAAAAAATTACATGTCAACATCAGTTAGATATTAAACTGGCCACCATCGGATTTTGGCTTGTTTGCCCTCAGGGCGGGCATTTCCGATAAATATCTAACCAATGGAGACTGTTCTATCCTGTTCATTTTCTAAATACTGTATATGTATATGTATATGATATGGTGTATATATTTATATATATATATATTATATATATATATATATATATATATATAAATTATCTGCTGAAAATATTATATTGTATCGATAATAATTACCATGAACATGAACGCCAGCATGTGTCAACTAGATTAAGATAATATGAGTTGTTCTGCCAATTTTATGTTTCTGAAGCTGATTAATGGCGTGTTGCTGGCCTTTTGATTAATGCAAATTATATAACTCGGAATTGAATATTTTATGCGATAACAAGGAAATCAACACATATGCGAGGCTATTCAGCCCATCATGCCTGTGCGAACACCACACCAACCCATCTACACAAGATCCAAGAAGAAATGCCCAAAAAAAGGATTTTCATTAATGAAAATATAATTTTTTTTGTCTTCTCTGGTAGGTTTTTTGTTTTTTTCCTTTTCTTCCCCTAGGGAAGGGCATGGCTTGGTTAAAAACAAACAACATCAACCCACAACCCCCCCTTGACAAACCCCCACCAACAGCACTTCCGAACAAATCACCCATCAATGCTCAGAACTACCTAAAAGTCTTAACATCCTCATTACCCTCTATCGCCAATAACTTCCAGTACCTATCTAATTCTAATTTAAACATCTACTTTTTCTGCTGCCACGACCTTTCCAGGAGACCATTCATGCATTAAACTACTCTCTGAGCTGAAATCCTCTCTG
>CM068966.1:45217422-45247428 GCA_035128595.1 Eptatretus atami
ATAGCCTGGAGCATCTGCACCACAATCCTAACTACTCCTCGCCCTTCTTGGCATTCACAATACGAGTGTTCCTATGGTGCTTCTCACCTCGATTACTCTCCCTGGGTACCCAGGTACTAAGAATCTCGAACTGATGCCTATGGGTATTTACTGCAACTGTCAGCATACCTGCTCACCTGAACTCGATGCATCAAACCCTTACACAGACCTTTCCAAACTTAGCCAAAACTTACAATTTTCCTTTCACACTCACTGCCAACTCAGAAAAATATTCCCTACCTACCTTTCACCGACAATTCTCCCAATACATGTCGAGAAATCGTTAATTTTTTTCACTGGACTTCATTATGGAGGACACAGAGCAGAGCATGATGTACAAACCTAATTCATTGTAGAGGTTTTTCATCGAGATACAACCTCTGAAAAAAAGCAATGCACACACCTGCTTTTTGCACTATGATTGTTCTTGTTATCCACCCAACGCGTCTACCACTTTGTCATTCCTCGTCCAGAACTTTTTGAGATATTGTGCCATATATCTTTTTTGGCTTCATTTCTCAATGGTGAAGTCACTTCAAAAAATTATCAGATCCGGATGTGGATTCGGATCTTTACCAAAATTTAATTGATTCTTCCTTGCACACATAACACCAACCTGTCCAACAAGTTTCGTCCAAATCCGTCCATAACGTTTTGAAATACCGTGCCATGTATAGTTTTTGGCACAATGGTGAAAAATCACTGTAAAAATTCTCCTGTCCGGATCCAGATTCAGATATTCAGCAAAATTTAATCGATTCTTCCTTGTTACACACCAAACCTGTTCACCAAGTTTCGTCCAAATACATCCATATCGTTGAGATATCGTGCTATCTATAGTTTTTGGCACAATGGCGACGAATCACTTAAAATTCGAGTATCCGGATCTGGATTCGGATCTTCACCAAAATTGAATCAATTATTCGTTGTTATAGGCACAACATGTCCACCAAGTTTTGTCCGATTCCGTCGATTACGTTTTGAGATATCATGCTATATGTCATTTTTGGCCCCATAACTCAATGGTGCAAAAATCACGAAAAAAATTCTCCTATCCGGGACCATAATGAGACCTTCATCAAAATCTAATCAATTCTTCCTTGTCACACACCCAACCTGTCTACCAAATTTGTCCGAATCCATCAACAACCTTATCAGAAATCTAGATATCCTGTTCACAGATGGCCAAACTAAGACATACATACAAACAGACAGACAGACAGGAATGAAAACATAACCTCTGTCCATCTTTGGTGGTAATAAAGAAAACCAAAACACAACTACATTTGAACTTGAATCTGAACGACTCAGTATAAGGAGGAATAACATGATAAATCATAACATGTTCATGACAGACTATCTTTCAATTAACTCGGGATTTGAGGATTTGTGGTTCTCACCTGAGCTGTAGGTTTCGTGCAGGCATTGGAGGAGGAAATAGGCTGACCAACCGTTTCACCTGTCGTGCCTATATGACCCCAGCGGCCCAAAGTAAAAACTTAAATATGTACTCGGTGAGAAAGAATGCTGATAATCTGCCCCCTCAGCAAACTTGCGCTCAGAGGTGTTGAATTGTCCATATCCTTCTGCTGCGTGCCTGTCTGTCTGTGGTCTCGGACTCTTTTAATGCATTGCTTCCTGAACACAGCGATCCACATGATATGACCTTATATAACAATGAATCAGCTTGGATCTCAGCCTCAGGTCCTGCCACCCTCTCTTCTAAATCCAATTGAACGCATCACCCCATCAGTTATACAAATGTCATTCGATGAACTACTGAAAGTCCACATCCAAGATACAATTAGTGTGTCACAGGCACAAATCAGAAACTGTATCTTTATTTCTGTTTTTTGCACTTCTCTCTATTATTGCTTTTGGAGTAATTGAGCAGTATGGGACAGAACATCCCTTTTTGTTCAGTACGTTAATATTTAACTCCGCATCGAAGATGGACGGAGGTTACTGTTTTCACCCCTGTCTGTTTGTTTGTTTGTTTGTTTGTTGTGAACAGTATTACGGAAAACTCCTGGACGGATTTCGACGAAACTTGGTGGGGGATTAGGTATGGTCCAAGGATCATGCCATTAGATTTTGGACTTCGTCCAAAGTCCAATATGGCGCTATGCGGCCATTTTGAAAAATATTTGAATTTTTTTTTGCATTTCTACATGTTTTAAGTGATTTCCAACCAAAAAAAAAAAAATTTGTTGAGAAAAAAAAAGAAATTTTGCAACTTTTTTTCAAAAAAATTTCGATTTTATTTGAAAATATTTGAATTTTTTTTTTGCATTTTCTACATGTTTATGTGATTTCCAACCCCCCCCCCCCCAAAAAAAAAATTTGTTAGAGAAAAAAAAACAAATTTTGCACCTTTTTTTTCAAAAAAATTTCGATTTTACTTTTTTGGGCAATTCTACATGCGCGTCGATCTAGTTTAGTTTATTCAATCGTGGTTCAGTAGAGTCTGATCCGTTTTGACCTACAATGAATAGGATATCAGTTCACTTGAGTGACCCAGCAGTATTGGCGGCGGAGTTTGCACTCTACCGAGTGCTCCCCCTCTAGTGAAGTTGAAATTGCCATTATACCTTCGGAATGACAAGATAGTTCCGACCAAACTCAGTGGCTTATTGGTTAGAGGATCTGCTCTGAGTCTGGAAGATCGGTGGTTGGACTCCAGCCGAGTCAAACCAACTACTTTGAAAATGGTACCTGCTGCTTTATTCCTTGACGCTCAGCATTATAAATGAATAGAGCATGGACAAACCACCATAGGTTGGCAATAATAGTGCAAGCTTTGATGGGCTGAATGGCCTCCTCATGCTTTTAGGTTTCTTGCAACAAAAGCAAGAGAAACACGTAGTTTGGAGGTGTGTGCACACTTGCCTCTGGCTGTATAGCCTGGGTTTGAATCTCGACTCAGGTTCTGTTAGCCTAGTATTTTATATGGAGGAGATTCATCAATGTGTGTGCTGTACAATCGATGTCCCATCTGGTAACATTAGTTGATGCACATTGAAGATCCCACAGTGCCCTTCATGAAGAGTCGGTGAACTATCACCACCACAAGGAACAAATTTCAAATCCTTGCACCCTCAGTCGAGTATCCTGCCTCGGATTGGCGACCTGTCTGGAATTGTAACTTTAGCCAAGAAAATGCTAAACAGAACTGGAACTCCATAAAGAGCATGGTGTATGAGTACGATTGCACCATCAGCTTGAAAGCCCTCTGTCGAGGATGTTCAAGATACTGAACAGAGAACCAAGACTGGGAAAATTTGATGGATGGGGAGAATCTTGCCCCATCTTTGTTGCCACGGATATTTTGTCTCACCTTATTACAGCGTGTGTGCTGTATACAATTGCACCGAGTTTGAAATGTCCCCAGTGTTTACCACGTCTACCACGTCTCCGGTGTCACGTGCCTGTGACAGCCAATGACGGCCGTCCGGTAGATGCAGTGCATAACCTAGACCGAAATGACGACAATTGACGGAAATACCCGAGTATTTCAATGAAATTTGTGAAACTAATGTGTTATATATGTGAAAACTATTGAATTTATTGCTTGACGGAAAAAAAGCAAGAAACGCGCCCCTCTCATGTACGAACGACCGAAAGACGTCATTTCCGCCCACCATCGCATTTCGCGCCGAAAGACGTCATTTCCGCCCACCATCGCATTTCGCGCCGAAAGACGTCATTTCCCCACCATCGCATTTCGCGCCGAAAACGTCATTTCGCCACCATCGCATTTCGCGCCGAAGACGTCATTTCGCCACCATTCGCATTCCGCCGAAAGACGTCATTTCGCCCACCATCGCATTTCGCGCCGATCGCGAACGCTGAAAGCTAAGTTCTTCTTATTTTACATCATTCTTTTGCGGCCCCTGCCACGCTGTATCGAACGATTTCATTCCTTCTGTTTAATATATAAAGGTGCTTATCACAATAATAACAATATTTTTACATTTCAAATATTAAGTCCGCTTTTTAATTGTTTTTCAACAGAAAAAGCATAAATTGCATATTTAACATTAGTGTACTCATTTGCTTCACCACACGCGCTGTATTAGAAGGATTTCACTTGTTTTTATTTTTGTAAGAGCAAATACAACCCGTCGTTTCGTTTACGGGAGTATTAGGGGGAGGGGGGGAGAAAGGAGGGAAGGGAGGGATAAGGAGGTGGAGGGAGGATGATGGAAGAGGGAGGGGGGGAGGATAGGAGAGAGGAGGGGGGAGGAAGTGAAGGAGAGGGAGGGAATGGGGGGGGGAGGATGGTGGGAGAAAGGGGGAACTCAGAAGGGGGAAGAGCGAGAAAGGGGTGGTGGGGAGAGTGACGCTCATCAAACGTTGCTATACACTCCTGGAGGGGTTTGGGAGTGAGGAGGTTGGGGAAAGAGGAAGGGGAGTGTGGAGGGAGAGTAGGTTTGGGAGGAGGTAAGTGTGAGGGGAAGGGTTCTTGACTTGCGTTTGGTAGTGGGATTTGTGGAGAAGGGGGTGGGGGTGGGGGAGTACAGGATTCAACGAAATGGGGTACATTAAAACAGCACGTTAATAAAGCACACAGAGACCGCCGAGAGATGTCCATGGGGGTGGAGAGGGATTGGGGGTTTGGGAGGAGGTAAGCATGAGGGGAGGGGAGAGAGGCAGCATGAGGAAAGGAAGGCAATGTGAGAGGAAGGGATGGCGACGTGAAGGGTGGGGGAATGGAAGGGTGATAAAACACAACTAAACAGCAACATTTTCTTTATAACCACTGTGTTCAATATAAAAGCTGGTGAGAGAATTTTTAAAAACCCATGCTATCTATCTGCGAAAGGCATGCCTGCATGCATACATGCTCGCACACGCAGTGACCTTTGCACCCCTCTGGCCGGCTCAATCCAGATATGATTCATATGTGATACACGATGGGGAGCAGTTTTAAATAAAAACTAATCTGCTAGTCCTTAACAGTCCCCTGAAGAGAGGGGGTTGGGGGAGCAGAGGGGAGGTGACGGCGGCTGGGGGAGGGGTGCAAGGAGAGAGAGAGAGAGGAGAGAGAGAGAGAGAGAGAGAGAGAGAGAGAGAGAGAAGAGAAAGAGAGAGAGAGGAGAGAGAGAGAAAGAGCATAGAAGAGAGAGAAAGAGAGGGGGATTCTGGCAGATGTAATGTCCAGTTTAATGTCCATCCGAGAGACGACACACACAATGATGAATCACACGGCCTGTGAAACACTGGGATAACAGTTTATAGCTGGTTCGGGAAACGAACCCAGGTGAGACAGCTTAGAGTGTGTGTTTGTACCTCTCGGCTATCCTGCTGCGATGTGTAGATTCATTGCTTTGTCACAACTGAAAACATTTTTTACTCATTATAATCATCTCATTTATTTTGCCTCCCGAACTCTGGAAATGTCCCTTGGGAGAACTGTGCCATGGTATTGCTGTAGAAGCTTGAACAGCGCTCGCCAAGTGGCTTAACCACTAAAGCAAGCGCTCCAATTAAACATTTGAAGAAACAATTAAAAATGAAGCATTTCATTTTTTTTTTATATGTATCAATCTATGCCAAAGTGACGGGTCATATCATGAAAGAAGAATGTACAAAAAGGGGGAAATGTGTTGTAAAATAAAATTTCATATTTTCAGTGAGCCAGCCACCGCACGACACACCACGTGACAACGCGGGGCCAAATGCAGGCGACTTTGTTCAAATCAATCAATATATTCAGTGAGAGTGCGAATATTGTTGAGTGCTCACCAAGTGGCTTATGCACTCAAGCAAGCACTCCAACAAAATGGTTGATAAGGAACGGCTGGCTTGGAAAGCGATTAGCGATTGCTGATCGGTTATATAAACACCATGCACTGGAGACACCCCCAATGTCAGGTTAGGTCAGGTATGAGAGCATGCACCAGAGCAGTGCATCACTGCATTCACTTTCTGCTGGTACTCCAAGGGCCTTCATCTGGCCATCCCCCAGGCACATGCCTGGCCCATCCCCATCTCCTTGAGATGTTGATCAATCTGCTGCAACCACGATGCACGTGGTTGGCCCATTGACTTCCTCCACTCACGAAGCTCCCTCACAGAGAGAATCTGGTGAGCAGAATCAGCGTCAGGAAAACGAGCCACATGTCCATACAGCCGCAGCTGACACTCATGGACTATGCAGATAATAAATGTCATTTGAGTCTCTCTCAGCAACCGCTTGTTGGACACGAAGTCCGACCAGCTATCGCCTCGGATTCTCCGTAGAGACCTGGTACCAAAGGAATTAAGTCCCCATCTCAGATCCCTGGTCAGAGCCCAAATCTCACATCCATAGAGCAAGACTGGAAGCACCAAGGGCCTGAAGACTCGGACTTTCGTCCTTCCGCACAGGTACCGGCAGTGCCACACCCCATGATCCAGTGAATCCATGACTTCCCAGGCGCGACCCAGACATCTGTTGACCTCTGGCTCACAGCCAGCAGAGACATGAATATCACTGCCAATGTAAGTGAATCTCTCGGTGACCTCAATATCCTCACCACAAACAGGTACAAACAGGATAATAACATCCAAGATGTCATTGAATGCCTGGATCTAGTTTTGACCCAGGAAACCCGTAATCTTTGTGGCTCAGACTCCTCATTCAGCACAGGGCCCCCAAAAGGATATCCAGAGTCTCCACAAAGATGACTGCATCATCTGCGAAATCAATGTCAGATATCTTGACACTCCCAAACGATGCACCATAACTTGATCTCTCCGACATCCTCCCCATAATCCAGTCAATACAAGCGCTGAAAAGTGTGGATCCAGTACACACCCTTGACAACCTCTAGAAACTGGAAATAAGTCAGAGATGGTATCACCACATCTCATAGCACTCTCAGTACCAGCGTATAGTTTCGACATCGGATTGATCAGTTTTGGTGGTCAATTTCAGGGAATGTCCGAATTGGACAAATGAACGCTTTCTTTAGCAGTCAGAACTGCTGCTGAAATCAATAAAGAAGTTTAAAATTTGAAATTTGACTGAGATTGAGAGATTCTCAAGATTATGGCATGTGCGCAAACGAAATGAGTGAGGAAAGGTTTGAAAAAAAACTTTATTGTTGACCATTGCAGCCTGTTCCAAGTCAAGGCATTGTTGAGCAGGCCAAAAAAAATGTTGAATTAAGACCCCAGCGAGGGTCAGCGAGGTGACCAAGGATGGGCCTTGATAAAGGATAATTAAATAAAGGTGTCAACTATCTTCAAAAGGGGTATTTTAATTAACCCAAACACCCAATTTTCATTCATGCAGAGGGGTTGGGTGGGATTTCTTAGTAATGTGCTCTTTTGGAGTTTTCTTCGTATGCATGCAAAGTTTCAGGCCACTAGGTTTCATGGTTTAGTAGTTATGGAGGACACACACACAGACACACACACACACACACACACACACACACACACACACACACACACACACACACACACACACACACACACACACTTATTGAATGTTAGATAAACAGCTGCCAATCGTTGTGTGAAGGGTGGAAAAAAATGCAACAAGCAGGCAGGTATGCAACAAGGTCTTGAAGACCAATGAAGTTTTGGTATAATGGACCAATGGGCCCACAAATAATTCTAAAGGGTGCTAAATGGTAAATCTGAGGGGTTCCAACAGGTAATTCTAATGGGTTCTAAAGGGTAATTCTCATGGGTATTTCTGAATGCTCTAAAAGGTAATTGTAAAGGGTTCTAAAGGGTAATTCTAAATGCTCTAAAAGGTAATTCTAAAGGGTTCGAAAGTGTAATTCTACAGGGCTCTAAAGGGTAATTCTACAGGGCTCTAAAGGATAATTCTAAAGGGTAATTCTAAAGGGTGATTCTCAAGGGGAATATTCGAAAGGGCTCTAAAGGGTAATTGTAAAGGGCTCTAAAGGGTAATTCTAAATGCTCTAAAAGGTAATTCTAAAGGGTTCTAAAGTGTACTTCTACAGGGCGCTAAAGGGTAATTCTACAGGGCTCCAAAGGATAATTCTAACGGGCTCCAAAGGGTAATTCCAACGGGCTCTAAAGGGTAATTCTTACGGGCTCTAAAGGGTAATTCTAACGGGCTCTGAAGGGTAATTCTAAAGGGTAATTCTCAAGGGCTCCAAAGGGTAATATTCTAAAGGGTAATATTCTAAAGTGTAATTATAAAGGGTAATATTCTAAAGGGTAATATTCTAAAGGGTAATATTCTAAAGGGTAATTCTAAAGGGTAATTCTAAAGGGCTCTAAAGGGTAATATTCTAAAGGGTAATATTCTAAAGGGTAATATTCTAAAGTGTAATTTTCTAAAGGGTAATATTCTAAAGGGTAATATTCTAAAGGGTAATAGTCTAAAGGGTAATTCTAAAGGGCTCTAAAGGGTAATATTCTAAAGGGTAATTCTCAAGGGCTCCAAAGGGTAATTGTAAAGGGTAATTCTAAAGGGCTCCAAAGGGTAATTCTAACGGGCTCTAAAGGGTAATTCTAACGGGCTCTAAAGGGTAATTCTAACGGGCTCTAAAGGGTAATTCTAACGGGCTCTAAAGGGTAATTCTACAGGGCTCTAAAGGATCATTCTAACGGGCTCCAAAGGGTAGTTCTAACGGGCTCCAAAGGGTAGTTCTAACGGGCTCTAAAGGGTAATTCTTACGAGCTCTAAAGGGTGATTCTTACGGGCTCTAAAGGGTAATTCTAAAGGGCTCTAAAGGGTAATTCTACAGGGCTCTAAAGGATAATTCTAACGGGCTCCAAAGGGTAATTCTAACGGGCTCCAAAGGGTAGTTCTAACGGGCTCTCAAGGGTAATTCTTACGAGCTCTAAAGGGTAATTCTTACGAGCTCTAAAGGGTAATTCTTACGGGCTCTAAAGGGTGATTCTAAAAGGGAATATTCTAAAGGGCTTTTACCCTCTAAAGGGTAAAAATGCCAAACTAAACCGCTTCCTTCGGACACGGGTGTGATTTTTTAAAAGTGCTTTTTTCTTGGCTGAACAACGTATTCAATGAGCTTGCAATACCTTTAAAATAATGTGCACACTTGGCTAACTTTACGTATCAGGGGTAAAAGTACAGTTCTGTTTACATCGAGCAAAATTGCCTATTTGCACAAAGTTGTGCATTCTTTTTAGCCGCGTTGCGTAGCGAACGCTGGCTCTAAGAGAGCTCCGCGTTGTTCTTCTTGTTCTTGTTCTTGTTCTTCTTCTTCTTCTTCTTCTTCTTCTTCTGGTGAAGACAAAACCTTTCTGGGGGTGAGAATAGGGAGTGAAGCAGGCAGGGAGGCTACATGGAGGTATCTGATGCTCTGAGGCATCTGATGCCCTAAACGCACTTGACGCCCTAAAGGCACCTGATGCCCTGGAGGCACCTGATGCCCTGGGGCACTTGATGCCCTGGAGGCACTGGATGCCCTGGGGGTACCTGATGCCCTGGAGGCACTCGATGCCCTGGAAGCTCGCATAGCAAGGAGATTGACTGGTGGAATGACGCGGCTCTTGGACACATTTGTCCTTCTTCATAATGGGAAAACTCCATGTGAATCAGTGAGCAATAAACTATTGCAATGCAAAGTAAGTGTTCTTTTTTTAACAGGAAAAGGAGCTCATCTTTTGCAAAATTGGTCTATTTGGGAATTTTGTTCCAAACAATAGCACAACTGGTGGATGGATGGCTAAAGATCAGATGTCTTCATCAGGACATCCTTACCTGTATAAAAAGGGGGGTACCACTGCCTTATGGCACAGAATGATAAGGCAGTGCAAACTCCAAAAAATTACCACTGCCTTATAGCACAGAATGATATTAACAAAGGATGTTCGATTTTTGATAATGTCTCTTCCTGTGGTCAACATTCAGGTCAAGTCTGAAATAGCCACTACTGAGTACATGTCCAACAGAAAGGCGCAGAGGTATCTCACTTCCATTTGAGCTGTCTGAGTGTCAGGTCTGGGTTTGATTCCCACGCGAATATAAATATCGGATTGGTGTTTCACGGCAAAATGTTGCATCACAACATGCACAATCCCTTGGATGGATGTTAAGTCGAGTACGACTACCACTACCACTACTTCAATAGGGCCAATTATTCCTTTGTCCGATCGGCTAGGGAACATTTTGGCTCCATGTCTTTCACAAACTGGATGTCCAGGCCGGACGGTCGACTGTAAGTGGCAGAAAGTTGTATTTTGTTCTGGGTGCTGGTAATAACTTGTCTAATATTAGTGAAAGACACCAAGCGATCTTTAACGATCACTAACGCCCAGTGCTGGCAGACAAGGTCTTCCGGCTTAACGTCTTCCCGATGGACAGCACATACATTGATGTCTCACCGTGCATGTGGAACACCAGGATGGTAGTTTAGAGCGCACATTCCTTTCCTTTCATGCGGAACACTGGGATGGTAGTTTAGAGCTGGACCAAGATTCAAACCTAGGCTAGAGTGCATATACCTCGAAAGCTATCTTGCCAGCCCCCAGTTATCCCCTTCATTAGGGCCATTTTTCAGCCAGCTATATTTTTAAAATTAGAATCAAATAGGGATATGGTAATTTTCGTGACACTAGCTCGAGTTTCAGAAACTGAGAATAGAAATCTTTAACACTGCTGCATTTAGCTGAATTTGAATCCACAAACTCTATGAGGCCAGTCCAGTGTCCTCATAATACCTTAATGGACGTGATACAGATCTCACTCAATTCAGGTCCTGATCAGCCTTCGTGCCGCTCTAATTAAATCCAATTGTATTATCTTTTTCGTCATATTATTGTAAAAGCAAAATGTTTTGGTGTGACCTAAAATCCACCTCCACATACTGATATTACTGTGAACAGTGAACCATGATTTTCAAATGTCATTTCAGTTTTAAAACCTTTTTCACTTAGTCATTTAAATTTTCCTTTTGCCCTTATCCTTTTGTAATGCCAGAGTCACAAGTTGTTTGTAATGAAGTATTGTATACCATATAATGCAAAATGACTTATCTCAACAATGTAAAGTACCCATAAAAACGTTATCGGCTTATTTTTGTGTTTTCTAAAATTTGTGTAACTGTAAAGTTGCCTATCAAAAGAAGGGAATGTTTTTAATATATAAATTGCAAGCAGGGGTTTACAGCATTGCCCGGTGCTGTTCTAATCCTGTTGGCATTTTGAAGAAATCAAATATTGGGGTTTCTCTATTTGGGGGGGGGGGGTAGGGGGCAAGGCGGGGCTTAAAACACATCCCTACACCCACTAAAGAATGGGGTCGGCGATCATTTAATATTACTTTTCACATAATTACAAATGCTTAGGCACGATAGAGCAATTTAACTGATGAACCTCTGAAAGTTTGACGAAGATCCGTTTGGCCATCTCTGTGAAAAATGGTGACACACAGACAGACAGACATCTCTCTCATCCTGCTGTTAATTTGAAATTGGTCACTGGCTTTGACACCAATAAAAAAATTATTATGCACCCTGGGAATAAAAAAAGCTACATATATCGAACAAACAGTTTCAAATGGAGCACCTCGTCACCATTGGAGCATATAAATGGCATCAGATGTGGCAATAAATGTGAATTGTTACTCCCAGCTTGCCGGCTCAATGACAGAAGACGCGATTTGCATTTTTGCCTCCCTTAGTACTCCATGCTGGCACGGGCAACTTGCTCGTAGTATTGATTAGAGATTTTGTCCCTTTTGCTCTATCAAAAAACTTTTATGGAGGAAAACCAGTACACATGAGGCAGTTTGGTCCACCTTGCTTCTATGTTATCTAACCAGGTGAAGCTGTCAATTTACTCATCAACTTTGTGCTCACCCATTTCATACCATTAACTACTCAACTTTATATGCACATCCTTCTTGAACCAAGCTGTCCTGACATCCCTCATCCTACAACCCCAAACGGTCTACAGAGGTCTTCCATCCGTGTACTCAAGGTCCGACAGGATCTGATGAATTCTCGTCGATAAGTTGAAGGTATAGGAAATCTGGAGCACCTCGTCGCTATTGGTGCTCCAGATTTCTTATACCTTCAACTTATGCTTCTTTGTGTCTGGCCGTGACAGATTGGTGCATAGAGTGAAGGTTATGGGACAGATGGTGCAGATTTTATATGACTAATTGCAGTATGATTTTTAAAAAGATGGGATAGTATAGATAACCTGTCTAAGAGGTAATAATAACAGGCTTTCCATATATTCAGTGCTGTAAGCGTCCAGATCAGATAAACTGCTGAAAACACATCACACTTCTTTCTCTTTCTGACATGAAAACATTTTTTTTTGTGAATCTCCTCTCCGGCCTGGCTCCGTCCTGTTCTGTTTGAGATATGTCCCCCCCATATTTCCACAGGACACCCAAGGTCCACCAGCAACCCCATTCTGGAAAAACTACCAAAAAAAAATCAAGAATTACTCCTCACTTTCCCTCTTTCATTCCTCTTCTTTCCCACATTTGGAACAAACTCCCACACTCTCTTCAATTCTCATCTTCCCTCCAGGTCTTCAAAACAGATGTTCACCACCATCTCTTATCTTCCCCCACCAAAACCACAATCTGTTCTACCCCCATTAATCCACCCCAAACCCACCTCCTTCAAATTCCCTGCTTTCCTTCCTGAAAGTCCCCATCGTGTAAGGACCTGAAAGTCCCTGTCGTGTCGATCTTGTTTACCCTGTGTACCTCGCCACATCCCTCTCCCTTCCACAGATCTCATGTCTCTGTTCCACATTGTGTTTTTTCCTTCCCTCTCCCACACCTCTTGTCTCCTGCTCCCCTTGTTGTACGTTCTGTGTGTTGGCTCTCATATGAGCCTCGACAGTGTATACAAAAAAAAGGTAAAAATCTGTTGTGACATTTATTAATTCGTTACACTTCTCTTATCTGCATTATATCTCATTAATTAGTTTGCTCGGGAAATAAAATTTGTACTTGCACAAAAACGAGGACTTTTCCAAATGCCAAAATGCTTCTTTGTGTCTGGTCGTGACAGATTGGTGCATATAGGGCACATAATGAAGCTTTATCACAAACTTGAACTGCTCGGCAAAGGTTTGAGTGAAGGTTATGGGATAGATGGTGCAGATTTTGCATTACTAATTGCGGTATGACTTTTCAAAAAGATGGTACAGTACAGATAACCTGTCTAAGAGGTAATAATAACAGGCTTTCCGTATATCCAGTGGTGGAAGCGTCCAGATCAGATAAGGTAAGGTAAACTGCTGAAAACACATTACACTTCTTTGTCTTTCTGACATGAAAACATTTATTTTTGTGAATTGCAAAGAAAGCTCACTATATAATAACTAACATCTGCAAATACTCCCATTGAGGTTATGTCAATTTTTAACCTCTACTCCGCCATCGAAGATGGATGGAGGTTACTGTTTTCACCCCTTTCTGTTTGTTTGTTTGTTTGTTTTGTTGAACAGTATTACGGAAAAACTCCTTGACGGATTTCGACGAAACTTGGTGGGGGGTTAGGTCTGGTCCAAGGATCATGCCATTAGATTTTGGACTCGGTCCAAAATCCAATATGGCGCGATGGTGGCAAATTTGAAAAAATATTTGAATTTTTTTTTTGCATTTCTACATGTTTTAAGTGATTTCCAACCCCCCCCCCCCAAAAAAATTTAGAGAGAAAAATTTTTTGCAACTTTTTTTTCAACAAAATTTCGATTTCTTTTTTTGCATTTCTACATGTTATAAGTGATTTCCAAACAAAAAACATGCCAAAATTATAATTGCGGCTGATTTTGGAACTTCAGGTGGATATACCCAGGTTAAATCAATTTCTGTCTCAAGGAATCTAGTTATGACGAATGAATTGAGTATGTAAAAGTTAAAAGTAAAAGGGAAAGTTGCAAACTATAACTTGTGAGCACTGTTGACGTCAAATTGAATGAATAGGATATCAGGTTTACGTTGAGTGACCTAGCAGTATTGGCGGCGGAGGTTTTGCACTCTACCAAGTGCTCCCCCTCTAGTAATCACTGATTTCCAGTAATTTCGCTTTTTTAAGTTTGAATAAGATCTCAATGGGTAGTAAGGCCCACCAAAGAAAAAAAACCCCTTATAATCAGAAAAAAGATTCTTCTTCCTCTTTGTTTTCTACTTTGTTATGCAGCACATGGCGACAGGTAGCATAATTTTCTGGGAGCACAGCTGTGCCACTGATGTGAATTTTTTGGAATTTATTCAGGGTGCCAGCAAGAGCTTGTAAGGGGATGGGAGAGAGGTTAATTATAATCTTTGTGAAGGACACCATGAGATCTTTAATGTCCATCAAATAATGCTTGCAGAGAGTATGCCCAGTTTATCATTCATCTGAGAGATAGCATACAGGTTGATGAATTGCCATTCCTGTGAAAACAATCCACAAAGAACGAGCAGTGCATCACATGCAAATATCCTTAAAGGTCCCCTGACATGCAAAAGCACTGAAATTTCATTTATATAAGTCCTATAGGAGTTTTTAATCGTGATTTCAGATCTGACAATGTTTTTTCACAATACTCATTCTGTAAAAGTGTAAATTAAAAAAAACAAACCTCTTCGGGAGCGCCCCTAAAAATTCTCCTGAAAGGGGTGTAACCACATGACGTCAACTACAGGATTACAAAGGCTGCACATAAATTACTCGGGTTGGTGGTCTACGTGATTCTATTGGCTTTCTGTGTGTTCACATTGATTGGTCGACTCAATCGCTTCGTTTATTACTGCTTTAAAAAAATCGAACATTGGTTTTGAATAATGGATGACATGGACTTTGATTTGTCTGGTAGCGACAGTGAGTGTGAGAGAAATGAAGGATTTTGGTCTGAATCACATGGAGAATTGTGGATAAACGTAGTCGCGGGAGGTGAAGTTCAGGCAGCTGGAAATGAAGTACGGCCTTACCAGTTCGAGCCCGAACAGGACAAGCAGAGGAAAATGGCGATGAAATTCCCGGAGTTCATGATGATCAGGAGGACATCGAAGGAAGACTCGGAAATAACAACTGGTTAGACAAAATCCTATTCGTAATTCAATAATGTAAATTCGACTTGCATACTGCTCGATATCAGAAATATTTTAGTGAGGTGACGTGAACAGCGCAGCGCACATGTTGCTCTGCGGCGAATTAATCACAAAACAAGGCCAGCGCATGTCATCGGCCGTATCTCTCCGCGCATAAAACGAAGCAACCTCGCTGTCCGGATATGATGAAAACTTGTGTGCAGAACACACCTTGTGACACAATTGTCTCGAGTAGTCCGATAAATCTGACGTTCTGTTGCATTTTTATTTATTTTAATTACTACTGTCGTCATGTAGCACCAGTAGAAAACAATGAAAAAAGAGAGTAATAAAAATAAAGCTACAGCACGTCAGATTTATCGGCCTAGTCGGACGGACGACGGATTTATCGGCCTAGTCGGCATGGATACGGATTTCATCAGCTAGCTCGGCCGGACGACGATTATCGCCAGTTCGGGACGGACGACGGATTTATCGGACTAGTCGGACAGACGACGGATTTATCGGCCTAGTTGGACGGACGACGGATTTATCGGACTAGTCTAGACTCTAGACTCTAGAGATCTTGAGTCAATCCACTCTGTGCGAGTTTCTGCATGTGACGTCAACGCTGTGATTCGCTGAAGTCAACTTTTTTAGGGGCGGGGCATAGCAAGTTGTGAAAAGCACAATAAATGATCGAAATATTGCTCTAATATCATTTTTGTTTAAAAAAACATGGGTGATTCTTCACTAGGAAGGTCAAGTTAATATATAAATAACCAGAAAGTTTTGCATGTCAGGGGACCTTTAAGTACAGAACATGTTGACCGTACACCTTTGATAATAAGTTTCCTTACAAGGAACTTCAACCCAGGAGGAGGTCATTAGGCCCATCAAGCTTGCACAATGGTGTGCCAACCTATGGTTGTTTGCCCATGCTCTATCCTTTTTAACTGTTGAATGTCAAACAAGGAAGCAGAACATACTTTGTAAAGTCTTTTGTGTGGCTCGGCCAGGGTTCGAACCATTTATCTTTTAGACTCAGAGCAGATTCTCTAATCATTACATCACCAAGTCTGGTTAAGAACTACCAATTATTGATTCAAAAAGTTAATACTTCTACCCCTCATTCTTCCTCACATTCATTATTAATCCAAGTCTCCCTCTATTTTGTCCCTCAGCCTTGCGGTTGGTATTTTCCCCTCTCCACTGTTCCTTTTGTTCTGTTGCGTCCTGATCCTTTCTGTGTTCGAGTTCTTTCACGAGTCTTGACTTTGTGTACAAAAAAGCTTATATCTGTTAGAGGTTGTCAAACTATACTGTCTGCCATTAAAAAAAAACTGAGCACGTGATTGTTGCTGATGCTGTGTATTTATTTGATATAATGGGACACAGATGAGGTGCAAACCTCTAACAGAGATAAATATTAAATAATTACATGGCCATTTCATTATGACCTAATCACGTAATGCTGCATTGTGGCGAATGTTTTCACATTGGGAAAAAAAACATGGAAGGAACTATCTCATACCGGGTACATCAACCTCCAGCAGCAATCACTGCATTGAGGTCCAGGAACTGTATTTGGAGTACTCTGGGCAGTTTAAAACCAATTGTGTATGTTTGTCATGCGAATGTATCGTTCCTACGCAGGAGTCGTTATCCTAGGACGTCGACTTCTTGGCATATCTCTTGTTGATCCAGTGGTTTAATATCTTCTGAGGGCATAAGCAGGTCCTCTATTCACGTTAAAAACCCTTGCAACAAGGCCAATGGAGGACCCTGCTTGAGGTGTCCAATGATTTGATTCTTTTCATTTCCTGACAGACATGCCATTGTCATGGATTGTTGGCCCATCTGCCACGCAGCAGGAGACGGGGTTTTGCATTTGCTTCTGTGTGTATGTCAGTGTGTCTGTCCATGCCATAACCTTTTTACCATTTCATGTTTTGTCGTCAAATTTTCAACAAACCCAAATATGTTCAAAACAAATATATTTATGAGAATATGTCGAAGAGTAATGAATAATTAAGTCAAAATGGTAAATGGCAAAGTCACAGTAAGCACAAATCGGCCTTATTAGCCTGTTCGCCGCACAGAACGAGATGGTTGGGGTTTGTAATCGCGGCCATGTTTCTTTATTTAACATTTGAGCTTTTGTCATCAAATTTTCAACAAACTTATATTTTGAGAAAATGAAGAACACTTATTGATAAATTTTACCTTTTTTTGAAGCTGTAGTTTTCATCAAGTTTGGTTTTGGTACAAAGCGGACAAGGACGGGCTTTGCATTTTGAGATGATTTCTAGTTAAATAATGTAATCAGTGTGGTTTTTTTGGATGATCCATATGCTGGTTTCTCAGAAAGACTGTCACAAATGTATTCAGAATGCCTCATCTCATCTCTATAAACTTAGGGGTGCATGAGTTGCACGTGCAGAACAATCATTATATGAGGCAATTACATTATGTGGAAACTTGCAATCAGGTGTTCTGTACATCCCTCGTGTCAAAAAGGCACTTGGAATAAATGCTGGAACAGTCCTTCAACAATTACATTTTCAATTCTCCATGTTCTGTTTTTTAGAGTGGAGTGTATAGTGTGAGTATTCCCCATGTAGGCCATATTCCCTTTTGGGCCTAATATGACACACACACCTTAATAGTCCAATTAGTTTGCATTTTAGAAACATTTTTTCACAAAGGATTTTTAAAGGCTCATCCATACCGCTTATGTTTGTCTACAATTTATCAACTTCATAATATATGTACCAGGACAAATAATATCAGGCATACTCACCTAGAAGCAACCGGATGACAGTTTAGAGTAATGGTGGAGAATCAAACCTAAGGTACACAGTTGAAAGGTGTGTGTAGTCATTTCATTAAGTAACTAAGATAGTGATTATAAATAATAAACAATGATAATAAATCAACAGTCTATGTGTGAGAACTCAGGGCTGAGATGTCTCTCGGTCAAGACAAAAAACCTCATTGTGCAGAAGCGGTTGTGCGGTTGATGCCGGTACTGGTTCCGGGTTCTGGTCTCGGCACTCAATGTGACACCATCACGATCTTTCCATGGGCAGGGTCTGTGTAAGTGTGTTTTCGTTAAGTCTTTCACCGGGGCATGTGCATGATGCACAACGTGGATGCCTTGTTATTCTCATTGTTGTTGAATAAATACCCGACCACAAGATGCTTGAAAGAATGCATGTGATGATAACCAGAGCCATCACGTTGTACTGAATGTAAAAGGTGATTGCGATGGTTCGTTAACAACCTGATAATGACACTGATGTCAGTAGGGACATCAGGTGTTGCTTCGCTCAAGAGGCTTTCGAGGCTGGATTTTTGAATTGTGAAATACTTCCTGGAACCAAATCTAAAGAATAGAGATGTCACGAGGGAAAAACCTATGACTGACTCACAACCCTCTATGGGGGTATAAAGTATTAAATGCTCCTCTTATTATGTTTATCCAACAAGCTGTTAGCCTTGGGATTTGTGGATTTCAGCATTTATCCCTTATGTTACCTTTCCCACAACTTCTACTTCCAAATATTAAGCTATTTAAGGCTAAAATAGGATTGCAGAAGTTTTGAAAATTAAAATTAGGGGTCATTTATTACATCCATATTGGTGTGGGTGTGAGGGGATGGCAGAGAGATGTTTGGCCCAGTATGTAGATCCTGCACACAAAAAGCTGTGCGCTGGCACGATGGCCTAGACTACAGCACCTAGAGGTACGCACACTCACCATTGACCCATCTAGCCTGGGTTTGAATCTCTACCCAGCGATAAACTGTCATCTTGGTGTTTCACCTGCAGGGCGATTCATCAATGTGTGCACCATCCCTCGGGTGGACGTTAAACCCAGTGCCCTATCTGCGAGCATTAGATGGTGGATGTTAAAGATCCCACGGTGTCCTTTGCGAAGAGTAGGCAAGCTTTCGCCGACATCCCAAACGAGCTACAAAGTGCAGGCTTTGATGGGCCGAATGTGGGAAGTTGTCAGGAAACTCGTATTATTATTACCTCTTCTTTTTATTGCGTTACAGCAGAGGTCACTTCCTGAAACCAAAGTCTACTCAAGTTAACAATCAAATTTACAAAGATGTTCATTGATTTGGGATTAATTGTGATGTAGATAATATTCAATGAATTAATCCTTTTTCTGGACATGTAGAGATCGTGCATTAGCTTATGGGTTTTTGGTTCAATTCCCGACTCAACAATAAACTGTCCGATTGGTGCTTTGCATACAGGGTGTTGCATCACAGTGTGCCGGCCTTCTGATGGATGTTAAGCCGGGTGTCCCATCCACTACTCAACACGCACGAGGCGGTGGATCTAAAATATCCCATGGTGTCTTATGACAAAGAGCAGATATAGTTATCACAGGGACACTGAAACAGGTTCCTGACCTAACCTATAAGGGGCACTGCATCAGAGGCATCGCCAAGCCACCAATCAATGGTGCAAACCCATTTATGCACTGCATACAAAAGAGGACGAATAAACTATTCGTCTATCTTGTTGAAATCACATGTTAGTGGTTTGTTTCAAAAAGGTTTTATCCATAATACAAAGTTCTTCAGCCGATCATTAGCATTTGCTTGTTACTGGTTATTGGAGTGGGGGGGGGGGGGGGGGGGGGGAGAAGAGTGGGGGGTACATTGAAATGTAAACAATTCATTCACTATATCATATACCCAGAAGAAAAACATCGATACAATAAAAGCGAATTCTAACCTGACAAATCGAACAAGTTTGGTGCCATATGACTACCCATTGAACTGAAGAAACATACAACTAGAAAGGATCTGAAAATGCAGACTTCTTCCGGATGCTAAACATAACAAAACAGCAAAAAAAAAATAAAAAGAATACAAAGAAATTGACGATTTTAGGCGACCTTGACCTTTTGACCTCAAAAGCAATAGGCTTCAGTGACGCAATATGCAAACCTGCTCAAATTTCAAGTCAATCAAGTGGAAATTGAAGATTTTATGACCTTTTACCTTTTGACCTCAAAACAATCGGCTGCTCGCGTTTTATCGGTGAACCAATTCAGTGGTGCGATATGAAAACCCTGTTCAAATTTCAAATCAATTGATGAAAATTTAAGATTTTCTGCAACCTTGACCTTTGACCTTTTTATCTTTAAAAAAAAAAACGCTCAACAATCTTTTGATTGTTGAGCCAATTCAGTGACCCAATATGCAAATTCTTAAAATGTCTGGTCAATTGGATGAAAATTGACGATTTTATGTAATGCTGACCTTTGATCTAGTGACCAAAGACTCATTTGTCTTCACTATATTCTTATAATAAAGCTTTGTTGAAAATTTGATGACAAAAGCTCAAAGTTATGGCACTGGAACACACACACACACACACACACACACACACACACACACACACCCAACCCCGTCTCTGCTGCGAAGGGGACGGGCTAGTGAAAAACAAGCTCATGAGCTAAGATCCTCGTCCTCTTAATGATGACGTCATAAAACGAATATGACGTCATTGTGATGTATCAGGTTTGCGATAAATTACCTGTGCTAATGCCCGGCTTGATTCCCGTAAACAAAATTCAAAAAGCTTGCAGTTTCGGAGATAATGGTATAGGCGATTTCCATTAGCGGCGATATTATGACGTCAACTTTTTTTCTCGGAAGAATTTACAAAATCGGAGATGGTTACTGCTGCGCGGTGGGCTTTCTGCATATACATGGCAAGTTTGACGAAGATCCGATGAAAACTCTGGGTTGTGAAACAAAAAATGTCAAAAAATAGGAATGACGTCATAAAAATAGGAATGACGTCATAGTGATGTATCATATGTGCGGTAATTCATCTCTGCTAATGCCCTGTTCGATTCCCGCAAACAGAATTCAAACAGCTTGCCTAGTTTCGGAGATAATGGTATAGGCGATTTCCATTAAGGCCCAGTCACACCTTGACGTTTTAGCCAGCGATGGCAACGTATTAAAATGTATGTAAAACGCTGGCTTACGTTGAACTTTGATGTTTTTTAAAAAAGATTCGGACGTATTCATAACGACTTGGTCTTATGTATAACGTATTAGTAACGGACACAGAACGTTTCGTTGTGTTATAGCTAACTTATACCAACGAATGCTGAACCTGTTGTCGGCCTACACAACCTATGCCCAACGATAGTCTAACTTATGCATAGCGCGCTGCACGTATCGCCGACGATCACGTGACGTAGCCTATTAAAAGGCTGACGCACAACGATTCAAATCATAACCGCCGCAGAAATGGAAGTGTCAACATCGCAGTCACACCTTGGCGATCTTGCCAGCGTATGCCGACCTAAAAAAAATGTGTCTAAAACGCTGGCGCACGTCGAATACGGTATGGGTAAGTTTGGTATACGTGAATAGAACGCTAAAGTACGCTATCATACGTCGTAGTAAGTGGAGTACGTCAAGTAATTTTAAACATGTTCAAAATTTTACGACGTACTTGGCGTATGACACACGTTCCGCATGCGATGGGAATAAGTTGTACACACGATATGCGGACGCTTACACACGTCGACAAAGGCTACTTGTAAGCTACTCATAAGTCGAAACATGTCGCGGTAATGTCTTTTTTACGCGAAACTTATTTCTAACTTATGTTTGACGTGCTTTGAACCAATTCTTTACGTAGTCCCAACGCACATTGACGTATGTAGACGTATCCATTGACGTCTTCCGGTCGACAAAAAAACTAAGTGAACGTGTTTCTAACTTACAACTGCCATATAATGACGTGTTCCCAGCGTTTTGGGGAATTGGTATATAAAAATGGTCTTCACAAGGGGGAACCCATCAGTGTTTTCGACTCCTTTTTGAGTCGATGTCCATGTCAGCAGTAACAGTATCAGTATCAGTATCAGTATTAGTAGTAGTTTGTTCATGTTGGCAGTAGTAGGTGAGTGTGATGGGGAGGGTGTGGGTGATGGTGGATCCTCCTTGCGTCCGCGTGTCCACGGGTAGGGACATCTTTGCACCATTGTTCGAAGTTCTTCGCAGCTAATTTTTTTGGGGGTTTTTTCAACAATGAGCTCTGGCTTGTTTTTACGTTTTAGGTGTATTCATAACGAGTTGGACAAATGCTCAAGGTACTAATAATGTACATAGAGCGCTTCGATACCTTATAGATACGGTATACCAACGAATAATTATCGTGTAGCCGGCGTTCACAACCTATGCCCAACGATAGCCTAACTTATCCATATCGTGCGGCAGTTTATCTTTGCCGGTGACGTGGGGTTTGCTATTCATAGGCTGCCACTCAAAGATTTAAATGGCTGCAACTCCACTATTGAAAATAGACGCTTGCGCCAAACAATCGCAATTGTTTACACTTAACGTGTTCTTATCGGTGCAAATCAACTGGTGTCTTATCGGTGCAAATCTTATCGGTGCAAATCTTATCGGTGCAAATCAAATCCCGATCCATGGTGTCACCAGTACCTTCTCCTCCGTTCACGTCTTCTTTCTCGGTTCTATTGGCACGCAACTGGTGCAGTGCCAAATCGATGAGGGTATGCTGATGTTGGAGGACAGGTAGATATTGTAGTGTCATCGTTGCCGGATACTCCATCTCTCGTAATGTCATGGACATGTACTCGCTATGTAGTCTGCAACACTGACGGGTTCCTCCTGTGAAACCCCTTTTTATTTACCAATTCCCCTAATCGCTGCCATTACATCATTATCTGGTATCTGTAGGTTGGGAACTCGTTCGTTAAGTTCTGTAGTCGTCCGGTAAACGTCAAATACGTCTACATACGCCAGTATGCGGCGGAGGTGCGTTAACACAGGTGCAAAGCACGTCACTCATAGGTTAGATAAAAGCCTCTTTTGCCCTAAACAATAACTCGGCATGATTCGACGTATAAGTAACTTTCAAGCAAGGAGTGTCGAAGTGTGTCAACGATCGCGCAGCGTGTTAGCAACATGTCACTGATAGGTTATAAATAAGTTTCAGGCACGCTAAGCATTATACCGACGTCTTTCAGCCTATGAGTAACTTAAAAGTAACGTGTGTGGACGTGTGTCGACGATCGCGTAACGTGCCTACAACACGTTACTCATAGGCTAGGAATAAGTTTCGGGTACGCTAAACATTACCTCGGCGTGTCTCAACTTATGATTAACTTACAAGTAAATGTGTTGACGTCTGTCAACGATCGCATAACGTGCCTACAACTTATGGCCAGCGTAGTGGAACGTGTGAGTCATACGCCGGCATACGTCGTGAAATTTCAAGCATGCAAAATTTGAGGACAACCAAAAGTACAACGTTTAAAGCCAGCGTGCAACGACGTATGGCAGTGTTTTCCAGCGTGCTCTCAATGTTATCAAAACTTACCCATAACGTATTCAACGTGTGCCAGCGTTTTAGACAAATTTTTCAAAAATCGGCATACGTTGGCTAAAACGTCAAGGTGTGACTGGGCCTTTAGCGGGATATTATGACGTCAACTTTTTTTCTCGGAAGAATTTCCAAAATCGGAGATGGTTACTGCCTGCGCGTGGGCTCTCTGCATATACATGGCAAGTTTCACGAAGATCCGATGAAAACTCTGGGTTGTGAAACAAAAAATATCAAAAAATAGGAATGACGTCATAAAAATAGGAATGACGTCATAGTGATGTATCATATGTGCGGTAATTAATCTCTGCTAATGCCCTGTTCGATTCCCGCAAACTGAATTCAAAAGCTTGCCTAGTTTCGGAGATAATTTTTTAGGCGATTTCCATTAGCGGAGATATTTTGACGTCATAACTTTTTTTCTCGGAGGAATTTTCTAAATCGGAGATGGTTACTGTCTGCGCGTGGTATTTTTACATATAATGCAAGTTTCAGGAAGTTTCGATGAAAACTGTCGCTGTGAAACAAAAAGTCCACAAGAACAACAACGTGAGTAAGACTTAGAGATCCTCCACGAGGATCTAATAAATTAGGAACATACAATGCTACCCATCCATCACCAGCTCCAAGAACAACAACGTGAGTTAGACTTAGAGATCCTCCACGAGGATATAAAAATTTAGGAACATACAATGCTACCCATCCATCACCAGCTACAAGAACAACTCAACTTGCACATCAGAACTGGAAACCCAATGATTAGTACACATATGGGATGACAGACCTCCCATCAAGCCGGCTTCCTGGAAAAGCGAGCACAGCTGACGACGTGAAAATAAAATCTTGGATCTCAGATAAATGGATGAGGTGTGTGTGTGTGTGTGTGTGTGTGTGTGTGTGTGTGTGTGTTGTGTGTGTGTGTGTATGTATGGAGAGGCTTTTTGTGTCTATTAATTTGGTACGTCTTAATTAATTACGTACACCCTTTAGGACCCCTAAGACCACCAAGACCCCCCAAAGACCTCTAAGTATTATTGTTATTATTCGGGTTCCAAGGCTTCCAGGCTGGGAAACCTCTTGTTTTGTTCAGACTAGCAAAAACGCCCAAGGTCGTGAAGATCAATGAAAATTCCATCCAATGGATGAACAGGTCCCTAGTTTATGGAATGGCTGGCAGGATAGCCTCGAGTCGCGAGGTATGCACACTCGCTTTTGAGCCGTCTCACCTGAGTTGGAATCTCAGCCCAGGTATAAGCTGCCATCCTGGTGTTTCGCAGGCAGGGAGATACATCAATCGATGTGTGTTGTGTGTGTGTGTGTGTGTGTGTGTGTGTGTGTGTGTGTGTGTGTGTGTGTGTGTGTGTGCACCGTCCTTCGGAAGGCCCGGGTTATCGAGTGAACAATAAACTGGGTGTTCCATGTCTCCAGGCATGAGTTGTGGACGTTAAAGATGCCACGGCGTTCATCGCGAAGAGTAGGTGTGTTACCATCATGAAGGTGAGCAAATTCCAACTTTCCACCCTGACTTTCTGTCCTGGATTGTTAAAATACCAAGCCAAGTTATTCCTTCGACGGAACCAATGCTCCGTATGGAGGGAGCATGTTACATCATGATGATTGATTAATTATAGATTACAGAGCATCGATCAGACAGACATGTGGTTTCCGATAGTGCACGAAAAAGGTTAAAATTACAATTTGGTGGAGCATTCAAAAAGTTATCGGAAGAGATACTCACCTCTTATTATTCTTCTTCTTGATTGTATCGCATGTGGCTGGATCAGCATGTGGCTGGATCAGCATGTGGCTGGATCAGCATGTGGCTGGATCAGCATGTGGCTGGATGTTGCATCATTTACCGGGATTACAATTACCTTTAGCCACCGAAGTCCAAGAAAGACCGACGTTTTATTTTAATTTTTCAAGAGGTCAAAATATAGAAGTTCGGGAGAGGAATTCCTTTTTGTACTTCTTCAAGTCCACCAACAAATGATGGCAGACGGGATTCCCGCTTTTAGTTTAACGTCCATCCGAGGGACGGCACACACACATTGATAAATCACCCTGCCTGTGAAGCACCGGGATGGAAGTTTATAGCTGGGTCGGGATTCGAACCAAGGCTACACAGTACACATAGCGAGCATTCATACACCTGTCGGCTATCCCGTCAGCCTCAATCAAAAGTTATCAATAAAAATATATTATATACATTACTGTACAGTATTTCCTTTCATTCCCTTCCAAATGATCAGTTTAAACACCAAGGTGGTTCATGTTGTTTGGTTTACCTTCATTGGGATTGTGAGCGTTTTTGAAGTTCAAGGTTGCATTATGAAATGAGGATTTATTTGCTGTATCTCGTTTAATAACAAATCCATGAACACCTTGGTGTAATTACCTCCGCCAATGAACGGGGGGTATGTTTACACCTGCAGCCCCGTCTGTCTGTCTGTCTGTCTGTCTGTCTGTCTGTGAGCTGATATCTCAAAACGTGGACGGATTCAAACACGAAAGTTGGTCGACAGGTTGGATGTGTGACAAGGACGAATCGATTCGATTTTTGGCGCGGATATGAATCCGGAAAGAAAGATACGAATCCGGATCCGGGTCCGATCATTTTTTAATTCAGTGATTTTTCACCAGAGAGAGAGGGCTCAAAACGAGATACGATAGCCAGGGGTTCACATAACAGGTACTCAGGTACTCATGCACGGTAAAAAAAAAACAAAAAAAAAACACTAAATGTGTACTTCAAAGATGCTGCAAAGTGTACTCGCACATCAGAGGCTTTTGATGGAACGTTATCTCAGCTGGTGTAGATGAGATTGTTCCGTGATAATTGTGATAAATCGATATACTGTACTGTAATTTCAAAAATCAGGTGCACAAAATTAAGTTTACAAATGATAGCATTATAATTTACAAGTTATATTGTAGGTTTATAACATACAATAAAAAAATAGATCTAAGGAGAACACGTGAGCGAAGAGGAAGAAAAGGAGGTTCAGAAGTGTCCAAAACAAAAAAAGAGCAGCTGGCGAGTGTCTCGTCTGGAGGCGGGACGTTCTGAGAGAGTGTTTACAGAGGAATAAGATGCATACCAGCTGAGAGCTACTTGGAAAGCAGATGAGCATGCTCGAAGTAAACCACACAGCATAGCCCTTACCAAGACAGTATGGCACATGAGATTCAGAGAAAGTGACTTTTATTAAATCCTTCATTTGAATGCTGAAAGCCCCTCCCTTGTTAACTCACACTCACACTGTTAACTCCACTGTTTGACAAATACGTTTTTATTAACCAGCTTGTTAACCGATGTGGATTTGAACGTTTTTATTTGGTACATGTAAATGGAGTAAATGAAAGTAATAGCAAGTGATGCACATTACATCATTTGAAAGGTGCTCATTGGAGCATAGATCCTCCATGCAGTGCGGGTCCATACAAAGCAAAATTGACATTTGGAATTGGTTGACCTTCATATCCAAAAGATGCTCATTCACATGAAACATATGAACCATCTGGTCAAGTTGTTTAGAGTGCAGGAGCTGCTGCCCAGACAGTAACCACACAATGAGATGGCTAGCGGTGTAACCTGGTGTGAAGGAACCTCCAAAATACCGGACCACTTGTGACCCATCATCCAATTTGTATAATTTATTCAGGGTGCAGGCGATAACTCCCCGACTGTTCGAGAAGGACACCGTGGGATCTTTAACATCCACCAACTAATGCTGGGGAAACCAGCTTAACGCCGTCTGACGGACACACGTCGGTCGATACCTCGCTCTGCCTGCAAAACACCAAGTTGAGAGTTTGTAGCTTGGTCAGATTCAAACCCAGGCTTAACAGCTCAACGAAGAGTGTGCACATCTCTCAGCTATCCTGCCACCCAAACAGACATGGAAACATACTGCGACTGGTGTGACAGTTCCGCAATCACAAAACAACGCATTAATTAATTAATTTGATTCAAACCGTGGTTCAAATCCGGGAATTTCCATAACCAATCACCGCTGCTTATCATATTGATCATAACCAGCACAGACAGCTAGCTCTTCAGTATGGAATTTTACATCATCATTTAGGGTACATTTATATCTGAGACTGAGATGCTGCATTTTAACCACAAAAATCACAAATATTTTCCACTCATCTGCCTCACGGTCAACACGGCCACCAAATTCGTCCAATTTATAAAACGGTTTTTCAATTAGACCTTTTAAAGCTACATTTCAGCAAACTTTGACCTGTCACTGTGACCTTGTCCTTTGGAAGACATCCACTAGAATTTAATAGTTTCTTGCCTGGTGGACTGAAAAGTTCCATTACAAAAGGGCCCACCGGTTTAATGGTGATGCCGTTTACATTGCAAAATGCACAAAACTTTGACCTTAGACTCACAAGGACCAAATTCAATAGTTACATCTTCAGCTAAGGTTAAACCCACCTATCAAGTCTCATTAAAATTGGCCCACTGAATTTTGAGATAGTTTGTTCACATGAACACCCGGACTCGGTGGTTTCATGGTTAGAGTATCTGCTCTGATTCTGGGAGGTCGGAGGTTCGAACCCTGGCCTCGTCATATGAAAGACTTTAAAATGGTACGGACTGCTTCTTTGTTTGACGTCCGGTATTTAAAAAGGATAGAACATTGAGAAACAACCATACGTTATCAATCATAACCGAGGATGCCAATTACCTCCCGTTCTACCAAGGGGGGGGGGGGGGGCTATAGTGCTTGCGATAGTGCTGCGTAGTCCACTACCACTAATTATTACGATTGACAATTCTCGTACGTGATTAATTACTGTTCCTCTTCTTCGTTGTTCCTGATCTGTTCAATGTAAAAAAAAAATAAAAGAAAACCCTGACCGCACATGGGAGCTTTCACGTTTTGGGACCTTTTGTTGCACAACGGCGACTGGTGGTGCACTTCTGTTTTAATCACGAGCGTCATTTTTGTCCGATTTGAGGCTTCCATTTATTTTCTTCAATTAGCAACTTCCGTTTATCTCCAGATATTTTTTTTATCTACCCCAAATCAATAAAGGGAAGATAATATGTTGGGGTTGAGAGGAGAGGGGGGGTGTCATCATAGAAATTCTGCCACCCTCATCCTTCCAACGTTCCTGACCATCACGATGACTTTGATCAGCTAATTGGCCTCCTCTGTCTGAAGATCCTTCTTGTAAGGGAACGTGTACACATAACACACACTCACACAATTAATTACAAAATATTGACTTTGTTCAGGATATCCTTCCGATACGATGTAGCACACGTAGCCAGTGTTGCAGAGTGTTGGTTCGGTGAAAGCAGTTTTTTGGCCAAGGGTCATGTTGGGTGGTTTCCATCCCTCTCCCAGCGTAGTTAGGTAGGGCAGGAATTTGGCCAGGGTGCCGGCGATGGCTTGCTTAGTCTTCGCCAATTCAGATGGCACACACATTGATGAACACGGCGATGGCAGTTTATCCTGGGTCGATTCAAACCCAGGCTAGTTAGCTCAGAGACGACGGTGTGTACCTCCAGAGTCGAGGCCATCCTATCAGCTCAGGATATGCTTCCTATTAGTTAATTATCAAATTAGTATTATTTATTTATATTAAAAGCGTTGGACCCATTGATCGTTTATTATAGTTCCGAGTAATTGGAATTTTTGTAAAATATTTCGTAACTTCACTGAAAATGCTCTTAAACAAGCAGTGAACAGCACCCGGATTTCTCTGCGTCCGCAGTCCGAAGATGAACGGGTTAACAGCTGCCGGAGTGACGATAACGACGAGATCCAAAACGGAGCCGATCGCAGGGTTCTATGATAAAACGTTTAAAAGCAGCGACGAAGATCATGCAGGTGAAATGGACCGAGCACACGGCGAGCTGCGTGAAACAGGTGTGCAGCGCCTTCCTGGTGTCTTTGCCGGAGAAATCCCGCCGGCATTTTCGGACAATGCAGCAAGTGGAGAAGGCTGGCGTTAATGCGGTCAATCCAACCACGAGTAGACACGCAGGTGAATAGGTGTTCGGCAAACGGACGTTCCCGCAAGCGCTTTGCGACCACAGGAACGTGGCCGTGACGTCGTATATGATGATGGAGTCGTCGCAAAACAACAGCATGGTGGCCACGCCGGGAAACTGGCTCCTAGCGTTACCAAGGAGCCAGACAAAGGCGACAAGCTTTACGGCGCCGTTCCTTGTGCCACCAGGGATACGTACCTGTACGGGTAGAAACGGCCCAGTGACGGCCACGTACATCAGGATGTTGTTGAGGAAGTGCTGCAAGAGCGTGAAATACATCCAGAACATTTCGAACAAACAGGTGGTAAAGGATACCTGTCGGCGTGGCACGAACACGCTGATTAGATGGGCAACTATTCGAGAATGCCCCAGCACACGTCGGCCACGCAACTCGTGGCGATGTACAGCAGCACGGGCTTGTGGAGTCCGCGGAGACCGCACGCCGTGATCACGCAAAGTTGGTCACCGAAGCCAGGCACATGAACACCGTGGACATCACGACTACGTCTCTGCGACTGTTATCCATTCCAGAAAATACGGACGAATCGAAGGTCACGGTGAGAGGGAT
>CM068966.1:45247453-45276254 GCA_035128595.1 Eptatretus atami
AAGAGAAGAGAATACTCACACCCAACCCCGTCTCTGCTGCGAAGGGGACGGGCTAGTGAAAAACAAGCTCATGAGCTAAGATCCTCGTCCTCTTAATGATGACGTCATAAAACGATTATGACGTCATTGGATGTATCAGGTTTGCGATAAATTACCTGTGCTAATGCCGGCTTGATTCCCGTAAACAAAATTCAAAAGCTTGCCGAGTTTCGGAGATAATGGTATAGGCGATTTCCATTAGCGGCGATATTATGACGTCAACTTTTTTCTCGGAAGAATTTACAAAATCGGAGATGGTTCTGCCTGCGCGTGGGCTTTCTGCATATACATGGCAAGTTTGACGAAGATCCGATGAAAACTCTGGGTTGTGAAACAAAAAATGTCAAAAAATAGGAATGACGTCATAAAAATAGGAATGACGTCATAGTGATGTATCATATGTGCGGTAATTCATCTCTGCTAATGCCCTGTTCGATTCCCGCAAACAGAATTCAAACAGCTTGCCTAGTTTCGGAGATAATGGTATAGGCGATTTCCATTAAGGCCCAGTCACACCTTGACGTTTTAGCCAGCGATGGCAACGTATTAAAATGTATGTAAAACGCTGGCTTACGTTGAACTTTGATGTTTTTTAAAAAAGATTCGGACGTATTCATAACGACTTGGTCTTATGTATAACGTATTAGTAACGGACACAGAACGTTTCGTTGTGTTATAGCTAACTTATACCAACGAATGCTGAACCTGTTGTCGGCCTACACAACCTATGCCCAACGATAGTCTAACTTATGCATAGCGCGCTGCACGTATCGCCGACGATCACGTGACGTAGCCTATTAAAAGGCTGACGCACAACGATTCAAATCATAACCGCCGCAGAAATGGAAGTGTCAACATCGCAGTCACACCTTGGCGATCTTGCCAGCGTATGCCGACCTAAGAAAAAGTGTCTAAAACGCTGGCGCACGTCGAATACGGTATGGGTAAGTTTGGATACGTGAATAGAACGCTAAAGTACGCTATCATACGTCGTAGTAAGTGGAGTACGTCAAGTAATTTTAAACATGTTCAAAATTTTACGACGTACTTGGCGTATGACACACGTTCCGCATGCGATGGGAATAAGTTGTACACACGATATGCGGACGCTTACACACGTCGACAAAGGCTACTTGTAAGCTACTCATAAGTCGAAACATGTCGCGGTAATGTCTTTTTTACGCGAAACTTATTTCTAACTTATGTTTGACGTGCTTTGAACCAATTCTTTACGTAGTCCCAACGCACATTGACGTATGTAACGTATTCCATTGACGTCTTCCGGTCGACAAAAAAACTAAGTGAACGTGTTTCTAACTTACAACTGCCATATAATGACGTGTTCCCAGCGTTTTGGGGAATTGGTATATATAAAATGGTCTTCACAAGGGGAACCCATCAGTGTTTTCGACTCCTTTTTGAGTCGATGTCCATGTCAGCAGTAACAGTATCAGTATCAGTATCAGTATTAGTAGTAGTTTGTTCATGTTGGCAGTAGTAGGTGAGTGTGATGGGGAGGGTGTGGGTGATGGTGGATCCTCCTTGCGTCCGCGTGTCCACGGGTAGGAGACATCTTTGCACCATTGTTCGAAGTTCTTCGCAGCTAATTTTTTTGGGGGTTTTTTCAACAATGAGCTCTGGCTTGTTTTACGTTTTAGGTGTATTCATAACGAGTTGGACAAATGCTCAAGGTACTAATAATGTACATAGAGCGCTTCGATACCTTATAGATACGGTATACCAACGAATAATTATCGTGTAGCCGGCGTTCACAACCTATGCCCAACGATAGCCTAACTTATCCATATCGTGCGGCAGTTTATCTTTGCCGGTGACGTGGGGTTTGCTATTCATAGGCTGCCACTCAAAGATTTAAATGGCTGCAACTCCACTATTGAAAATAGACGCTTGCGCCAAACAATCGCAATTGTTTACACTTAACGTGTTCTTATCGTGCAAATCAACTGGTGTCTTATCGGTGCAAATCTTATCGGTGCAAATCTTATCGGTGCAAATCAAATCCCGATCCATGGTGTCACCCAGTACCTTCTCCTCCGTTCACGTCTTCTTCTCTCGGTTCTATTGGCACGCAACTGGTGCAGTGCCAAATCGATGAGGGTATGCTGATGTTGGAGGACAGGTAGATATTGTAGTGTCATCGTTGCCGGATACTCCATCTCTCGTAATGTCATGGACATGTACTCGCTATGTAGTCTGCAACACTGACGGGTTCCTCCTGTGAAACCCCTTTTATTTACCAATTCCCTAATCGCTGCCATTACATCATTATCTGGTATCTGTAGGTTGGGAACTCGTTCGTTAAGTTCTGTAGTCGTCCGGAAACGTCAAATACGTCTACATACGCCAGTATGCGGCGGAGGTGCGTTACACACAGGTGCAAAGCACGTCACTCATAGGTTTAGATAAAGCCTCTTTTGCCCTAAACAATAACTCGGCATGATTCGACGTATAAGTAACTTTCAAGCAAGGAGTGTCGAAGTGTGTCAACGATCGCGCAGCGTGTTAGCAACATGTCACTGATAGGTTATAAATAAGTTTCAGGCACGCTAAGCATTATACCGACGTCTTTCAGCCTATGAGTAACTTAAAAGTAACGTGTGTGGACGTGTGTCGACGATCGCGTAACGTGCCTACAACACGTTACTCATAGGCTAGGAATAAGTTTCGGGTACGCTAAACATTACCTCGGCGTGTCTCAACTTATGATTAACTTACAAGTAACATGTGTTGACGTCTGTCAACGATCGCATAACGTGCCTACAACTTATGGCCAGCGTAGTGGAACGTGTGATGTACGCCGGCATACGTCGTGAAATTTCAAGCATGCAAAATTTTGAGGACAACCGAAAAGTACAACGTTTAAAGCCAGCGTGCAACGACGTATGGCAGTGTTTTCCAGCGTGCTCTCAATGTTATCAAAACTTACCCATACGTATTCAACGTGTGCCAGCGTTTTAGACAAATTTTTCAAAAATCGGCATACGTTGGCTAAAACGTCAAGGTGTGACTGGGCCTTTAGCGGCGATATTATGACGTCAACTTTTTTTCTCGGAAGAATTTCCAAAATCGGAGATGGTTACTGCCTGCGCGTGGGCTCTCTGCATATACATGGCAAGTTTCACGAAGATCCGATGAAAACTCTGGGTTGTGAAACAAAAAATATCAAAAAATAGGAATGACGTCATAAAAATAGGAATGACGTCATAGTGATGTATCATATGTGCGGTAATTAATCTCTGCTAATGCCCTGTTCGATTCCCGCAAACTGAATTCAAAAAGCTTGCCTAGTTTCGGAGATAATTTTTTAGGCGATTTCCATTAGCGGAGAATTTTGACGTCATAACTTTTTTTCTCGGAGGAATTTTCTAAATCGGAGATGGTTACTGTCTGCGCGTGGTATTTTTACATATATATGCCAAGTTTCAGGAAGTTTCGATGAAAACTGTCGGCTGTGAAACAAAAAAGTCCACAAGAACAACAACGTGAGTAAGACTTAGAGATCCTCCACGAGGATCTAATAAATTTAGGAACATACAATGCTACCCATCCATCACCAGCTCCAAGAACAACAACGTGAGTTAGACTTAGAGATCCTCCACGAGGATATAATAAATTTAGGAACATACAATGCTACCCATCCATCACCAGCTACAAGAACAACTCAACTTGCACATCAGAACTGGAAACCCAATGATTAGTACACATATGGGATGACAGACCTCCCATCAAGCCGGCTTCCTGGAAAAGCGAGCACAGCTGACGACGTGAAAATAAAATCTTGGATCTCAGATAAATGGATGAGGTGTGTGTGTGTGTGTGTGTGTGTGTGTGTGTGTGTGTGTGTGTGTGTGTGTGTGTGTGATGTATGGAGAGGCTTTTTGTGTCTATTAATTTGGTACGTCTTAATTAATTACGTACACCCTTTAGACCCCTAAGCCACCAAGACCCCCCAAAGACCTCTAAGTATTATTGTTATTATTCGGGTTCCAAGGCTTCCAGGCTGGGAAACCTCTTGTTTTTGTTCAGACTAGCAAAAACGCCCAAGGTCGTGAAGATCAATGAAAATTCCATCCAATGGATGAACAGGTCCCCTAGTTTATGGAATGGCTGGCAGGATAGCCTCGAGTCGCGAGGTATGCACACTCGCTTTTGAGCCGTCTCACCTGAGTTGGAATCTCAGCCCAGGTATAAGCTGCCATCCTGGTGTTTCGCAGGCAGGGAGATACATCAATCGATGTGTGTGTGTGTGTGTGTGTGTGTGTGTGTGTGTGTGTGTGTGTGTGTGTGTGGTGTGGTGTTGTGTGTGCACCGTCCTTCGGAAGGCCCGGGTTATCGAGTGAACAATAAACTGGGTGTTCCATGTCTCCAGGCATGAGTTGTGGACGTTAAAGATGCCACGGCGTTCATCGCGAAGAGTAGGTGTGTTACCATCATGAAGGTGAGCAAATTCCAACTTTCCACCCTGACTTTCTGTCCTGGATTGTATAAATACCAAGCCAAGTTATTCCTTCGACGGAACCAATGCTCCGTATGGAGGGAGCATGTTACATCATGATGATTGATTAATTATAGATTACAGAGCATCGATCAGACAGACATGTGGTTTCCGATAGTGCACGAAAAAGGTTAAAATTACAATTTGGTGGAGCATTCAAAAAGTTATCGGAAGAGATACTCACCTCTTATTATTCTTCTTCTTGATTGGTATTCAGCATGTGGCTGGATCAGCATGTGGCTGGATCAGCATGTGGCTGGATCAGCATGTGGCTGGATCAGCATGTGGCTGGATGTTGCATCATTTACCGGGATTACAATTACCTTTAGCCACCGAAGTCCAAGAAAGACCGACGTTTTATTTTAATTTTTCAAGAGGTCAAAATATAGAAGTTCGGGAGAGGAATTCCTTTTTGTACTTCTTCAACGTCCACCAACAAATGATGGCAGACGGGATTCCCGCTTTTAGTTTAACGTCCATCCGAGGGACGGCACACACACATTGATAAATCACCCTGCCTGTGAAGCACCGGGATGGAAGTTTATAGCTGGGTCGGGATTCGAACCAAGGCTACACAGTACACATAGCGAGCATTCATACACCTGTCGGCTATCCCGTCAGCCTCAATCAAAAGTTATCAATAAAAATATATTATATACATTACTGTACAGTATTTCCTTTTCATTCCCTTCCAAATGATCAGTTTAAACACCAAGGTGGTTCATGTTGTTTGGTTTACCTTCATTGGGATTGTGAGCGTTTTTGAAGTTCAAGGTTGCATTATGAAATGAGGATTTATTTGCTGTATCTCGTTTAATAACAAATCCATGAACACCTTGGTGTAATTACCTCCGCCAATGAACGGGGGGTATGTTTACACCTGCAGCCCCGTCTGTCTGTCTGTCTGTCTGTCTGTCTGTCTGTGAGCTGATATCTCAAAACGTGGACGGATTCAAACACGAAAGTTGGTCGACAGGTTGGATGTGTGACAAGGACGAATCGATTCGATTTTTGGCGCGGATATGAATCCGGAAAGAAAGATACGAATCCGGATCCGGGTCCGATCATTTTTTAATTCAGTGATTTTTCACCATTGAGAGAGAGGGCTCAAAACGAGATACGATAGCCAGGGGTTCACATAACAGGTACTCAGGTACTCATGCACGGTAAAAAAAAAACAAAAAAAAACAACTAAATGTGTACTTCAAAGATGCTGCAAAGTGTACTCGCACATCAGAGGCTTTTGATGGAACGTTATCTCAGCTGGTGTAGATGAGATTGTTCCGTGATAATTGTGATAAATCGATATACTGTACTGTAATTTCAAAAATTCAGGTGCACAAAATTAAGTTTACAAATGATAGCATTATAATTTACAAGTTATATTGTAGGTTTATAACATACAATAAAAAAAATAGATCTAAGGAGAACACGTGAGCGAAGAGGAAGAAAAGGAGGTTCAGAAGTGTCCAAAACAAAAAAAGAGCAGCTGGCGAGTGTCTCGTCTGGAGCGGGGACGTTCTGAGAGAGTGTTTACAGAGGAATAAGATGCATACCAAGCTGAGAGCTACTTGGGAAAGCAGATGAGCATGCTCGAAGTAAACCACACAGCATAGCCCTTACCAAGACAGTATGGCACATGAGATTCAGAGAAAGTGACTTTTATTAAATCCTTCATTTGAATGCTGAAAGCCCCTCCCTTGTTAACTCACACTCACACTGTTAACTCCACTGTTTGACAAATACGTTTTTATTAACCAGCTTGTTAACCGATGTGGATTTGAACGTTTTTATTTGGTACATGTAAATGGAGTAAACGAAAGTAAATAGCAAGTGATGCACATTACATCATTTGAAAGGTGCTCATTGGAGCATAGATCCTCCATGCAGTGCGGGTCCATACAAAAGCAAAATTGACATTTGGAATTGGTTGACCTTCATATCCAAAGATGCTCATTCACATGAAACATACGAACCATCTGGTCAAGTTGTTTAGAGTGCAGGAGCTGCTGCCCAGACAGTAACCACACAATGAGATGGCTAGCGGTGTAACCTGGTGTGAAGGAACCTCCAAAATACCGGACCACTTGTGACCCATCATCCAATTTGTATAATTTATTCAGCGTGCAGGCGATAACTCCCCGACTGTTCGAGAAGGACACCGTGGGATCTTTAACATCCACCAACTAATGCTGGGGAAACCAGCTTAACGCCCGTCTGACGGACACACGTCAGTCGATACCTCGCTCTGCCTGCAAAACACCAAGTTGAGAGTTTGTAGCTTGATCAGGATTCAAACCCAGGCTTAACAGCTCAACGAAGAGTGTGCACATCTCTCAGCTATCCTGCCAGCCCAAACAGACATGGAAACATACTGCGACTGGTGTGACAGTTCCGCAATCACAAAACAACGCATTAATTAATTAATTTGATTCAAACCGTGGTTCAAATCCGGGAATTTCCATAACCAATCACCGCTGCTTATCATACTGATCATAACCAGCACAGACAGCTAGCTCTTCAGTATGGGAATTTTACAATCATCAATTTAGGGTACATTTATATCTGAGACTGAGATGCTGCATTTTAACCACAAAAATCACAAATATTTTCCACTCATCTGCCTCACGGTCAACACGGCCACCAAATTCGTCCAATTTATAAAACGGTTTTTCAATTAGGACCTTTTAAAGCTACATTTCAGCAAACTTTGACCTGTCACTGTGACCTTGTCCTTTGGAAGACATCCACTAGAATTTAATAGTTTCTTGCCTGGTGGACTGAAAAGTTCCCTTACAAAAGGGCCCACCCGGTTTAATGGTGATGCCGTTTACATTGCAAAAATGCACAAAACTTTGACCTTAGACTCACAAGGACCAAAATTCAATAGTTACATCTTCAGCTAAGGTTAAACCCACCTATCAAGTCTCATTAAAATTGGCCCACTGAATTTTGAGATAGTTTGTTCACATGAACATCCCGGACTCGGTGGTTTCATGGTTAGAGTATCTGCTCTGATTCTGGGAGGTCGGAGGTTCGAACCCTGGCCTCGTCATACGAAAGACTTTAAAATGGTACGGACTGCTTCTTTGTTTGACGTCCGGTATTTAAAAAGGATAGAACATTGAGAAACAACCATACGTTATCAATCATAACCGAGGATGCCAATTACCTCCCGTTCTACCAAGGGGGGGGGGGGGCTATAGTGCTTGCGATAGTGCTGCGTAGTCCACTACCACTAATTATTACGATTGACAATTCTCGGTATCGTGATTAATTACTGTTCCTCTTCTTCTGTTGTTCCTGATCTGTTCAATGTAAAAAAAAAATAAAAGAAAAACCCTGACCGCACATGGGAGCTTTCACGTTTTGGGACCTTTTGTTGCACAACGGCGACTGGTGGTGCACTTCTGTTTTAATCACGAGCGTCATTTTTAGTCCGATTTGAGGCTTCCATTTATTTTCTTCAATTAGCAACTTCCGTTTATCTCCAGATATTTTTTTTTATCTACCCCAAATCAATAAAGGGAAGATAATATGTTGGGGGTTGGAGGGAGAGGGAGGTTTGTCATCATAGAAATTCTGCCACCCTCATCCTTCCAACGTTCCTGATCATCACGATGACTTTGATCAGCTTAATGGCCTCCTCTGTCCTGAAGATCCTTCCTTGTAAGGGAACGTGTACACATACACACACTCACACAATTAATTACAAAATATTGACTTTGTTCAGGATATCCTTCCGATACGATGTAGCACACGTAGCCAGTGTTGCAGAGTGTTGGTTCGGTGAAAGCAGTTTTTTGGCCAAGGGTCATGTTGGGTGGTTTTCCATCCCTCTCCCAGCGGTAGTTAGGTAGGGCAGGAATTTGGCCAGGGTGCCGGCGATGGCTTGCTTAGTCTTCGCCAATTCAGATGGCACACACATTGATGAAACACGGCGATGGCAGTTTATACCTGGGTCGATTCAAACCCAGGCTAGTTAGCTCAGAGACGACGGTGTGTACCTCCAGAGTCGAGGCCATCCTATCAGCTCAGGATATGCTTCCTATTAGCTTAATTATCAAATTATACTGTATTATTTATTTATATTAAAAGCGTTGGACCCATTGATCGTTTATTATAGTTGCCGAGTAATTGGAATTTTTGTAAAATATTTCGATACTTCACTGAAAATGCTCTTAAACAAGCAGGTGAACAGCACCCGGATTTCCTGCGTCCGCAGTCCGAAGATGAACGGGTTAACAGCTGCCGGAGTGACGATAACGACGAGATCCAAAACGGAGCCGATCGCAGGGTTCATGATAAAACGTTTAAAAGCAGCGACGAAGATCATGCAGGTGAAATGGACCGAGCACACGGCGAGCTGCGTGAAACAGGTGTGCAGCGCCTTCCTGGTGTCTTTGCCGGAGAAATCCCGCCGGCATTTTCGGACAATGCAGCAAGTGGAGAAGGCTGCGGTTAATGCGGTCAATCCAACCACCGAGTAGACCACGCAGGTGGAATAGGTGTTCGGCAAACGGACGTTCCCGCAAGCGCTTTTGGCGACCACAGGAACGTGGCACGTGACGTCGTATATGATGATGGAGTCGTCGCAAAACAACAGCATGGTGGCCACCGCCGGGAAACTGGCTCCTAGCGTTATCCCAAGGAGCCAGACAAAGGCGACAAGCTTTACGGCGCCGTTCCCTTGTGCCACCAGGGATACGTACCTGTACGGGTAGAAAACGGCCCAGTGACGGTCCACGTACATCAGGATGTTGTTGAGGAAGTGCTGCAAGAGCGTGAAATACATCCAGAACATTTCGAACAAACAGGTGGTAAAGGATACCTGTCGGCGTGGCACGAACACGCTGATTAGATGGGCAACTATTCCGAGAATGCCCCAGCACACGTCGGCCACGCAACTCGTGGCGATGTACAGCAGCACGGGCTTGTGGAGTCCGCGGAGACCGCACGCCGTGATCACCGCAAAGTTGGTCACCGAAGCCAGGCACATGAACACCGTGGACATCACGACTACGTCTCTGCGACTGTTATCCATTCCAGAAAATACGGACGAATCGAAGGTCACGGTGAGAGGGATGAAGTTCGCTTTGCTTTGGTTCATCATTTTGCTGCGAAAAGCACGGCAATGACAATTAACATCAAAAACACAAACACAGGTGTGCATTGTGACGTCAGCGATACATCTCAGATAATCATCATCATCAATGTACCCCAGTTAGGGCCGGTGGGTTTATTTCATTTGTTCAGGTTCTACCGGCGATATCTTGCCGACTCTTTGCGAAGGACACCGTGCAAATCGGTGTGATGTTTATCGTCCACCGATGACCATTGCAAGAAGTGTTCAAACATTCGCCGAAACCACCTGAGAGTCGATGAATTCATCAATATGTGCCGTCCCTCGGATGGACGTTAAACGGCGGTCCGGCCTGCGGAATTAGTTGGTGGACGTTGAAGACCACACGGAGTCCTTCCGGAAGAGTAGTCCGGCTATGTCCGGCACCCTGAAACAAATTCCAAATTGCTGCCCCAACTCCTGCTGGGAACGCAAAGGCAAACCACCCGGTAGAACCCTTACCAAGCCAAGAAATGGCAGCACCACCACTATGTATATTCCGTGTATGTATGTATGTATATAATGTTGTACTACTGGTACACTCTGAACTAAATTATAAGACATTTCAAATTGAGCACATCGTGTGGGAGTGTGAGGAACGCAAGGGGAAGTTGGACAGATTTGGGGAAGTTGGACAGATTTGGGGAAGAAAACACGAAACGTTCCTTTGTCCATCAATGAGGGCTCGAAAAAATGTGCTAGGGAATGAATCAGTGGAACGACACTGGGCAGAGCACATACCTCCGCCAGGCTGAACAGTTTACATGATGTATCCCATTGATAAGTCCGATCGAGATCGGGACCTGAACCAAAATCGAATCGGCTTGTTCTTGCCATCTACTCAACTCATCCACCAAGTTTCGTGAAGAATCACTTAGAGAATTTAAAAAAATTTCACAACCAGAACCGGCCGGATTTGAATCTTCACCCCTTGTCACACACCCAACTTGTCCACCAAGTTTCGACCGAATCCGTCCATAACTTTTTGAGATATCCTGCTCACAGACAAACACACAGGGGTGAAACGTAACCTCTGTCCACCTTCGTTGGCGGAGGTGATGATAGATATGAAGAGTGCCCGTTACTGGTGCGATTTAGAACATTAAACAGGATTCTTCATCAAATCTTACTAAATGTTTCTGAAGTTCTGTTGAAAGAGTTTGAGTATTTACATAGAAATGCATTAATTTATGTGAACGACTAGGTTCAAACGTTCCAGAACAAGATACCAAAGTTGAAGACAACAACAAAAAAAGTGATACAAACATGTATTATATATATATATATATATATATATATATATATATATATATATTATATATATATTATATATAATTATATATATATATACACACAGGCTTTTACAGCCATTTTCCCTGTTGTGCAGGGGTTAGCTTTTTGTGGATTCCATGCAATCATGGTTCCCTTCTTGAGGCAATATTATTTTTATGGGCGGATGCCCTTCCTGACGCCAACCCTGGTCACCTCTTACGGAACATAGGGAGGGATATGGTACACCTATTCTAACCGGGGCATACACTGGGACCAGTACACTGGTCTCATTTTTTCCGACCTCGGAGGGATGACAGGCTGAGTCAACCCCCCCCCGGTGTTAATTCAGTGGCCAACAGGGCTCGAACTCAGGACCGAGGATCCCAAACAGCCACCCTAACCACTAAGCCAACACCAAGCTCAACAATGTACATATATAATAATTTAATTACTATCTCTACAATGATATTTAAAAAGAAACATTGGCTATCTTGGACGATTGCATCTGTCTAAATAATCACACACACACACAACACACACACACACACACAAACACACACACACACACACACCACACACACCACACACACACACACACACACCACACCACACACACACACACAGATATTTTGCCTTTTTCACCAAGTCCTTATCCACCAGTGTATTCACCTACCAGATATTCTGTTGTCCAGGTCTTTCATGAACCTTTACCATTGAATAAAAAATATTAAATATCTCCTAACCCACGGAGAGCGGCGAACATCATTGTATACTTACATCGATCAATAAACGTAAATTAACTGCAAAATATCAAGCAATCAGTTGAACAAACCACTTGCTTCTTTTATAGAAAACACCTCTGATCCAAAGGGAAATAATTAATTCTTTCGTGCTACCCATGAGACCGTGATAACGACGTGACAATGCCTTTTTCTTCTTTTGACAAATCTTACAAGATACTGCTGAAGTCAGCAGAGGGATCTAAATCTGGTACAATGCTTTGTTCGTGTTTTCCATATTACACCGACTGAGCAACTTTGTGTTCACTCAGCAAATTGGACTCACGTAACTGAAACTTCCAAGTTATAATAACGGTTCATCACATACGGCATCAACCAAGACGTACAGAGCAGTGGTATTGTAGCTTCTCTCTGACCTGGTGTGACCTCCCCCATTTGTGATGAAGTGGAAAAAATTCTGACTTGGTATGATGGCTAACTGCAAGTAGTGAGTCAGCAGTTTTATTTCACCATCTTTTTGCTCAAGTGATAATATGTGATGAATTGAAAATATTGTCGAGTCCAGGGGGTTAGCCCCTACCTGAACAGTTCTCCCTTGGAGGTGACAACGGAGACTCCCGTAGATCAATGCGCGTGCGGGAAAGAAATGCCAGGCGCTTCACCAGGGCGGTCGCACAGCACAGGGGTTTTACTGTCGAACCCACAACAGATACACGGACATAAGCAAATGAAGTTAAATTAAATGGATAAATTAATGACAGTAATCAAATATGTACAATGCCAATAATTCAAATTATAATAATGAGATAAAAACATGATGTAATCTACAGCCTAAATTCCTATTTGAGGCACCTCCGCACTCAGACACACACACAGACAAGGGGACATGTAAAATAAAGAAAATAAAGAAATCCCTTTTTGTTCCTTCACTTAGCTGAGTCCAGGCGATCTTTTAGGACTTGACGATTGAACTGCGTCGTCAGAGTGCGGGTCACCGTGAGTAGAGGATAAATGGGGTTTCTGGGACTTCCATTCAAATGAATGGGGAAAAAGGGAAAACCTTTCTGACTCAAGCCCCAAAAGCCCAAAATAGGAGACTGATTTTCTCCCCACCTATCCCCTTCCCTCCCATACCAAAAGCAAATGTAAAATTGAGACTTACGATCACAAGCAACTCTCCCTTTCATATTTTCATCCACTCAAAGAGCGAACCAACAGAATATTTGTCCAGTTCTACTGCAGGGAATAACTTAATTTCTGTATAACAATTCATTGCATTCGGATAATTCACTTTATCCCTCCTTCGGTTTTGTAAATGGGGAAGTGGTTTAAGAGCACAGTCGTGCGTGAAAATGAGGAATTATCTTGCCCAGTCCTCATGGTTATATCTTAAATATAGAACACTAACAGAACAAAGGTTGAGCTAAAAACCAGCTTTTAAACGTCGTTTTATCAAATCATTTCAAAGCAAGATGTTTCATTTTCATTTTAAAATGAGCCAGTTTTGGAGTCAGCCAAGCTGCCTCGCCCGAACCAAGCCAAAAAAGTCCGAAAATCATTTTCTATGAGGGACACACCCTGAAAAAAACCATTGTTCTGTAACTCTCCCATTAGTCATCAATTGCTTATTTAAACCAACTTGTGGGCCCGAGCTGTTTTTGCAATATGGAGCGTTTCAATTATTACTACAACCTTTGCAGATGAATCGTTTTCACAAGATGACAGGGAATCCTCAAGCCCAATTCATATTTGTGTGTTAAAAACATAATAAATCACTAACAACCAATAATGTATGTGTATGTCTTTTTTCTAACAGTGTTGCCCCAATGAAGAACATCGTTGAAACTGATGTTGAAAATGAATTATCAGAATTACACAACGAGTGGGATAAAGATGAGATGACTTCCTTGAAGAATTTATTCGTTTCGAAAGAAATTAATATTTTTCTGGATGCAAGAAATCTCTCACGTCCTTGATCTTGAGGTGACCCAGAGTCCAGGTGAGAGAAATTACGCGTCTGTCTCTGTTCTCCGTGTGTGGTTGCTGTATATGTGTATATTATGTATGTTAATTTGTTTTTGTGTTGTTTAGTGTGATGGTGTGTATATGTGATGTGTGTTATATGTGTGTTATGTGTGGTGTATATGTGTATGTGTATATGTGTTTTGTGATATGTGTGTATTGGGTATGTGGTGGTTATATGTGCTATGATGTATATGTGTATGTTTGTGTGCATAGTGTGTATGTGTATATTGTGTATGTTTCATGTGTTGTGTGTGTGTGTGTGTGTTGTGTAGTGTGTTAGTGTGTGGTTGTGTGTGTGTGTGTCTCTTCTTCTGTCTTGTGCTCATTATTTTTTTAATTTTTTTCAGTTTAACACCTGTCTGAGAATCAAAACACACAACTTAATCTTCTGGAGGAATCTGACATGAACACTATCTTCTGGAAGGTAAATGTTATTATTTATTATGTTTATTAAATCATAATATAATCATCTTTATATACCCTAATGTTCTTCACTCTGTTTGACCAGAATATTTGTGTATTCCCGCCCGTCGGCGTGCGCGACGCTTTTAGCCAATGGGCTGCTCTCGCCCCACCGAACGGCAAACCTAGTCGCAGCTTCGGATCAACGCCGAAATCCACTTGGGTGTATCTTTAATTCACACAAAATCACCAGCTTCTTGTCCCACACGACAGTCCGATCGCCGAATTTCGATTTACCTAATTATGCCGCGCAGACAGAAAATCCGAGATTACACCTCGACGGGACCTGCTTGGAACAGCCCTAAGCCAGCTCGCTCCGTTTGCGAATTGCCGATCGAGTGTATATCGCCATAGCCCCGCCGATCATTCTCTATCGTGTAGGCCAGAGTCACATTTGCTCCATGGCGAGGATACGGCGGCCTACGCCCTCTTGAATGTACAGAAAACGTCCCCCCGGCCCGCAGAAGTTTCTGAGGTGCCTCAGGGGTGGCCACGCCTGGGCTATATTACAGTCGCCGATGGAAATTATTAACGCTGAGTTTATAACGTTTTTCATTTCTACGTTCGCGTCAATTCGACAAGCCGAAAACAAAAGAAACGGTAAAAAAAGAAAAAAAAAAGAACCACTTCGTTACCGTCCGTCGCCTCACGTTCGCTTAGGCCCCCTGCGGTGCCTTGTGGCACCTTGCGGGCACTGCGGATTGCGTCTGCCTGAAAATTATATGGCCGCCGCAGAACGCCCGAAGGTCACCGTGCCGAATCAAATCAAAAGACCGTACGGCACCCCCACGTTTTCGTGTCTCCACGAATTTATAAATACGCCGTGCGCTCCCCGAAAAAATAAAAACAATATGTGACTCTACATTGTGTGACCGTGGAAAATTACTGCGGCCGCCTTATAATTGCTAGTGGCCGTTAGATTTTGAAGACCCCCACCGGCCGCCTGCAAATGTGACCTAGGCCTAATTAAAAACCAGTATATTCCGAACTTAATTATGGCCAGTCAATTGAGGAAAAGACGCATACGAACGGTAACATTCACACAAGACATTTATTACACACACGCACTATGCAGTCATGCAGTCATGTATGCAATCAGGTACTTAGTAATCAAAGCAATTAATGCATGGTGGGTAAGGGACAGGACACGACAAGAGAAAGGAACAAACTGTTGCGTTTTATTTTATGACCACTTATTACAATTCTACTTAAAGACATCGGCCACGAACATTCATACAAAGAAAAACCCCAGGAAAGAAAGGGCAAGGAATGGGCGTCCGTGGGCCTTTAATAGTTCACCGAGCTGTGAAGGACCGCAGGAGCTCCGAGAGGCTGCTGGTACCTGCCACCTTCGTGGCGACTCGCGGGCGCTCCTCGACGTTCCTGTCCACCGGCAGCTGGCTGCCGCGCTCGGCCCAGCCTCGTCGTGCGGCCCGGTCATCGGGCCTAGTCGACAATGCTCAGAGACGAACGGGCCTTTGCTCTTTCAGAATTGATGCTGCTCGTAAGAGCCCGCCTGTTCCTCAGGTCGTTCGGGACTGCTCGCCGGGCCCGATCACCTCGGACCGTTTGCCGCTGGTGCGACTCCTCTCGGCTGGCGCTCCACACCCACTTGTTTCGGCACGGCCATGGCAGCGCGCTCCAGGCTCCCCCGACTCCTCCATGACTCGAACCCCGGCTCCAAGTCCAGGCTTCCGCTCTCTGCAGCTCCCGACAGACTCCGAACCCTGACAGGACTGCTTGTTACGCGTTCAGCGCGCCTTTATATGGGCCGTGAACTGAGTGCTGATCTTCTACCTCTCACCCTTCACCCCTCCGTTGGCTCCGCCCCCCCCCTTTTGATCTTTTGATCCGATTTCGACGGCGAAGCTCGGAGAGAGCGGACGCTGGGTAGGAAAATCATTCAGCCTCCCGCGTCTGTCGGCGGAGATGGTGCCCGTCCGTGGGATCACGTGGGTCGCGAAAAGAGGTGCCGGCCGTTGTGGAGATGAAGGTGTAGGCGATGTTGTGGTGGGGATGCAATGATTGTTGAGCGGTTGTGGTTGCTCGTAATGGTGGCGTGGCTGGTGCGTCGTGATGGTCGTGATGGTGGTGTGGTTCAGGCGGTTGTGGTTAAGGTGGTTGTTGTGAATGGGTTGGGAGAAGGGTGGCTGTTTGTGAAGCCAGATTGTGGAGAAGTGGCTGTGGTTGTGAGATTGCGGTTGGTGGTGTTGGTGGTGTTGAGAGGTCGGTTGAGTCCAAAATAAAGATAGCAAAAGAAAAACACTACCCAAGATCCAACCCGTTACACGGATAAATCCCTTTAACCTCGGTGGGGAAAATCTATCTGAACACAGACTTAGCGATATAACTGATCTTGGGATACCTGAATGGTGTCTGTGAAATCCACAACCGTAACAATTATGTATTGAGGTTTTCAAAACCAAACAAACCATCTGACTTCGAAAGAGATTTGTTCATTATTAACTTATTGGTTAATTATTAAATGCTTTCCTATAATTATCTGATTTTGAATTACAAGCAAAAAGAAAAAGGAGATGTAAGGGAAGGGGGTGGGATAGCGTTTCGCTCCTCCAACGACACACCACCCCCTCCTCACCTCTCCCCTTCCCCTCCCTGTGTGTGTGTGGGAAGGGTGGTGGTGGATGAGTGGGTAGGCCAAAGTGGCGCACAGGGGGGTGGTTGTGTGGGTGGTGAGCTTGTGTGTAATGGGTGGGCTGTGGGGTGGGTGGACTTGTGGGTGGTGCGGGCTTGTGTGGATGATGGGTTGTGGATGGGTGGCGTGTGTGGGGGCTTGTGTGTGTGAGCTGTGTGTATGGGTTGTGTGGATGTGGCTTGTTGCGGTGGGGGTTTGTGTGGATGGCTGGGGCTTGTGTGGGTGGGGTTTGTGATGTGGCTTGTGTGGGCGAGTTGGTTGCGTGGGTGAGCTTGTGTGATGAGTGGGCTTTGTGGTGGAGCTTGTGTTGATGGGGTTTGTGTGGATGCTCGTTTGTGTGGGTGGAGCAATTTTTTTAATTAAAAAACAGTTGTGTGTGGAGAACTAATTAACTAATCACGAATATGTGGATATGATGGAATGTGGATGTGCTGATTTTGGGTGTGTTTGCGTGGTGGAGTCTGGTGTGTGCAGCTTGTGTGTATGGTTTGTGTGGATGTGGCTTGTGGGTGGGGTGTCTTTGTGGTGGGTTGTTGGGGGTGAAAACACATGATGGGCATTTAAAGGACATATACAATAAGATTGTTTCGCTTCTCAAGACCCTGACCATCTTCAATCGATGAAGCTGTGTGATGTGGTTAAAACAAAGTATTAACTATGATTAAAAACACATTAAGTTGAAAATGAAAAACTTTTAAAGTTTATATGGAGATAAATATGAATATCCGTAAGACAGGTGATGAAACTACTCCCTATATGAGGACAAACCCTCACTTTTATCCATCATTTCAAGTTTGTGCTAAGATGTGATGTTACGGATGAACTCCAGAGACAAGACAAGATGTTGATAACAATGTAGTAGGTCAGTGGATTTGCTATTACGAAAATAAATCTGTTCGATATACACATCTTAAATCAATCCCTCTCAAGCTTCTTCTTATATTGATTACCAAAAGATTGAAAACTTAAGAAAGCGGTTGTTAATATCAAAACAAAGATAATAAATGTTTCTATGTCTGTTCTTGCTCACTTACATTCCTCCACAATGGAACCTAAAGGTTGAAATTATAAGAAATACGAGATACAAAAATGTTAAAGATTACAAGAGTTCAATTCATTGAGAGGATATTCCTAAATTGAGAAAGATGAATAATCTATCTTTTAATGATATATGATTAACAGATACAAACAAAGTTCAATATTAAAAAATTGTCCAAACAACTATAAAAAATGATGAAACACAACATGACCTTCTCTACTTTTACTCAAAGGAAAAATCACATTATCTTTCAACAAAATTCTCTAGGATTAACAAATCACAAACTATAACAAGAGAAAATGTAAAACGTATCTTGAAGAGATGTCTCAACTGCCTTTCACACAAAAGAACGATTAAAATCAACATTAGAAATATGCAGTAATCATAAATCAACCGTAATCAATTACCAAAAAGCAGTTCAACAATTGCATTCAAAATTTAACAAATATATAAAACATCCGTTGTGGATTGCTGATTTTTGAAAGTATCCTTGAAAAAGATAGATACTGTTTCTCCAAAATCCAAATAAATCATACAACAAATAAATATTCAAAAACATACTCCTTGTGGTTTCTTATTATATCAAATCATCTGTTGTGATGAATACAACAAGTGAGAACTTATAGAGGAGAAATGGCCTTCACGAGGGTTCTGGTAAGACGAGTGGAAAAGACTGCCATAAGACTAAGAGAAATAATGTTAAACCTTATAAACCAATTCTTAACCAGAAGGGAGAGAAAAAGGAATTCTTAAGAAGAACGTAAGTCTATCATATTGTGAGGAGAAAATGAGGAGAGGCCTAGTTAGGATCATTGTCCATCTGACTGCAAAATGATAGAGTCCAGCTCATTCCCATTAATCTTAATTACAATCCCCCAAACTTTATTCCTGTCTTTCTCACAACAACGACCACTATGACACATATCTATTTATAAAAGAACTTTCAAAGACATCTGAGATATTTCTGCCATTCCTAACAGATCAAAAAATTACAATCTCATCACAAAAACATTTATACATCCCCCATAACCCATATCAATTTCTTGCACATACAAGTTATATGGTAAGTCCATTAGTCTAACTTTAGCATCAAATATTAAAAACTTTCCAGATCTTAAAATCACACATTTCTCAAATCAAGAAGATTGATCTCTTATGCACAAAAGGAATTATATCCCAGTATAGACATATTATGGATTCATTTGAGAAGTTTAAAAGAAACACAAACTTCCTTCAGGGGAAAGTTTCTGTTAGGCAAGTTGAATAAAACTCATATTTCTGATCCGAGATTGTACAAAAGCTAAAAAAGGTTTGGGAGAATTTTAATATAAAAATCTTGCGAGAATTCATGATTTTATCAAACTGAAGTATTGTTATTGGCTGATTGTTTAAACTTTTAGAACAGTCTGTCATAATAAAAATTCAATTAATGGATGAGACCCCCGCTCACGTATACACAGCCCCGGTTTGGCTGGAGATGCTATGTTCTAAAAAATGACAAAACAGAGAATTTGGAATTAATCAGTGAATAATATGCTTTTAATGAATGAGAAAGGCTAAAGAGGAATATCACTCAAGTATAGTTCCAGAGAGAATGCTAACGCAAATACAATATCTCACTGATTATATAAGAATGGAGGACAACATCTTACCTAGATGTAATGTAATGATGCTTAACAATTTGTAATGAGTGAGGCTAGTCTCATCGTATTAACCTTATGGAACACTTAAATGGTAAAGAACAAACATTCAGAAAAAAGTTTTACAAGACATTGTTTCTCCTCTCAAAGAATTGGATGAAGCTGAAGTGCGATATTATGATTGAGGTGATTAAAATCCGAAGATATCATATAGCAACATAAAACCTCCCTTATGCCCCTGATAAAGAAAGTCCAGAAAAGAAATGTTTGATATACAACAGTCATTATAATAAATAAAGGTAATCTCCAGAAAAACTGACTTGACTACATTAAATTTATAAAGAAAGTAGTTTTGCATCAAGGAACTTGAACATATATATTGCTGAGAGTTGAGATGAGAAATCATCGGCATTATAAAATATTAAACAAAGTCATTGGTAAAGAGAATATATGATTTCTAATACAAAAAGGAGAACGAAGCAAACAGTTCATTGAAAGGACTTTTATAAATTAATGAATTAAATGTTATTTGGAAGACATGGAAAATTGTTAAGGAATCGACAAAAACACAAGACTTGCTACATCTTGGAAACGGGCTTCAAAGTTAATAATAGACCAAGTTCTTGAACGAGCAGAGGGTTTTCAGGAATTTTGGTGCTATCATTTGAAAAAAAGAGTATTGAAATGCGGATAAACCCTATTTATATAGGAACATCGATTCTGACTTGTCAAAGTCGTTAATGATATGACTATTACTATATAATTAAAATCAAAAGTATAAGGATAATGTTCATTGTTATATATGGATAGATATTTATATTAGAAATTACAGACAAGTGATGGAATCTGAGAGTAATGATTGAATAATTTTATATTGTACGGAAATGGCCTTTTAGCTACTAACATATAGGATTAGCTCAGATCCCGCCATTAAATGCCATGTTTAGCTAGGTTGTTTCCGTAAAATGGACGTTACATTGTGTGTCGGAGGTTTAAGAGGCTGTTTATGTGTTTGTGCGTGGTGCGGGATCGACACCCCTCTTCTCCTTCCCCATCCCCGAGACGGAGGCCCCGCCCAGTTCGGGCTGAGAGCGGGTGGCCAAAAAAGAGGAAGTGAAGGGGGAGGAAGGCGAGGCTTCGAAAGGACGCGAACGAAGACCTCGTTAAAAAGGTTCAGTTTGGGAAAAAACAGTCGTTTTCGAGGCGGCTCGGTTTCGAATGCGAGGCGAACGAAGGAGAGGACGAGTGTTGAAAGTCTGCCGGGAGAGATGCTGAACCTGAGCGGCACCGAGCTGCATTTTTGGCAGTAAGAGAGGCGCCTGCGATCGATCTGCATTGTTGGCCAGTAAGAAGAGGGTGCTGGCACGGTCGAGTCTTGCCTGTTTGGCAGTTGGGAGAGGCGGCCTGCACGCTCGAGTCTGCCTTTGTTGGCAGGGGGAGGCGCCTGCACGTCGAGTCGCGATCGAACTCTTATGAGGACGGTGATTCGCTGTGAGAGAAACGGCAGTCGGCTTGCAGAGCGACGCGTAGAAAAGGAAGGAAAAGCCGTGATTCTGCGAGAAAGAAACTGAGAGGACGAGTTAGAAGGTCGGCTTCCGAGGTGGAGGCAAGAGAGGAAACACGGAGCTCATCTACGTCCCTACTCACCTCACGGCTCGACGACATCTTGGAATCCCATGGACCCGAGCCTCCCGAGCCCGGCACCTCGATTTTGCCTTGTTCTGTTGTGAACAGGCCAGGCCTGATTTGTATGCTGGACCTTGAGAGAAAGTCAGCTGAGCCCATCGTCGCTGACGGTCTTTTTGCCTGGACCCTTACGTGGGTCAGAGCGCGCGAGACCGCTGTGCGCGTGTTGGAAAAGGAAGGCGAGTGCGTTCTCGCCACCGGCGGTGTATCGAGTTCAGCTTGGGAGCACGAATCCGTGGACATCGCTTGTACGAGCGACATTCGTGCTTTGACACTTTCCTCTCGCCATGAACCTCACCAAGTACTCTGTCTTGTCTGCATGCATGGCGTGTCGTTCTGTCTTGCTGCACGTTGTATTTAGCATATCCGGTAAGCGACCCTCTCGAAACCTGTAATCCGTAGTCTCTACTAGTTAAGAACGGTAAAGATGTTAATAAAAAACATTGTCGGAAGTTTTGCTTGTGTCGTTCCCCGATGTTCCCCAATAAATCTGGTTAATTCTGTATGAAGTGCCCGCTATGATTAATTTGTGTCGCCGTCGAGAAACGACTGTTCGATTGGCGTATAAAACCAAATGGCTTACAGACTGGCAGAAAACGCTCGGCATCTGACAAAACCAGTCTGTAATCGGGGTTCTATTTCCCAAACTGGTAAGTTCAGATTATGTTTGTTATCGTGATTGAAGACGCGTGACCCGGGCCTGTCTGAGCCAGCCGAGCGTTATAACCCCGGAGACGCGCTTGTGAGGGTGCGCCAAATCAGTGAGATCCCGCCACTCGTCTTGAACCGCAACAATATATATGGATACAAGTAATTATAAGTCAGTGATGTGTTGTTTCATCAAAAATAAAAAGGTTATTGGGTAAGTTTAAAGATTGAATTGGGTGGAAAGTCATGAGTGAATTATAGGATTGAGATCAAATCTTATGCTTTTATGTATATTGATAGATAATAACAATGAAACGTGTGATAAAAGCATACAGGAATAAAAAAATATAATCAAGGAAGCAATAAACTTTAAAACTTAATTACGAACTGGTTTAACCTTATAGAAGGAAGAAGTACAAGGAAAAGAATTTGAATACCAATAAGAGTATAAACATCAATTATATACAGAAGAGATAATAAAGAAACATTAGGAGCTTTGATGATAAATAATATAATTTTAGAAGGAATTGAATCAATAGTCTCCCTGTATGTTATAAGTTAATGTTAAGATATTGGTGGAATTTTAAAAGCCTACCGCCTCTTTTTACCTGATTTATAAATGATAAACCAAGCCAATAACCAAACCAGAAGATGGAGATGTAATCAGCCTTGTATTTAAATGGAAACATAAAGAAGGTGAGAAATATCAAATAATCTCTATGACGAAATAACCGCGGGGTAAAAAGTAGATGAGGCAACAAATAAGCGATGAAAATTTAATTACATAATAATTGGAAGGATGTAAGCAAAAAAATATCTTGAATGGACTGAAAAACTTTGATGGTTATCAATGTGAACAAATGAAGAAAACAATTACTACGATCTCAAAATGCATATGTGGCTCAGGAAGGTGTCAAATAAGGAGCATTGAGAGAAGTTTATCATTTCAATTTGCGCTCAAACAAAGACACTTAACCAAGAAACAAGTTCCAAAGTAATCTTTGTGAATATACTCAATGGAAATGAATGTTATCGAAAATTAAGTTATTCCCTAAGTAAGAACATGGACAAATATTCGTGTTCACTGCTTTGGTGAATGAAAATATGAAGGGCGAAGAAGTGCTTTAATCAGTAAGTCTCAATTTACATTTGCTTGTATGGGAGGGGAGAAATGAGTTTTCAATTTACATTGCTTGTATGAAGGGAGAAAATCAGTCTAATTACTTGCTTTATGGAGGAAATAGTGGAGAAAATCAAGTCTCCTATTTTGGGCCTTTAGGCTTAGTCAGAAAGTTTTTCCCTTTTGCCCCATTCATTTGAGGAAGTCACCAGAAATTCCCATGTATCCTCACGTCTACCGCCCAAAAAATGGCGCCGAGCAATCGTGGGGGAAATATCGACGTCGGCCCACGAACTGCGTGTAGCTTCTTCGCGACCGCACGGCTATTCCGCCTGCAGAATGTGCCGCTCCCCTTCGGTGATAACACGAGCTTGATGTCCATATCTCTATGACCAACCCAAGAGTCATATGGCCAGCGTCTTGGCTCCAGCACGCGCCAAATTACCTCAGTACGATACGAGAATCACCAGGCTATTCATCGTCCGATAGGAGAGCGAAGCAGAGTCCTCCCACAGCCACGTTCCCTCTCGTACTACAATTGAAACCTCACTCTTCTTATGCGTCGAAGGAAAACACCAGCCTTAATCCTGCTCTTTGGGACCCTGATCCTCTCTAGCTTCTGTCCTGCCTTCGAGCCTTCGTCTTCGACCGTGTTCTGTCTCCTCCTGCAACGACCTGCCTCCCGTTCTTCTTGCCGAGACGCGCTCTGTTTTTCTGATCACCTCCCTCACACCGAACGTCCACTCTGCATTCGCTTCTTCGCCGAGCTGTTTTCCCTGTCCTCCAACTCACATGGCCTTTTACTGCTCTTCTTCTTCCTGGGCTGACGTCACGCCCATCAATCATCTCAGGGTGCGTGACTCACCCTGGCATCACCTTGGAGGCGGGCTTCTTCCTACTTGCGTCATGCGCTCGGTTGTAATGGCGTTTGTTTATAAAAACGTAATTCATCATTGATGGTTTGTAATACCAAAAACGATGGGAAAAGTCACAGGGAACAATTACATACTGGGGGAAATTATCCTTAATCCCTATCTAATAACACCACACCACCCCGTCGTGTGTGACAAGTAACATTTAAGCTCACAGTTTCCCTACTTAGTTTACAGTCGAGATGTCTCCTACCACGACCGATGGGCAAAGCACTCTAAACGACCTATCTTTCCTATGAAATCCTTCGATCTACCTCCACAAACTAACTGTATCATTGCAAAGATATTAATAACGTCATAATCTCCGCCCTTGGCCCAAGCACATCTGCGCTTGCTGTGAAAGGCAAACCAATGCTCAAACAGTACAGCAGGCAGCCGCTGTGGTCTCTCTGTTGCAGGTAATGACATTGGATTAGTGTGAAACCTTCTCACACTCTCATACATAAACCCAATATCAATCATTGCATCCAAAAACCCTGCAAGACCATTGCTAAATGTATTACACACATGTGTGTGGATCCTCAACTAGGCAGCGGTGAGGTATTGTACAACAAAAATGGTGCGGGTACTTCCGTTTGTCGGTGCCTGGCGTCCAAAACAAGTCACCTGACTTACGGACTTCTTCCCCCCCCCCCCCAAGTATTCAGTGAATCCATGATCCTTTGGCCTGAATCCTCCCCAAAATCCAAGTCCATACAAGTGCTGAAAAATTTTGTGGGTCAGTTACAATCCTGACGAACTCCAGGTAACAACTGGAAAGCAAGCGAGATGGTTATCGACCAGATCTCGACAGTACTTACAGTGAAGTTGAGAAATCAGATTGATCAGTTTGATGGCAACCACATTGACCAGCTCAGCATCTCATCCGGATTTAACTGGGCATCAGGTCAGACTGGGTGCCGTACATTATACTGTTGCTGTCTGTCTTTCTCCTGCATGTGATTAATATGTTAATGTATAGCTCTTCCATTAAACTCTTGTAAGATGTCTATCCTAGTACATATTGTTAGGATATGGCAAGGGTAAATATTATAATTAGGACTGAGCTCCATTATTTCAAGTATTTATATAAAACTTTGACATGTATTATGTACATGCTGCATGGAGTAATTGTTCTGGTGCACAGCCCATGGAGAGACTGCCCTTCTCTGTTTATACTCGGGAGGTTAAGGATATCTCCCGTCACCATGTCCCTATTTGAAGTTGGGCGGGAGCCTGGTCAAGAATGAGACGCTTTGGCGATTCTCCACATCCACACTATGGCATACCATTTTTCGCGCAATACTCTCACACATGTGGAGGGAGGAGGAACTGCCAGCCCTCTGACCTTTGAGTAAGGGTGAGCCTCCACATGGCTGCTCCTGAATGGCAGCGAGAAAGCGGCGCACTTATTGCCAGCCTCTTTAGGGGGCACGTGGTGAGGGTTGGATTGGATCATTGATTGGCTGAAACTGTCTCGTTACATGGATGCAAGTTGACTGGTAACTGCTGGCATTGACGGGCAACACCTTAGGTTGGATGAAGAGGGTGGGGTAGCATCTACTCCCAAAATGATTGTTCTCTATGACTGCTCTCTCTCTCTCTCTCTCTCTCTCTCTCTCTCTCTCCTCTCTCTCTCTCTCTCTCTCTCTCTCTCTCTCTCTTCTCTCCCTCCTCTCTTCTCACTCTTTTTCTCTTCTCGCTTCTCTCTTCTCTCTTCTCTCTTCTCTCTGTCTCTCTTCTCTCTCTCTCGTTCTCTCTCGATGCACAGATTCTCCCATCTTGTCTCCAATGAGCCTACCTTTCTTTCTGCCAATGGTTTACTCTGAACAAATTTCTTCTCTCTTGAAGGCAAATCCGAGCCGAAGGAATCTCAGTGCGTTCTAAAAAAGCCACAACAAGTGTGTGGCCTCTCAGGACGAAGCCAGACAACATGCTGTCCAACCTCAAGAATGAAAACTCCAATCTCGTCTTCCTCCTCTAAAATTCTGGGTGTACCTTTGTTAAGTCTGTCTCTGTATATGCTCCCCTTCCATTCATTCTCTCTCTTCAAATGGCACTACAGTCGACTCCACTCATGAGAAGGCTAAATGCCTCATTCTGATTGCTTCCAAATCTGTTGCATCGTCCAACCGTCTCACCTCTGTACCGCACCCTTTCCAGTCGTACCCAACTGCTCCTGGATCTGTGCGCTTTTGCATCTGGAAGTGGAGAAGGTTCTTTTCAAACCCTCGACTCTGACTTTCTACTATGTCGGCATCAGCTCACGATACCCTTTAAAACCTCGTGCTCCGCCTGCCTTGCACATTCTCTCTCTCTCTTCTCTCTCTCTCTTCTCTCTCTCTCTCTCTCTCTCTCTCTCTTCTCCTTCTCTCTTCCTTTTACCCCTGTCATTTGTGGTTGGTTCATCTTCCATCTGCTTGGAAATCTGCTACATCATTGCGACTACATAAAAAGTTGCTCTCTCCTCTCTGGGTGGGCTCCCCTTGCCTCAACATCTTGTCAGATTGATCGTGGAAAACAAGGTCTTAAGATCATTGAATTTCCGGGAGGCATCTGAGTCTATGGGCATATCACTTTCAATTGCAGACAGGTCAGTTGTATCTTTGGCTTTCTTCTGACTCTTTTCTGGTTCTTGGATCATCTGCTCTTTCCATGCGCTGTCCCCTCCCCGCAGGTTTTTTGCATGTCACATACGATCACCATCAACCCCCTGCTGGTTGAAAACTACCTAAATCCAGGATCACTGCTCACCTCCACAACAGTGGCTTTTTTTTCCCACCTGTTGAACGAACTTCCACACCTCTTCATCTTATTCTTCCCTCCAGGTCTGAAGACGGCTGTCCGCACCATCTGTAGGATCATCCCGAATGCAAAAATCATGATCTTTTCTACCCTTGTTAACCTCACCCCCAATCACTTCTGCCTTCCAAATTTCCAGTTTGCCGTCCTGAGAGTTTCCTTCTTGTCCACCATTGCATTCTCTCTTCCCCCATTACTCCACAACACCCTGCTCTTCCTCTTGTCTTGGCTTCGCTGTTGGTGTCGTCCCGTCCCCCCACTACCCCCGCCCACACTACACTCTGCTGTTCTTGTCATGTTGCGTATCAACCATCAGTACCAGTACTAGCTCTTCCATGAGCTCGAATATCTTATCAAACAAATACATTTATAAAAGGGTTATCTTTTACATTTTACAATAAAGTGTCAACATTGACCATGAACCACCATCCACACAAGCAATTGTGGTTTCGAGAGGGTCTTTGTTATTTTTTGTTATACGCCGATTATATAATATATATATATATATATATATATTAATATATATAATATATATAATATATATATATAGTATATCGGGCGTTTATGTGATACCGGTCGTCCGTCCGTCCGTCCGTCTGTCTGTCCGTCCGTCCGGTCAGTCGTTCCGTCTGTCGTGTCCGTCCGTCCGTTCGTTCAGTGCGTCTGCCGTCCGTCGTCCGTCCGTCCGTCCGTCCGTTCCGTCCGTCCGTCCGTCCGTCCGTCCGTCCGTTCCGTCGCGCCGTCCGTTCCCGTCCGTCCGTCCGTACCTCCGTCGTCCGTCCGTCCGTCCGTCCGTTCGTCCGTCCGTCGCGTCAGTCCGTCAGTCCGCAGTCGTCAGTCCGTCAGTCCGTCAGTCCGGTCAGTCCGTCCTTCCTGTCCGGCACTCTTAACTCAAAGTTTTCAACTTTCGACGTTTCATATTTGGTACAATAGGTACAGACTGTGGAGACGGGTGTCGCGCATACGGTTCGTATCTAAAGTGGTTTCCATGGCAACCAGGTGCTGTTTCCATGTCGTAGCACAATTCTGTAATACCTTCTGTTCCGGGCGTATATTGTGTACTTGGTCTTGTTTATTGGTTCAGAGGTTTTTATATTGGTGTTTATTGGATTCAGATGTCTTTTGGTCGTGTTTTTTTTATTGATATGGTTCAGATGTTTTTTGTTGTTGGTGTTTTATTGGGTTCAGAGGTCTTGTTGTCGTTTTTTATGGGTTCAAGAGGTCTTTATATGGTGTTTTATGTGGGATAGAGGTCTTTGTGTTGGTTTTTTTATTCATATGAGCGTTCAGATGGTTTTTGTGTTGTGTTTATTGGGTCAGAGCGTCTTGTGCTTCGTTTTTTATTGGGGTTCAGAGGGTCTTTTATATTAGTGTTTTTTATTGGGGTTCAGAGGCTCTTTTGTGTGGTTTTTTATTGTATGAGGTTCAGATGGGTTTTATGTGTTGGTGTTTTATTGGGGTTCAGAGAAGTTTGTCTCGTTTGTTATGGGGGTTCAGCAGAGGGTCTTTATATAGTGTTTTATTGGGTTCAGGGTCTTTGTGCTCGTTTTATGGAGTTCAGGGGTCTTTTGTGCTCATTTTATTGGGGTCAGAGGGTCTTTTATATTAGTGTTTTATTGGGGTTCGAGTGGTCTGTTTGTGCTCGTTTTTTATTGGTTCAGAGGGGCTATGTGCTCATTTTGTATTGGTTTCAGAGGGTCTTTATATTCGTGTTTCTTGGCTTCAGTGGTCTTTTGTGCTCGTTTTATTGGGTTCAGAGGGTCTTTGTATATTATGTTTTATTGAGGGTTCACAGGGTCTTTTGCTCGCTTTTTATTGGGTTCAATGGTCTTTTTATATTGGAGTTCAGAGGGTCTTTTGTGTTGGTTTTTTTTTATTGATGTATGAGGTTTAGATGGTTTTTTGTGTTGTGTTTTATTGGTCAGAGGTTTTTTATATTGTGTTTTATTGGATCAGAGGGTCTGGTTTGTGTTTGTTTTTTTATTGATATGAGGTTCAGATGTTTTTTTTTTGTTGGTGTTTTATTGGGTTCAGATGGTCTTTTGTGTTGGTTTTCTTGTGTTCGAGAGGCGCTTTTGTGTTTGTGTTTTATTGGGTTCAGAGAGGTTTTTTTGTATCTCTCT
>CM068966.1:45276279-45292063 GCA_035128595.1 Eptatretus atami
GAACACTAACAGAACAAAGTTGAGCTAAAAACAGCTTTTAAACGTCGGTTTTATCAAAATCATTCAAAGCAAGATGTTTCATTTTCATGTTAAAATGAGCCAGTTTGGAGTCAGCCAAGCTGCCTCGCCCGAACCAAGCCAAAAAAATTCCGAAATCATTTTCTATGAGGGACACACCCTGAAAAAACCATTGTTCTGTAATCTCCCATTACGTCATCAAGTTGCTTATTTAAACCAACTTGTGGGCCCGAGCGTGTTTTATGCGAATATGGAGCGTTTCAGATATTACTAACAACCTTTGCAGTATGAATCGTTTTCACAAGATTGACAGGGAGATCCTCAAGCCCAATTCATAATTTGTTGTGTAAAACATAATAAATCACTAACAACCAAAATTATGTGTATGTCTTTTTTCTAACAGGTTGCCCCAATAAGAACATCGTTGAAACTGATGTTGAAAATGAATTATCAGAATTACACGACGAGTGGGATAAATGTTGAGATGACTTCCTTGAAGAATTTATCGTTTGCGAAAGAAATTAATGATATTTTCTTGGAGCAAGAAATTCTCTCACGTCCTTGATCTTGAGGTGACCAGAGTCCAGGTGAGAAATTATCGCGTCTGTCTCTGTTCTCCGTTGGGTTGTGTTATATGTGTGTATATTATGTTATGTATTTGGTTTGTGTGTGTTGTTTAGATGGTGTGTGTGTGTTATATGTGTGTTATATGTGTGTTATGTGTGGTGTATATGTGTATGTGTATATGTGTGTGTTGTGTGTGTATATATGTGGTGTATACTGTGGTATGTGTGGTGTGTGTAATATGTGTAATGATGTATAGTGTTGTGTATATGTGTAGCATGTGTGTTGTGTTTGTGTATGTATGTGATTGTGTGTGTGTGTGTGTGTGTGATGTGTTGTGTGTGTTGTGTGTGTCTCTATCTCTTCTCTGTCTTTGACTCATTATTTTTTTAATTTTTTTTCAGTTTAAACACCTGTCTGATGAAATCAAACACACAACCTTAATCTTCTGGAGGAATCTGACATGACACTATCTTCTGGAGGTAATTTATATTTATTAGGTTTATTAATCATAATAAATCATCTTATATACCCTAATGTTCTCACTCTTTGTTTGACCAGAATATTTTGTGATTCCCGCCCGTCGGCTGTGCGCGACGCTTTACCAATGGCGCTGCTCTCGCCCCCACCAACGGCAACCTAGTCGCAGCTTTCGGATCACGCCGGAAATCCAGCTACGGTGTATCTTTAATCACAACGAAAATCAGCCAGCTTTTGTCCCACCGACAGTCCGATCGCCGAATTTCAGATATTACCTAATTATGCCGCGCAGACAGAAATCCGGATTACACCTTCGACGGGGACCTGCTTGGAACGAGCCCTAAGCAGCTCGCTCCGTTTGCGATTTGCCGAGAGTGTATATCGCCAAGCCCCGCCGATCGATTCTCTAGTCGGTAGGCCTAGAGTCCACATTTGCTCCATGGCGAGGATACGGCGGCCGTACGCCCTCTTGAATTACAGAAAACGTCCCCCCCTCGGCCGGGCGCAGAGTTTCTGAGTGGCCTCAGGGGTGGCCACGCCGTGGCTATATTACAGTCGCCGTGGAAATTATTAACGCTGAGTTTATAACGTTTTTTCATTTCTACGTTCGGCGTGCAATTTCGACAAGCCGAAACAAAAGAAACGGGGTAAAAAAAGAAAAAAAAAAACCCACTCGTTTACCGTCCGTTCTGGCCGCACGTTCGCTTAGGCCCCTCGGTTGCCTTGCGGGCACCTTGCGGGCACCTTGCCGGCACTTGCGTCTGCCTGAAAATTATATGGCCGCCGCAGGAACGCCCGAAGGTCCACGTGCGAATCAAATCAAAAGACCGTCGGCACCCCCACGTTTCGGTCTCCACGAAATTATAAATACGCCGTCCGGCTCCCCGAAAAAATAAAAACATATGTGACTGCTACATTGTAGTGACCGTGGAATACTGCGGCCGCCTTATAATTGCTAGTGGCCGTTTAGATTTTGAAGACCCCACGGCCGCCGTGCAAATGTGACCTAGGCCTAATTAACAGAACAGTATATTCCGAATAATATATGGCCAGTCAAGTTGAGAAAAGACGCATACGAACGGTAACATTCACACAAGGAGCATTTATTAACACACACGCACATAGCAGTCATGCAGTCATGTATGCAATCAGGTAACTTATGTAATCAAAGCAATAATGCAATGTGGGTAAGGGACAGGACACGACAGGAAAGAACACAAACTGGTGATCTATTTATTATGTACACTTATTACAATTCTACTTAAAGGACATGGCGCCACGACATTCATACAAAGAAAAACCCCAGGAAAGAAAGGGCAAGGAATGGGCGTCCGTGGGCCTTTAATAGTTCACGAGCTGTGAAGGCACCGCAGGAGCTCCGAGAGGCCTGCTGGTTACCTGCCACCTTGCGTGGCGACTCGCTGGGCGCTCCTCGACGTTCCTTTTCACACGGCAGCTGGCATGCCGCGGCTCGGCCCAGGCCTCGTTCGTGCGGCCCGTCATCGGGCCTATAGTCGACAATGCCTCAGAGACGACGGCCTTTGCTCTTTCAGAATTGATGCTGCTCGTAAGAGCCCGCCTGTCGGCTCAGCGTCGTTCGACGTCGCGGGCCCCGATCACCTCGGACGTTTGCCGCTGGTGCGACTCCTCTCCGCTGCGCTCCACGACCCACTGTTTCGGCACGGGCATGGCAGGCTGCGCTCCAGGCTCCCGCCGACTCCCTCCATGGACTCGAACCCCGGCTCCAAGGTCCAGGCTTCCGCTCTCTGCAGCTCCCGACAGACTCCGAACCCTGACAGGACTGCTTGCTTACGGCGTTCAGCGCGGCCTTTATATGGGTCCGTGAACTGAGGTGCTGATCTTTACCTCTCACCCTTCACCCCTCCGTTGGCTCCGCCCCTTTTGATCTTTTTGATCCGATTTCGACGGCGAAGCTCGGAGAGACGGACGTGGGTAGGAAAATCATCAGCTCCCGCGTCTGTCGGCGGAGATGGTGCCCTCCGTGGATTCACGGGGTCGCGAAAAGGATGCCGGCCGTTGTGGAGATGAAGGTAGGCGATGTTGTGTGGGATGCAATATTGTTGAGCGTTGTGGTTGTCGTAATGGTGCGTGGCTGGTGCGTCGTGATGGTCGTGATGTGGTGTGGTTCAGGCGGTTGTGGTTAAGGTGGTTGTTGTGAATGGGTGTGGAGAAGGGTGGCTGTTGTGAAGGCAAGTTGTGGAGAAGGTGGCGTGGTGTTGAGATGCGGTTGGTGGTGTTGGTGGTGTTGAGAGGCGGTTGAGTCCAAAATAAAATAGCAAAAGAAAAACACTACCCAAAGATCAAGCCCGGTTACACGATAAATCCCTTTAGACCTGCGTGGGAATCTATCTGAACACAGACTTAGTCGATATAACTGATCTTGGGATACCGAATGGGTCTGAATTATCCACAACCGTAACAATTATGTTGATTGAGTTTTTTCAAAAACCAAACAAACCATCTGACTTTCGAAAGAAGATTTTGTTCAATGTTAACTTATGGTTATTATAAATGCTTTCCTATAATTATCTGATTTTGAATTACAAGCAAAAAGATAAAGGAGATGTTAAGGGGAAGGGGGGTGGATAGGTTCGCTCCTCCAACGACCACCACCCCCTCCTCCCTCTCCCCTTCCCCTCCCTGTGTGTGGTGGGAATGGGGTGGTGGATGAGGTGGGGGCCAAAGTGGCGCACAGGGGGTGGGCTTGTGTGGGTGGTGGAGCTTGTGTGTATGGGTGAGGCTTGTTGGGTGGGTGGAGCTTGTGGGATGGTGGGCTTGGTGGATGATGGGCTTGTGGATGGGTGGGGCGTGTGTGGGGGCTTGTGTGGTGCAGCTCTGTGTGTATGGGTTTGCTGTGGATGTGGCTTGTTGCGTGGGTGGTTGTGTGGATGGCTGGGGCTTGTGTGGGTGGGGTTTGTGGTGTGGGCTTGTGTGGGTGCGGTGGTTTGCTGGGGGTGAGCTTGTGTGGATGAGTGGGCTTGTGTGGTGGAGCTTGTGTTGATGGGGTTTGTGTGGATGTGTTTGTTGTGCGTGGAGCAATTTTTTTAATAAAAAACAGTTGTGTGTGGGGAACTAATTAACTTAATCACGAATATGTGGATATGATGAATGTGGATGTGCTGATTTGGGTGGTGTTTGCGTGGTGGAGCTGGTTGTGTGGAGCTTGTGTGTATGGGGTTTGTGTGGATGTGGCTTGTGTGGGTGTCTTTTGTGGGTGGGGTTGTTGGGGGTGAAAACACTGATGGGCATTTAAAGGACATATACAATAAGATGTTCGCTTTCAAGACCCTGACCATCTTCAATCGATGGAAGCTGTTGATTGGTTAAAACAAAGTATAAACTATGATTAAAAACACATAAGTTGAATGAAAAACTTTAAAGTTTTATAGGAGATAAAATGAATATGCCCGTAAGACAGGTGATGAAACTACTCCCTATATGAGGACAACCCCCACTTTTATCCATCATTTCAAGTTTGGTAAGCTAAGATGTGATGTTGACGGATGAACTCCAGAGAAAGAAACAAGATAGTTGATAACAATGTATAGGTCAGTGGATTTGCTATTACGAAAATAAATCTGTTCGATATACACATGCTTAAAATCAATCCCTCTCAAGCTTCTTCTTATATGATTACCAAAAGGATTGAAAACTTAAGAACAGCGGTTGTAATAATCAAAACAAAGATAATAAATGTTTCTATGTCTGTTCTTGCTCCTCACTTCATCCTCCACAATGGAACTAAAGGTTGAACATTATAAGAAATACGAGAATACAATAAATGTTAAAAGATTAAAGAGTTTCAATGTCAGTTGAGAGATAATTCCTAAATTTGAGAAAGATGAATAATCTATCTTTTAATGTATATGATTAACAGATACAAACGAAAGTTCAGGATATTAAAAAGTCAAACAACTATAAAAAATGATGAAACACCAACATGACCTTCTCTACTTTTACTTCAAAGGAAAAATCACATTATTTCTTTCCCAAAATTCTCAGATTAACAAATCACAAACTATACAAGAAAAATGTAAAACGTATCTTGAAGAGATGTCTCAACTGCCTTTCACACAAAAGAACGATTAAAATCAACATTAGAAATATTGCAGTAATCATAAATCAACCGTAATCCAATTTACCAAAAAGCAGGTTCACATGACATTCAAAGATCTTTAACAAATTATATAAACATCCGTTGTGAGATATGCTGATTTTTGAAAGATCCTTGAAAAATAGATACTGTTTCTCCAAATCCAATAAATCATACACAAATAAATATCAAAAACATACTCCTGTGTGGTTTCTTATTATATCAAATCATCTGTTGGTGATGAATACAACAAGTTAGAACCTATAGAGGAGAAAGAGCCTCACGAGGGTTTGGTAAGACGATTGGAAAAGACATGCCATAAGACTAAGAGAAATAATGCTTAAACCTATAAACCAATTCATTAACAGAAGGGAGAGAAAAAAGGAATTTAGAAAGAACAGTATCTATCATACTATCGATGGAGAAATTGAGGGACGAGGCCTAGTAGGATCATTGTCATCTGACTGGAAAATATAGAGTCCAGCTCATTCCCATCTGAATCTTAATTACACCCCCAAACTTTATTTCCTGTCTTGTCTCACAACAACACTCACTATGAACATATCTATTTATAAATGAACTTTCAAAGACATCTGAGATATTTCTGCCATTCCTAACAGATCAAAAATACATCTCATTCACAAAAAAGAACAATTTATACATCCCCATAACCCATATCAGATTTCTTGACACATACAAGTATATGGTTAAGTCCGATTAGTCTAACTTTAGCATCAAATATAAAAACTTTCCGATCTTAAATCACATTCTCAAATCAAGAAGATTGATCTTCTTATGCACAAAAGGGAATTATATCCGTATGACTATCTATGGATTCATTTGAGAAGTTTAAAGAAACACCAAACTTCCTTCAGGGGAAAGTTTCGTGTAGGCAAGTTGAATAAAACTCATATTTCTGATCGAGATTTGACAAAAGCTAAAAAGGTTTTGGAGAAGTTTAATATAAAAATCTTGGAGAATATCATGATTTGTATCTTAACATGAATGTATTTTTATTGGCTGATGTGTTTGAAGACTTTTAGAACAGTCTGTCATAATAAAAAATTCTTATGGATGAGACCCCCGCTCACGTTACACAGCCCCGGGTTTGGCTGGGATGCTATGTTAAAAATGACAAAACAGGAATTGGGAATTAATCATGATATAAATATGCTTTTAGATGGAGAATAGGCTAAAAGAGGAGAATATCCTCAAGTATGTTCCAAGAGATATGCTAACGCAAATAACAAATATCTTCCTGATTATAATAAGAATGGAGGACAACTGCTTACCTGATGTATGTATGATGCTAACAATTTGTATGGGTGGGCGGCTACGTCTCATCGTTTACCTTATGAACACTTAAATGGGTAAAGAAAAACATTCAGAACAAGTTTTACAAGACATTGTTTCTCCTCTCAAAAGAAGAATTGGATGAAGCTGAAGTTGCGATATTTATTTGAGGTGATTTAAAATTTCCAGCAAGAATTCATTAGCAAACATAAAGACCTTCCCTTATGCCCCTGATAAAGAAAGTCCAAGAAAAGATGTTAAGTGATTACCAACAGTCATTTAATATAAAAAGGTAAATCTCCAGAAAAAACGACTTGACTACATTAAATTTGATAAAGAAAGTATTTTGGCATCAAAGGAACTTGAACAATATTTATCTGCTGGGTTGAGAGTGAGTAAATCATCTGATTTGAAAATTTAAACAAAGTCATGGTTAAAGAAAGTATATGATTTTAATACAAAAAGCGAGAACAGAAGCAAAACAGCATTGAAAGGACTTTTATAAATTAATGAATAATGTGTATTTGGAAGACTATGGAAAAATGTTAGGAATCGACAAACACAAGACTCTGTCTAACATCTTGGAAACGGCTTCAAAGTTAAGTAATAGACCAAGTTCTTGAGACGAGCAGAGGGTGTTTCAGGAACTTTGGTGGCTATCATTTGAAAAAAGAGGTATTGAAATGGATAAACCATTATATAGGAACATTCGATTCTGACTTGTCAAAGTCGTTAATGTATGACATACTATATAATTAAAATCAAAAGTATAAGGGATAATGTGTATTTTATATATGGATAGATAGTTTATAATTAGAAATTAAGACAAGTGATGGGAATCTGAGGTAATGATTGATAATTTTGATATTGTACGGAAATGGCCCTTATTAGGCTTACTAGATATAGGAGTTAGCTCATTGTCCCCCATTAAATGCCATGTTTAGCTAGGTTGTTGCCGTTAAAATGGACGTACATTTGTGTCGGAGGTTTAAGAGGCTTTTATTGTGTGCTGGTGGGTGATCGGACACCCCTCTTCTGCCTTCCCCATCCCAGACGAGGCCCCGCCCAGTCGGGCTGAGAGCGGGTGGCCCAAAAAAGAGGAAGTGAAGGGGGAGGAGGCGATGGCTCGAAAGGACGCGAACGAAGACCTCGTTAAAAAGGTTCAGTTTGGGAAAAAACAGTCCGGTTTTCGAGGCGGCTCGGGTTTCGACAGCGAGCGACGAAGGGAGGACGAGTGTTGAAAGTCTGCCGGGAGAGAATGCTGAACCTGGCGGCACCGAGTCTGCATTTTTGCAGTAAGAGAGGTGCCTGCACGATCGAGTCTGCAATTTTTGGCCAGTAGAGAGGTGCGGCCACGTCGAGTCTTGCCGTTTGGCAGTTGGGAGAGGCGCCTGCAACGCTCGAGTCTGCCTTTGTTGGGCAGTGGGGAGTGGCGGCGCTGCACGTCGAGTCGCGATCGAACTTTATGAGGACGGTGATTTGCTGTGAGAGAAACGGCAGTCGCTTTGAGAGCGCGAGCGTAGAAAAGGAAGGAAAACGGTGATGCTGCGAGAAAGAAACTGAGAGGACGGAGTTGAGAAGTCGGCTTCCGAGGTGGGAGGCAAGAGAGGAAACACCGGAGCCATCTACGGTCCCTATCACCTCACGGCTCGACGACATCTGGAATCCCATGGACCCAGCCTGCCGGAGCCCGGCACCTCGATTTTGCCGTTGTTCTGAATTGGTGAACAGGCCAGGCCTGGATTTGTATGCTGGACCTTGAGAGAAAGTCAGCTGAGGCCATCGTCGTCTGACGGTCTTTTTGCCGCGACCCTTACGTGAGGCAGGCGCGCGAGACCGCGTGCGCGTGTGGAAAAGATAGGCGAGTGCCGTTCTCGCCACTGCGGCGGTGTATCGAGGTTCGAGCTGGGAGCACGAATCCGTGGACATCCGCTGTGTACGAAGCGACATATCGTGCTTTGACACTTTTCCCTCGTCCATGAACCTCCACCAAGTACTCTGTCTTGTCTGCATGCATGCGTGTCGTTCTGTCTTGCTGCACGTTGTATTTAGGCATATCCGGTAGCACCTTTCGAAAACCTGTAATCCGTTAGTTCTCTACTAGTTAAGAACGGTGTTAAAGATTGGTAATAAAAACATGTCGTGATGTTTTGCTTGTGTCGTGTCCCCGATGTTCCCAATAAATCTGGTTAATTCTGTATGGAAGTGCCCGCTATGGATTAATTTTGTGTCGCCGTCGAGAAACGATCGTTCGATTGGCGTATAAAAGCCAAATGGTTACAGACTAGGGCAGAAAACGCTCGGCATCTGACAAAACCATTCTGGTAACGGGGTTCTATTTCCCAAACTGGTAAGTTCAGGATTATGTTATGTATCGTTGATTGAAGACGCGTGACCCGGCCTGTCTGAGCCAGCCAAGCGTTATTAACCCCGGAGACGCGGTTGTGAGGGTGCGCCAAGATTCAGTGAGATCCCGCCACTCGCTTGAATCCGCAACAATATATAGGATACAAGTAATTATAAGTCAGTGATGTGTTGTTTCATCAAAGAATAAAAGGTTTTGGGTAAGTTAAAGATTGAATGGGTGGGAAGGTCATGAGTGAATTATAGGATTGAGATCAAGTCTTTGCTTTATGTATATTGATAGATGAATAACTAGAAACGTGTATAAAAGCATACAGGAATAAAAAAAATATAATCAAGAGCAATAAACTTTAAAACTTAATTACGAACGGTTTAACCTTATAGAAGGAAAGGAAGTACAAAGGAAAAAGAATTTTGAATACCAATAAGAGTTTAAACTCAATTATATACAGAAGAGATAATAAGAAAGCATTAGGAGCTTTGATGATAAAAATATATATTTTAGAGAATGGATCAAAGTCTGCCCCTGTATGGTATAAGTTAAGTTTAAGATATTGGGTGGAATTTTAAAAAGGCTACCGCCTCTTTTTACTGATTTAAAATGATAAACCAAGCCAATAACCAAACCAGAAGATGGAGTGTAATCAGCCTTGGTATTTAAATGGGAAAACATAAAGAAGGTGAGAAATATCAAACAATCTCTATTGAGAAATAACCGCGGGGGTAAAAGTAGATGAGGCAACAAATAAGCGGAAAATTTAATTACAAATAATTTGGAGGATGTAAGAAAAAAATATCTTGAATGGACTGAAAAACTTGATGGTTATCAATGTGAACATGAGAAAACAATTACTACGATCTCAAATGATATGTGGCTCAGAAGGTGCAAATAAGGAGCATTGAGAGAAGTTATCATTTCAATTTCGCTCAACAAAGACACTTAAACCAAGAAACAAGTCCAAAGTAATCTTTTGTGAATATACTCAATGGAAATGAATGTTATCGAAAATTAAGTTATTCCCTGAAGTAAGAACATGGACAATACGGTTGGTTCACTCTTCTGGGGAATGAAATATGAAGGGCGAAGAAGTGCTTTAATCAGTAAGTCTTCAATTACATTTGCTTGTATGGGAGTGGGAGAAATGAGTTTCAATTTACATTTGCTTGTATGGAAGGGGAGAAAACAGTCTCAATTTACTTTGCTTTATGGAGGGAAGGATAGGTGGGAGAAAATCAAGTCTCCTATTTTGGCGCCTTTGGCTTGAGTCAGAAAGTTTTTCCCTTTTGCCCCCATTCATTTGAGGAAGTCCCAGAAATCCCATGTTATCCTCACTTACCGTGCCCAAAAATGGCGCGAGCAATCGTGGGGGAAAATCGACGTCAGGCCCACGAACTGCGGTGTAGGCTTCTTCGCGACCGCACTGTGGATTCCGCCTGCAGAATGGTGCCGCTCCCCTTCGGTGATATACACGAGGCTTTGATGTCCATATCTTATGACCAACCCAAGAGTCATATGGCCAGCGTCTTGCTCAGCACGCCGCCAAATTTACCTCAGTACGATACGGAACACGCAGGCTATTTCATCGTGCCGATAGGAGAGCGAGCCGAGATGTCCTCCCACAGTCACGTTCCTCTCGGTGACTACAATTGAAACCTCACTCCTTAATGCGTCGAAGGAAAACACCCAGCTGTAATGCCCTCTCTTTGGACCGCTGATTCCTGCCTCTCTAGCTTCTGTCCTGCCTTCGAGCCTTCGTCTTCGACCGTGTTCTGTCTCCTCCTGCAACGACCTGCCTCCCGTTCTTCTTGCCGAGACGCGCTCTGTTTTTCTGATCACCTCCCTCACACCGAACGTCCACTCTGCATTCGCTTCTTCGCCGAGCTGTTTTCCCTGTCCTCCAACTCACATGGCCTTTTACTGCTCTTCTTCTTCCTGGGCTGACGTCACGCCCATCAATCATCTCAGGGTGCGTGACTCACCCTGGCATCACCTTGGAGGCGGGCTTCTTCCTACTTGCGTCATGCGCTCGGTTGTAATGGCGTTTGTTTATAAAAACGTAATTCATCATTGATGGTTTGTAATACCAAAAACGATGGGAAAAGTCACAGGGAACAATTACATACTGGGGGAAATTATCCTTAATCCCTATCTAATAACACCACACCACCCCGTCGTGTGTGACAAGTAACATTTAAGCTCACAGTTTCCCTACTTAGTTTACAGTCGAGATGTCTCCTACCACGACCGATGGGCAAAGCACTCTAAACGACCTATCTTTCCTATGAAATCCTTCGATCTACCTCCACAAACTAACTGTATCATTGCAAAGATATTAATAACGTCATAATCTCCGCCCTTGGCCCAAGCACATCTGCGCTTGCTGTGAAAGGCAAACCAATGCTCAAACAGTACAGCAGGCAGCCGCTGTGGTCTCTCTGTTGCAGGTAATGACATTGGATTAGTGTGAAACCTTCTCACACTCTCATACATAAACCCAATATCAATCATTGCATCCAAAAACCCTGCAAGACCATTGCTAAATGTATTACACACATGTGTGTGGATCCTCAACTAGGCAGCGGTGAGGTATTGTACAACAAAAATGGTGCGGGTACTTCCGTTTGTCGGTGCCTGGCGTCCAAAACAAGTCACCTGACTTACGGACTTCTTCCCCCCCCCCCCCAAGTATTCAGTGAATCCATGATCCTTTGGCCTGAATCCTCCCCAAAATCCAAGTCCATACAAGTGCTGAAAAATTTTGTGGGTCAGTTACAATCCTGACGAACTCCAGGTAACAACTGGAAAGCAAGCGAGATGGTTATCGACCAGATCTCGACAGTACTTACAGTGAAGTTGAGAAATCAGATTGATCAGTTTGATGGCAACCACATTGACCAGCTCAGCATCTCATCCGGATTTAACTGGGCATCAGGTCAGACTGGGTGCCGTACATTATACTGTTGCTGTCTGTCTTTCTCCTGCATGTGATTAATATGTTAATGTATAGCTCTTCCATTAAACTCTTGTAAGATGTCTATCCTAGTACATATTGTTAGGATATGGCAAGGGTAAATATTATAATTAGGACTGAGCTCCATTATTTCAAGTATTTATATAAAACTTTGACATGTATTATGTACATGCTGCATGGAGTAATTGTTCTGGTGCACAGCCCATGGAGAGACTGCCCTTCTCTGTTTATACTCGGGAGGTTAAGGATATCTCCCGTCACCATGTCCCTATTTGAAGTTGGGCGGGAGCCTGGTCAAGAATGAGACGCTTTGGCGATTCTCCACATCCACACTATGGCATACCATTTTTCGCGCAATACTCTCACACATGTGGAGGGAGGAGGAACTGCCAGCCCTCTGACCTTTGAGTAAGGGTGAGCCTCCACATGGCTGCTCCTGAATGGCAGCGAGAAAGCGGCGCACTTATTGCCAGCCTCTTTAGGGGGCACGTGGTGAGGGTTGGATTGGATCATTGATTGGCTGAAACTGTCTCGTTACATGGATGCAAGTTGACTGGTAACTGCTGGCATTGACGGGCAACACCTTAGGTTGGATGAAGAGGGTGGGGTAGCATCTACTCCCAAAATGATTGTTCTCTATGACTGCTCTCTCTCTCTCTCTCTCTCTCTCTCTCTCTCTCTCCTCTCTCTCTCTCTCTCTCTCTCTCTCTCTCTCTCTTCTCTCCCTCCTCTCTTCTCACTCTTTTTCTCTTCTCGCTTCTCTCTTCTCTCTTCTCTCTTCTCTCTGTCTCTCTTCTCTCTCTCTCGTTCTCTCTCGATGCACAGATTCTCCCATCTTGTCTCCAATGAGCCTACCTTTCTTTCTGCCAATGGTTTACTCTGAACAAATTTCTTCTCTCTTGAAGGCAAATCCGAGCCGAAGGAATCTCAGTGCGTTCTAAAAAAGCCACAACAAGTGTGTGGCCTCTCAGGACGAAGCCAGACAACATGCTGTCCAACCTCAAGAATGAAAACTCCAATCTCGTCTTCCTCCTCTAAAATTCTGGGTGTACCTTTGTTAAGTCTGTCTCTGTATATGCTCCCCTTCCATTCATTCTCTCTCTTCAAATGGCACTACAGTCGACTCCACTCATGAGAAGGCTAAATGCCTCATTCTGATTGCTTCCAAATCTGTTGCATCGTCCAACCGTCTCACCTCTGTACCGCACCCTTTCCAGTCGTACCCAACTGCTCCTGGATCTGTGCGCTTTTGCATCTGGAAGTGGAGAAGGTTCTTTTCAAACCCTCGACTCTGACTTTCTACTATGTCGGCATCAGCTCACGATACCCTTTAAAACCTCGTGCTCCGCCTGCCTTGCACATTCTCTCTCTCTCTTCTCTCTCTCTCTTCTCTCTCTCTCTCTCTCTCTCTCTCTCTTCTCCTTCTCTCTTCCTTTTACCCCTGTCATTTGTGGTTGGTTCATCTTCCATCTGCTTGGAAATCTGCTACATCATTGCGACTACATAAAAAGTTGCTCTCTCCTCTCTGGGTGGGCTCCCCTTGCCTCAACATCTTGTCAGATTGATCGTGGAAAACAAGGTCTTAAGATCATTGAATTTCCGGGAGGCATCTGAGTCTATGGGCATATCACTTTCAATTGCAGACAGGTCAGTTGTATCTTTGGCTTTCTTCTGACTCTTTTCTGGTTCTTGGATCATCTGCTCTTTCCATGCGCTGTCCCCTCCCCGCAGGTTTTTTGCATGTCACATACGATCACCATCAACCCCCTGCTGGTTGAAAACTACCTAAATCCAGGATCACTGCTCACCTCCACAACAGTGGCTTTTTTTTCCCACCTGTTGAACGAACTTCCACACCTCTTCATCTTATTCTTCCCTCCAGGTCTGAAGACGGCTGTCCGCACCATCTGTAGGATCATCCCGAATGCAAAAATCATGATCTTTTCTACCCTTGTTAACCTCACCCCCAATCACTTCTGCCTTCCAAATTTCCAGTTTGCCGTCCTGAGAGTTTCCTTCTTGTCCACCATTGCATTCTCTCTTCCCCCATTACTCCACAACACCCTGCTCTTCCTCTTGTCTTGGCTTCGCTGTTGGTGTCGTCCCGTCCCCCCACTACCCCCGCCCACACTACACTCTGCTGTTCTTGTCATGTTGCGTATCAACCATCAGTACCAGTACTAGCTCTTCCATGAGCTCGAATATCTTATCAAACAAATACATTTATAAAAGGGTTATCTTTTACATTTTACAATAAAGTGTCAACATTGACCATGAACCACCATCCACACAAGCAATTGTGGTTTCGAGAGGGTCTTTGTTATTTTTTGTTATACGCCGATTATATAATATATATATATATATATATATATTAATATATATAATATATATAATATATATATATAGTATATCGGGCGTTTATGTGATACCGGTCGTCCGTCCGTCCGTCCGTCTGTCTGTCCGTCCGTCCGGTCAGTCGTTCCGTCTGTCGTGTCCGTCCGTCCGTTCGTTCAGTGCGTCTGCCGTCCGTCGTCCGTCCGTCCGTCCGTCCGTTCCGTCCGTCCGTCCGTCCGTCCGTCCGTCCGTTCCGTCGCGCCGTCCGTTCCCGTCCGTCCGTCCGTACCTCCGTCGTCCGTCCGTCCGTCCGTCCGTTCGTCCGTCCGTCGCGTCAGTCCGTCAGTCCGCAGTCGTCAGTCCGTCAGTCCGTCAGTCCGGTCAGTCCGTCCTTCCTGTCCGGCACTCTTAACTCAAAGTTTTCAACTTTCGACGTTTCATATTTGGTACAATAGGTACAGACTGTGGAGACGGGTGTCGCGCATACGGTTCGTATCTAAAGTGGTTTCCATGGCAACCAGGTGCTGTTTCCATGTCGTAGCACAATTCTGTAATACCTTCTGTTCCGGGCGTATATTGTGTACTTGGTCTTGTTTATTGGTTCAGAGGTTTTTATATTGGTGTTTATTGGATTCAGATGTCTTTTGGTCGTGTTTTTTTTATTGATATGGTTCAGATGTTTTTTGTTGTTGGTGTTTTATTGGGTTCAGAGGTCTTGTTGTCGTTTTTTATGGGTTCAAGAGGTCTTTATATGGTGTTTTATGTGGGATAGAGGTCTTTGTGTTGGTTTTTTTATTCATATGAGCGTTCAGATGGTTTTTGTGTTGTGTTTATTGGGTCAGAGCGTCTTGTGCTTCGTTTTTTATTGGGGTTCAGAGGGTCTTTTATATTAGTGTTTTTTATTGGGGTTCAGAGGCTCTTTTGTGTGGTTTTTTATTGTATGAGGTTCAGATGGGTTTTATGTGTTGGTGTTTTATTGGGGTTCAGAGAAGTTTGTCTCGTTTGTTATGGGGGTTCAGCAGAGGGTCTTTATATAGTGTTTTATTGGGTTCAGGGTCTTTGTGCTCGTTTTATGGAGTTCAGGGGTCTTTTGTGCTCATTTTATTGGGGTCAGAGGGTCTTTTATATTAGTGTTTTATTGGGGTTCGAGTGGTCTGTTTGTGCTCGTTTTTTATTGGTTCAGAGGGGCTATGTGCTCATTTTGTATTGGTTTCAGAGGGTCTTTATATTCGTGTTTCTTGGCTTCAGTGGTCTTTTGTGCTCGTTTTATTGGGTTCAGAGGGTCTTTGTATATTATGTTTTATTGAGGGTTCACAGGGTCTTTTGCTCGCTTTTTATTGGGTTCAATGGTCTTTTTATATTGGAGTTCAGAGGGTCTTTTGTGTTGGTTTTTTTTTATTGATGTATGAGGTTTAGATGGTTTTTTGTGTTGTGTTTTATTGGTCAGAGGTTTTTTATATTGTGTTTTATTGGATCAGAGGGTCTGGTTTGTGTTTGTTTTTTTATTGATATGAGGTTCAGATGTTTTTTTTTTGTTGGTGTTTTATTGGGTTCAGATGGTCTTTTGTGTTGGTTTTCTTGTGTTCGAGAGGCGCTTTTGTGTTTGTGTTTTATTGGGTTCAGAGAGGTTTTTTTGTATCTCTCT
>CM068966.1:45299192-45314739 GCA_035128595.1 Eptatretus atami
CGTTATAAACCCCGGAGACGGCGGTTGTGAGGGTGGCGCCAAGAGTCAGGTGAGAATCCCGCCACTCCGTCGTGAATCCGCAACAATATATATGATACAAGTAATTATAAGTCAGGTGATGTGTTGTTTTCATCAAGACGATAAAGGTTATTGGTTAGTTTAAGATGATTGGGTGGGAAGGTCATGAGTGAATTTTATAGATTGAGATCAAGACGTCTTATAGCTTTTATGTATATTGATAATAATACATAGAAAGCTGTGATAAGAGCTACAGGAATAAAGAAAATATAATGCCAGGAAGCAATAAACTTTAAAACTTAATTACAACACTGTTTAACCTTATAGAAGGAGAGTAAACAGAAAAATGAATACAATAAAAGAAGTTTATAAACATCAATTATATACAGAAGAGATAAATAAGAAGCATTGGAGGCCTTTTGATGATAAAATATATATTATAGAGATGGAATCATAGTCTCCCTATGGTTATAAGTATAGGTGTTAAGATATTGGTTTGGGATTTTACAAGTGCTACCGCGTAGTTTTTACGATTATAATGATAAAACAAGGCAATAACACAAACCAAAGAGTGGAGATGTAATCAAGCCTTGGTATTAAATGGGAAACATAAAAGAGGTGAGAAATCAAACAAGTCTTATTTGAAGAAATAACCGGGGTAAAGTGATACAACAAATAAGCGGATAAATTCTTAATTACCAAATAATTTGGAGATGTAAAGAAAAAAATATCCTGAATGGACTGAAAACTTTGTGGTTATCAAGTGAACAATGGAAAAAACAATTTACTACGATCTCAAAATGAGATGTGGCTCAGAAGGTGGTCAAATAAGAGCATTGAGAGAAGTTTATCATTTCATTTCGCTCAACAAAGACACTTAAACCAAGAAACAAGTTCCAAAGTAATCTTTGTGAATATACTCAATGGAAATGAATGTTATCAGAAAATTAAGTTATTCCCATGGACAAGATAATTCGTTGGTTCACTCTTGAGTGGAATGAAATATGGAAGGGAAGAATGCTTTATCAGTAAGTTCAATTACATTGCTTGTATGGGAGGGGGAGGAAATGAGTTTCAATTTTACATTTGCTTGTATGGGAGGGGGAGAAAATCAGTGTCAATTTACATTTGCTTGTATGGGAGGGAAGGGGATAGGTGGGGAGAAAATCAAGTCTCCTATTTTGGGCTTTTGGGGCTTGAGTCAGAAAGTTTTTCCCTTTTCCCCCATTCATTTGAATGGAAGTCCCAGAAATCCCATTTATCCTCTACTACCGTGCCCCCCAAAAATGGCGCCGAGCAATTCGTGGGGAAATATTCGACGTCAGGGCCCCCGAACTGCGGTGTAGCTTCTTCGTCGACCGCACTTGCTGATTCCGCCTGCAGAATGGTGCCGCTCCCTTCGGTGATATACACGAGGCTTTGATGTCCATATCTCATGACCAACCAAGAGTCAATGGCCAGCGTCTTGCTCAGCACGCGGCAAATTTACCTCAGTACGAATACGAGAATCACGCAGCTATTTCATCGTGCCGATAGGAGAGCGAAGCGAGATCCTCCCACCCAGTCACGTTCCTCTCGTGACTACAATTGAAACCTCACTCTTCTTAATGCGTCGAAGGAAACCAGCTGTAATGCCCTGCTCTTTGGACCGCTGATCCTGCCTCTCTAGCTTCTGTCCTGCTTCGAGCCTTCGTCTCCGACCGTGTCTGTCTCCTCCTGCAACGACCTGCCTCCCCGTTCTCTTGCCGAGACGCGCTCTGGTTTTTCTGATCACCTCCCTCACACCGAACTCCACTCGTGCATTCGCTTCTCTCGCCGAGCTGTTTCCCTGTCCTCCAACTCACATGGCCTTTTACGTGCTCTTCTTCTTCCTGCTGACGTCACGCCCATCAATCATCGCTCAGGGGCGTGACTTCACCCGGCATCACCCTTGGAGGCGGGCTTCTTCCTACTTGGTCATGCAGCTCGGTTGTAATGGTCGTTGTGGTTATAAAAACGTAATTCTATCATTGATGGTTTGTAATACAAAAACATGGGGAAAAGTCACAGGGAGACAATTACATACTGGGGGAAATTATCCTTAATCCCTATCTAATTAACACCACACCACCCCCTCGTGTGGTGACAAGTAACATTTAAGCTCACAGTTTCCCTACTTAGTTTACATCGAGATGTCTCCTACACGACCATGGGCAAAGCATCTCTAAACGATCCTATCTTTCCTATGAAATCCCTTCATCTACCTCCACAAACATAACGGTATCATTTGGCAAGAATATTAAAGAACGTATAATCTCCGCCCTGGCCCAAGCACATCTGGGCTTGGTGAAAGGCAAACCAATGCTCAAACAGTACAGCAGGCAGCCCTGTCTCTCTGGTGCAGGTAAGTGACATGGATTAGGTGAACCTTCCCTCACACTCTCATACATAAACCCAATATCAATCATTCATTCCAAACCCTGCAAGACCATTGCTTAAATGTTATTACACACATGTGTGTGATCCTCAACTAGGCAGCGGGGAGGTATTGTACAACAAAATGGTGGGGGTACTTCCGTTTGTGGTGCTGCAGTCCAAAAACAAGTCACCTGACTTACGACTTCTTCCCCCCCCCCCCCCAAGTATTCAGTGAATCCATGACTCCTTTGGCCTGATCCTCCCAAAATCCAGTCCATACAAGTGCTGAAAATTGTGGGGTCCAGTATACACTCCTGACGAACTCCAGTAACAACTGGAAACAAGTCGGAGATGTATCACCAGATCTCACAGTACTACAGTGAAGTTGAGAAATCAGAATTGATCAGTTTGATGGCACCCACATTGACCAGCTCAGCATCTCACCGGATTTGAACCTGGGCAATCAGGTCAGACTGGGTGGCCGTTACAGTATACTGATGCTGTCTGTCTTTCTCCTGCATGTGATTAATATGTTAATGTATTAGCTCTTCCATAAACCTTGTAGATCTATCCTATACATATTGTTAGGATTATGGGGCAAGGGTTAATATTTATAATTTAGGGACTTAGCTCCATTTATGTTCAAGTATTTTATATAACTTTGAACATGTATTATGTACATGTGCTTTGGATAATTGTCTGGTGCACAGCCCATGTGAGAGACTGCCCTTCTCTGTTTTATACTCGGGAGGTTAAGGATATCTCCCGTCACATGTCCCTCATGTTGAATTGGGCGGGAGCTGGTCAAGAATGAGACGCTTTGGGCATCCTCCACATCCACACTATGGCATACCTTTTCCGCCAATACTCTCGCACACTGTGGAGGGAGGGGAGGAACTGCCAGCCCTCTGACCTTTGAGTGAAGGGTGAGCCCTCCCACATGGCTGCTCCTGAATGGCAGCGAGAAAGGCGGCGCACTATTGCCAGCGCTCTTTAGGGGGCACGGTGGTGATTGGTTTGGGATTGGCATCATTAGATTGGCTGAAACTGTCTTCGTACATGGCATGCAATTGACTGGTAACTGCTGGGCATTGACGGCAACACCTTAAGGTTGATGAAGAGGGTGGGTAGATCTACTCCAAAATGATGTGGTCTCTATGACTGCTCTCTCTCTCTCTCTCTCTCTCTCTCTCTCTCTCTCTCTCTCTCTCTCTCTCTCTCTCTCTCTCTCTCTCTCTCTCTCTCTCCCTCTCTCTCTCTCACTCTTTTCTCTTCTCTCTTCTCTCTTCTCTCTTCTCTCTTCTCTCTCTCTCTCTTCTCTCTTCTCTCTTCTCTCTCATGCACAGATTCATACCATCTTGTCTCCAATGAGCCTACCTTTCTTCCTGCCAATGGTACTCTGAAACAATTTTCCTTCTCTTCTTGGAGGCAAATCCGACCGAGGCAATCTCAGTGCTTCTAAAAGTCCACAACAAGTGTGTGGCCACTTCAGGGGAGCCAGACAACATCTGTTCCACCTCAAGAATGAACTTCCAATCTCGTTTTCCTCCTCTAAAATCTGTGGTACCTTGTTAAGTCTGTCTCTGTATATGCTCCCCTTCCATTCATTCTCTCTCTTCAAATGGCACTACAGTCGACTCCACTCATGAGAAGGCTAAATGCCTCATTCTGTATTGCTCCAAATTGCATCGCCAACCGCTCACTCTCTGTACCCACCCTTTCAGTCGTACCCAACTGCTCCTGGACTCTGTGCCTTTTGCATCTGAGAAGGTGAGAAGTTCTTTCAACCCTCGACTCTGACTTTGCTACTGTACTGGTCGGCATCAGTCACATACCCTTAAAACCTGCTCCGCTGCTCTTGCACATTCTCTCTCTCTCTCTCTCTCCTCTCTCTCTCTCTCTCTCTCTTCCCTTTACACCCTGTCATTTGTGGTTGGTCATCTTCCATCTGCTTGGAAATCTGCTAACATCATTGCACTACATAAAAAGGTGCTTCTCTCCTCTCTGGGTTGGCTCCCCTGCCTCACATCTTGCTCAGATTGATGCCGTGGAAACCAAGGTCTTTAAGATCATTGGAATTTCCGGGATGCATCTGAGTCTATGGGCATATCACTTTCACATTGCAGACAGGTCAGTTGTATCTTTGGCTTCTTCTGACTCTTTTCTGGTCTTGCATCATCTGCTCTTTCCATGCTCTGTCCCCCTCCCCCAGGTTTTTGCAGGTCACATACGATCCACCATCAACCCCCTGCTGGTGAAACTACCTAAATCCAGGATCACTGCTCACCTCCACACAGTTGTTCTTTTTTTCCCCCACCTGTGGAACGAACTTCCACATCCTCTTCAATCTTATTCTTCCCTCCAGGTCTTGAAGACGGCTGTCCGCCACCATCTTAGATCATCCCCAATGCAAAATCATGATCTTTTCTACCCTTGTTAACCTCACCCCCAATCACTCTTCCTTCCAAGTTTCCAGTTTCCGCTCCTGAGAGTTTCCTTCTTGTCCACCCCATGCATTCTCTCTTGCCCCCCATTACTCCACACACCCATTAGCGTCTTCCTCTGTCTTGGCCTTCTGCTGTTGGTGTCGTCCCGTCCCCCCACTCCCCCGCCCACACATACACTCTGCTGTTCTTGTCATGTTGCGTATTCAACCAATCAGTGTACCAGTACTAGCTCTTCCATGAGCCTCGAATATCTATTCAAACAAAATACATTTATAAAAGGGTATCTTTTACATTTTTACAATAAAGTGTCAACATTGACCATGAACCACCATCACACAGCAATTGTGGGTTTCAGAGGGTCTTTTGTATTTTTTTATACGCCCATATAATATATATATATATATATATATATAATATATATATATATATATATATATATATATATATAATAGATTATATAATATCGGGCCGTATTATTGTACCGGTCGTCCGTCCGTCCGTCCGTCTGTCTGTCCGTCCGTCCGTCAGTCCGTCCGTCTGTCTGTCCGTCCGTCCGTTCGTCAGTCCGTCTGTCTGTCCGTCCGTCCGTCCGTCCGTCCGGTCCGTCGTCGTCCGTCCGTCGTCCGTCCCGTCCGTCCGTCCGTCGCGTCCGTCCGTCCGTCCGTCCGTCCGTCCGTCCGTCCGTCCGTCCGTCCGTCCGTCCGTCCGTCCGTTCCAGTCCGTCAGTCCGTCAGTCCCGTCAGTCCGTCAGTCCGTCAGTCCGTCAGTCCGTCCTTCCTGTCCGCACTCTAACTCCCAAAGTTTTCAACTTTCACGTTTCATATTTGTACATAGGTACAGACTGTGGAGACGGTTGCCGACATACGTTCGTCATCTAAAGTGGTTGCCATGGCAACCAGGATGCTGTTTTCCATGTCGTAGCACAAATTCTGTATATACCTTTTTGTCGGCGTAATATTGTGCTCACTTGAGCTCTGTTTTTTATTGGGGTCAGAGGGTTTTTATATTGGTTTTTATTGGAGTTCAGAGTCTTTTGTGTTGTTTTTTTTTATTGATATGAGGTTCAGATGGTTTTTTGTGTTGGTGGTTTTGTGGTTTGGTGTTTTTATGGGGTTCAGAGGGTTTTTATATTGGTGTTTTATTGGAGTTCAGAGGTCTTTTGTGGTTTTTTTTATTATATGAGTTCAGATGGTTTTTTTGTGTTGGTGTTTTATTGGGGTTCAGAGGGTCTTTTGTGTGTTTTATTGGGTTCAGAGGGTCTTTTTTGGTGTATTGGGGTTCAGAGGTTTTTGTTGTTTTTATTGTTGGGTTCAGATGGTCTTTTGTGTGTGTTTTATTGGTTCAGAGTTTTTGTGCTCTTTTTATTGGGGTTCAGAGGGGTCTTTATATTAGTCGTGTTTTATGGGTTCATGGGTCTTTTGTGCTCGTTTTTATTGGGTTCAGAGTCGTTGTGCCGCAATTTTTATTGGGTTCCAGGGTCTTTATATAGTTTTATTGGTTCAGTGGGTCTTTTAGGGTGCTGTTTTTTATGTGGGGTTCAGAGGGTCGTTGTTGCTCATTATGGGTCAGGTCCTAAGTCGTGTGTGAGGGGCGGGGTCTTTGTGTCTTTTTTAGTGTTTTTTTTTTTTTTTTTTTTTTGTTTTGTTTTTTTTTTTAGAGGTCTGTGAATTTTTTTTTTATGTCTGTGAGTGGTTTTTTGTTTTTTTTTTTTCCCAGCCTTGACGTGTGGCGCGCTCTCCCTGTGAATGGTGCAGGATGGGCTGGGAGAGTGATGGCGAGGGCCAGAGGGGTCCGTTTTTTTTTTTTTTTGGGGGTTTTTTTTTTTTTGTTTTTTTTTTTTTTTTTTTTTTTTGTTAATTTTTTGATATGGAGGTTGTTAGTTTTTTTTAATGTTTTGGTTTTTTTTTTTTTGTTGTTTTGGTTTCAACCCCCCAGTGAAGTGGAGCGTGTGGGGTGTTATTTTTTTATTGTTTTTGTTTTTTTTTGTTGTTGTGCCGCCCCCCACAGCGCCGCCACCGCCCCCCCGGAATGGTTGGTGTATGGTGATGAGATCCAGAGGCCTGTGGTGGGTGTATGGATAAGGTCCAAGAGTTTTTGGTTGTTTTTTTTTTTGGGGTGTTATGGTTCTTTTTGGTGTCCAGATGGGGGGTTTTGGTGGGATTTTTTGTGTGTTCCTGGGGTCAAGAAGTTTTGTTTTTGGTCGTTGTGTTTTTTTTTTTTTTTTGTGTGTGGTAGGGTGCCAGATGAGGTGGGGTGGGTTTTTGGGTGTTTTGTGGGTGTGTGTCAAGGTCGGTGGTAGGGCAGAGGCGTGGGGGGGTGGTGAGCGAGGGGGTGCAGGAAGGTGTGTGGTGTGTGGTGGGGGGTTGCGGCACAGGAGTGTTCCCAGGGGGGGGGGTTGTTTGTTCCTTTTTTTTTTTTTTTTTTTTTTTTTTTTTTCTTTTTTTTTTTTTCGTTTATGTTCGTTTGGTTTTAGGTGATGTTTATTTTTTGTTTTTTTTTTTTGGTGTTTTCGGTGGGGCGGGGTGTAGTTGTGTTTGATTTTTTTTTTTATTGATATGATGCGTCAGAGGCTGGTGTTTGGCAGGTTGTTTGGTGTTGGTGTTTTTATTGTGTTTCAGAGGGTCTTTTGTCGAATCAGCTTTCCCGTCCTGCACAGCCTTTTTGGCTGTTGGTTCCATCATAGGTTTGGGGCGTGGCTATGCTGCTGATGCAGTGCCCCTATTACCAGTTCACACTGGTGCTCATTTCGCCCACCTCGGAAGGATGACAGGCTGAGTCAACGCCTTGGTGTTAATTCAGCGGGAAATGGGACTCGAACTCAGGACCCAAGGATCCCAAGCCACCACCCTAACCGCTAAGCCAACGAATTGGCTTTAAGTTGATAAAATTCATTACTTAACTTCACATGGATCCGTCTATAACTTTTTGAGACATGATATTCTGCTGACACAGACAGACAGACAAACAGGTGAAAACCTTCGCTCACCTTCGGTGACGGAGGTATTGTAGAAGAGCATTCGGTAGAGCACTCACCTCCCTCCACCAGGATGAACAGTTTACGTTTTGTATCCAACCGATAGAGCGGATCTGGATTCGGACATGAACGAACATCGATTTGGCTTGTTCTTGTCACACACCCAACCTGCCCACCAAGTTTCGTACCCAAATCTGTCCATGACTGTTTGAGATAACCTGCTCACAGACAGACAGACAGACAGACAGACAAACAGACGACAAGCAGGGTTGGGAACATATAAGCTCCGTCCACCTTCGCTGGTGGAGGTAAGTAATCAGATCCTCTCGTCATTTATAAGTACACAGAGAGGTAAATCGTATTTCCACCATGGAGTATGCACAATGTTTATATGACCTGTGGTGTGGTTTGCATTTCCCCTCTTTCCCTTCCCCCTTCAGTGGCCGGTACAAGATCAAATGATGTCTCAGGCAAGGGTCGTCTTCGACGCCCCCTCTCCGTTTGTACAACTTTTGAATACCTTATGAGGGGTCGCGTAGTGAGTGCAAGCAGTGTAGAGGGGCTAGTGGGTTCAATTGGTGGTGAGGGTGTCGTGGGGACTGAGGACAGGCAGTGGTGAGGGGATAGCGAGGGTCGAGGTGTTTAACATAATGAAGGGTAGAAAGAAAATAAGTGCAGAAGAGTTCTTTAGCAGAATAGACAGGATAGGACCAGGGGCCTGAAAGTAAAGAAGAGTAGAGTTAAGACGGTAGTTTAAAGTAAGGGTCCTTTATTTCGAGAGTAGTTAATGCATGGAATGGTTTCCCTGGAAATGTAGTATCAGCAGAAACAGTTATAGATTGGTTCAAATTTGAATTAGACAAGTCTGAAGACGACAATGGTTCACGAGCGGTATTTGACGATGTATATTGTTTCAGAATCAAGGATGAGACAATGTTATAATGTTTGACCAAGTTAGAAAAAAATGATCAACATGATGTGGTACGAGTGACAGGTTATTAGCTGCAAAATGTCGAAAACCCGGTTTCGTTCAACAACTTTCAAAATTTGACCTTTGCATAACCTTTAAAGTCACAAAACAATGTTGTGGAACATTAAAATAAGGAAACAGGATACGTGCTATAGCTTATCCATACTTTTTGATGAAATCAGCCGTAAAAACAAAGTTGAAGGGGCGCACACGGGCAGGTGTTCGAGATGGAGCAAATGGTTCAAGACTTTAGGTGGGGATGACCTCAAGATTATCGTAAAAAATATTGTCATCCTAGCTCTCAATTTGGGCGTGTATGATTTTATGTCAAAATTCGCAGTTTTCTAAGTTCGTGACCTTGTGACCTGACCTGGGACGAAAATGAAAAATCGAGCTCGTGGGGCTATGCAGGTGCCATTGGGCTAACCAAATACCGAAACCCTGCCAGATTCGACAAACCCCTAGGAGAAGATGCAAATTGAAATCGGCTACCCCTAAAATACACAATTCCAATTTTCTAAGTTCGTGACCTTGTGACCTTGACCTTGGGACGAAAATGAAAAATCGAGCTCGTGGGCTATGCAGGTGCAATGGGCTAACCAAATACCGAAACCCCTGCCAGATTCGACAAACCCCCCAGGAGAAGATGCAAATTGAAATCGCTACCCCCTAAAAACACAATTCCAATTTTCTAAGTTCGTGACCTTGTGACCTTGACCTTGGGACGAAAATGAAAAATCGAGCTCTGTGGGCTATGCAGGTGCAATTGGGCAACCAAATACCGAACCCTGCCAGATTCCAAACCCTCGGAGAAGATGATTTTATGTCAAAATTCGCAATTTCAAGTTCGTACCTTTGACCTTGACCTGGACAAATGAAAAATCGAGCACCGTGGGGCTATGCAGGTGCCATTGGGCTAACAAATACCGAAACCCTTCAGATTCGACAAACCCCCTAGGAGAAGATGCAAATTGAAATCGGCTACCCCTAAAAACATGTTTTTTGGGGTGCTCCGCCCATAATGGGCCACCACGCCCATTCTCAGGAAAACACAACTAGATCATATATAAACCTCCCACCAAAATTTTATCAGGATCGGATCAAAACCCACGGAGCTATGCTCGCGGACAGACAGACAGACAGACAGACAGACACACACACCAATAACGAATATAGTGGTCACTTATTTTCGTTTGAAAATATTTTTTCGTGAACCAATAGGTACCTAGAGTGACTGGACATAGAGGGATATGGGGATGTTGGCAGGACTGTAAGTAACCTGTATTCATGGGTGATTGTTTGTGTACATCTGAGCTGATGTGAGTGGTGTCGATGATAAGGTCTCGTGATGTGTGGCTGCTGTGTTTTCTTCACTCCAAAACCCTCTGCGACCCCCCCCCAACCCCCAAAAAGTTTTCATGTTTATTTTAACACCCTGGTGATATCACTGTACGGCTATGCCTGCCCCACTTTTCTCATCCCCACTCCCCCCCACCATCACCCGAGCCCGGCGCCCCAAGGCGGCGGTCACCTGCCTCAAAAGCCGGCCCTTGACACACCTACCTGACTGTGCAACACAATGAGGTTTGAGGTGGACAGCAGTCTGTTCCACCCACAGATATTCCGGTTAAACATGAAACACTTTTCACAAGAATCGAAAACTAATTTCCCAGTAATACAATAAGGATGTTCGAAAATGAAACTTTGGGAGTTTAGCACACGTCCATGAATTATATAAATATAAAAGTTGTGATAATGACAAATCCTTGAAATGTTTAGCAAACGAGGAAGGCCTCGTTGTGATAATATGTTAAATATAAATTGTTATCCAACCAAAGGTTCCATTTGTTCAATATCTCCATTTCATCCTGTGTTATGAAAGTGTGTAGTTTACAGCGCACGTGATCAACATGACACACAGCATAAAATTTCCCGCCAGAAGGAGGACGGGACCGCTGATGGTCACCGGAGGTCGTGTGAGGTCAAGGGGGGTTTAAAGGGAGCAACTTTGTGCTGATTCAGACGATCAATTCAAACCGTTGGACGATCTATGGTTCCGTTGTTTCGGGCCGTGACCCTGCTTCAGCGACGGTCCCACATGGCATCTTGGCCATGTTCTCAAATCCTGATCTGCCGTTCTTGCTCCCGAGGAAGGACAAATTAATGAAAAGCAAGAATTGATTCGATTTTGGTGAAGATCCGAATCTGGATCCGGATTCGAGAATTTTTTTTAATTTTTTAAGTGTTTTTACTTTTAACCATTGAGAGATGGCGCCAAAAACCAAATATGGCATGAAATGTCAAAAAGTGATGGACGAGTTATAACTTTTCGACATTTCATGAAAACCTGCAGCAAGTCACAGATCTGATCAGGTCAGGTCAGATTAGAATCTGTGACTTGCTTCAGGTATCATGTAAACCTGTGCTCACCTGTTTCATGGCGGGTTGTCGGCGACTAAACCGTCTCCCCCACCAGGTTTCTTGGTGAGGAGGTGTATGATATGGACACCCAACAGGATGAAGAACAAAACCTGTCAAAGGGCGGAGGAGCTCCTTGTGAGCCAACGACCATCCATATCTAGTGCCAACTGTGTCTGCGGAGGTCCTCCTGTAGTTGGGTTACTTTTTTATGAGGTTGCTGGCAGGATTTGCACTCCAGCCACCGTAAAACCTTTCATTCCGCAAAACATACGAAAACGCGTCAAGTTGAAAACCCACTCCGTGGGAGTACCTCCTGTGTAGCTGCCTTCGCAGGGTCGCTCACCAGATGATGATATTGGGGCAAAGCCTTCGGGACCCCTACTCTTTGGTGATAGGAGGGAAACCACGGGGTAACCTTCCTGGGTCATATTGCGTTAGTGTGTGTCGGAGTGGTGCTGAGGTGTTGTCCACCAGACGGCGGTCTCCTTGGGTTAACCCGAGGTGGTCCCTTCAGGTGGGTGCCTGGAATGTCCTATCCCTAAGAGAGGATGATCACCTGTCTGTTATCATCTGAGCTTTTGGACATCGGTATTGCAGCACTCTCTGAGGTTCGGAGACTGGATTGCGGCGAGATAATGGTGGGTGCTTACACCTACTATTGGTCTGGTCGCTGTGATGGTTGCCATACCCAAGGAGTTGCTGTAGCTGTGTCCAATAAGCTGATTCGAATGGTAATTGATGTAACACCGGTCAACGAGCGTATTATGATACTAATGATTCGTCACTCCTTGGGTGTTGTTTCTCTGGTTGGGTGTCCAAGTTATAATAAATCTTGATGGATGGGTTGGGTGTCCGAGTAATTACCAAATTTGATGGACAGGTTGGGTGTCCGAGTTATAACAAAGAGAGAGATCCCTCGGATTATCCATACTTTGATGAAATCAGCGTAAAAACAAAGTTGAAGGGGGCACACGGGCAAGGTGTTCGAGATAGAGCAAAATGGTTTCAAGACTTGGTGGGGAAAGACCTTCAAGATTATGCATAAAAAATATTGTCATCCTAGCTCTCAAAGTTTGGGCGTTCATATGATTTTTAATGTCAAAATTCGCGAGTTTTCCTAAAGTTCGTGACCTTGTGACCTTGACCTTGGACGAAAATGAAAAATCGAGCTCCGTGGGGCTATGCAGGTGCCATTGGGCTAACCAATACCGAAACCTCTGCCAGATTCGACAAACCCCCTAGGAGAAGATGCAAATTGAAATCGGCTAACCCCTAAAAACACAATTCGTCAATTTTCTAAGTTCGTGACCTTGTGACCTTGACCTTGGGACGAAAAATGAAAAATCGAGCTCCGTGGGGCTATGCAGGTGCAATTGGGCTAACCAAATACCGAAACCCCTGCCAGATTCGCCTAACCCACTCGGAGAAGATACATTTTTATGTCAAATTCTCAATTTCTAAGTTCGTCACCTTGTGACCTTACCCTTGGGACGAAAATGAAAAATCGAGCACCGTGGGGCTATGCAGGTGCCATTGGGCTAACCAAATACCGAAACCCCTGTCAGATTCGACAAACCCCTAGGAGAAGATGCAAATTGAAATCGGCTACCCCTAAAAACATGTTTTTTGGGTGTGCTCCGCCCATAATGGGCGCACCACGCCCATTCTCAGGAAAACACAACTAGATCATAATATAAACCTCCCACAAAATTTTATCAGGAATCGGATCAAAACCCACGGAGCTATGCTCGGGACAGACAGACAGACAGACAGACAGACAGACAGACAACACCAATAACGAATATAGTGGTCACTTATTTTTTTCGTGAAAATATTTTTTCGTGAACCATAGGTACCTAGAGTGACTGGACCATAGAGGGATATGGGGATGTTGGCAGGACCTGTAAGTAACCTGGGTATTCATGGGTGATGGGTGATTGTGTACATCTGAGCTTGATGTGAGTGGTGTCGATGATAAGGTCTCGTGAATGTGTGGCTGCTGTGTTTTCTTCACTCCAAAACCTCCTGCGACCCCCCCCCCCCAACACTTTTCATGTTTATTTTAACACCCTGGTGATATCACTGTACGGCTATGCCTGCCCCAACTTTTCTCATCCCCCACTCCCCCCCAATCACCCGAGCCGGCGCCCCAAGGCGGCGGTCACCTGCTTAAAAGCCGGCCTCGACACAACCTACCTGACTGTGCAACACAATGAGGTTTGAGGTGGACAGCAGTCTGTTCACCCACAGATATTCCTGGTTAAACATGAAACACTTTTCACAAGAATCGAAAACTAATTTCCCAGTAATACAATAAGGATGTTCGAAAATGAAACTTTGGGAGTTTAGCACACGTCCATGAATTATATAAATTAAAAGTTGTGATAATGACAATCCTTGAAATGTTTAGCAACGAGGAAGGCCTCGTTGTGATAATATGTTAAATATAATTGTTATCCAACCAAAGGTTCCATTTGTTCAATATCTCCATTTCATCCTGTGTTATGAAAGTGTGTAGTTTACAGCGCACGTGATCAACATGACACACAGCTAAAAATTTCCCGCCAGAAGGAGGACGGGACCGCTGATGGTCACCGGAGGTCGTGTGAGGTCAAGGGGGGTTTAAAGGGAGCAACTTTGTGCTGATTCAGACGATCAATTCAAACCGTTGGACGATCTATGGTTCCGTTGTTTCGGGCCGTGACCGCTGCTTCAGCGACGGTCCCACACTGGCATCTTGGCCATGTTCTCAAAATCCTGATCTGCCGTTCTTGCTCCCGAGGAAAGGACAAATTAATGAAAAGCAAGAATTGATTCGATTTGGTGAAGATCCGAATCTGGATCCGGATTCGAGAATTTTTTTTAATTTTTTAAGTGTTTTTACTTTTAACCATTGAGAGATGGCGCCAAAAACCAAATATGGCATGAAATGTCAAAAAGTGAATGGACGAGTTATAACTTTTCGACATTTCATGAAACCTGCAGCAAGTCACAGATCTGATCGGTCAGGTCAGATTAGATCTGTGACTTGCTTCAGGTATCATGTAAACCTGTGCTCACCTGTTTCATGGACGGGTTGTCGGCGACTAAACCGTCTCCCCCACCAGGTTTCTTGGTGAGGAGGGTGTATGATATGGACACCCAACAGGATGAAGAACAAAACCTGTCAAAGGGCGGAGGAGCTCCTTGTGAGCCAACGACCATCCATATCTAGGTGCCAACTGTGTCTGCGGAGGTCTCCTGTAGTTGGGTTACTTTTTTTTATGAGGTTGCTGGCAGGATTTGCAACTCCAGCCACCGTAAAACCTTTCATTCCGCAAAACATACGAAAACGCGTCAAGTTGAAAACCCACTCCGTGGGAGTACCTCCTGTGTAGCTGCCTTCGCAGGGTCGCTCACCAGATGATGATATTGGGGGCAAAGCCTTCGGGACCCCTACTCTTTGGTGATAGGAGGGAAACCACGGGGTAACTTCCTGGGTCATATTGCGTTAGTGTGTGTCGGAGTGGTGGCTGAGGTGTTGTCCACCAGACGGCGGTCTCCTTGGGTTAACCCGAGGTGGTCCCTTCAGGTGGGTGCCTGGAATCCTATCCCTAAGAGAGGATGATCACCTGTCTGTTATCATCTGAGCTTTTGGACATCGGTATTGGCAGCACTCGCTGAGGTTCGGAGACTGGATTGCGGCGAGATAATGGTGGGTGCTTACACCTACTTATTGGTCTGGTCGCTGTGATGGTTGCCATACCCAAGGAGTTGCTGTAGCTGTTGTCCAATAAGCGATTCGAATGGTAATTGATGTAACACCGGTCAACGAGCGTATTATGATACTAATGATTCGTCACTCCTTGGGTGTTGTTTCTCTGGTTGGGTGTCCAAGTTATAAATAAATCTTGATGGATGGGTTGGGTGTCCGAGTAATTACCAAATTTGATGGACAGGTTGGGTGTCCGAGTTATAACAAAACTTGATGGATGGGTTGGGTGTCCGAGTTGTAATAAAAACTTGATGGGATGGGTTGGGGTGTCCGAGTAATTACCCAAATTTGATGGACAGGTTGGGTGTCCGAGTTATAACAAAACTTGATGGATGGGTTGGGTGTCCGAGTAATTACCAAATTTGATGGACAGGTTGGGTGTCCGAGTTATAACAAAACTTGATGGACGGGTTGGGTGTTCCGAGTAATAACAAAACTTGGACAGGTTGGGTGTCCGAGTAATAACAAAACTTGGACAGGTTGGGTGTCCGAGTTATAACAAAACTTGGTACATGATTTATTATGATAAGTTGCAGAACAAGACCGAGTTTCAGGGTGTTTTTCAT
>CM068966.1:45314764-45330001 GCA_035128595.1 Eptatretus atami
AATTTTTAGAGTTATGCCCTTTTTAAAACTTCGAAAATATCACATCGGTAGGGGACATGTATTGCAAAGCAATTTGCGTTGTTGTTATTCCTTGTATTATATACATGCTTGACACTGGTGGAAGAGCTGGAGTAGAATGGAGAAGGGAAAACACCAACAGCAGAGTCTAGGTGACAGTGAGATCAAGGGGAGGGGGTGGGAGCAATACATGCAGTGAACGAGCTACACAAAAGCTGAATGAAACACACAACGAAGAGGAAGGAGAAAGTGGGGATGAAACAGCAAAGGGCCAAATAAACCAAAAACCAACAAACGAAAAGGGGTGAGGGAGAGGCACAAAATCACAATAACCTGGATAAGGGGAGTGCTCATGGGAATGGGGTCATTTGGGGTGGAATAGATCATGAGTAAGGATAGAGGATGACCTGAGGTAGTGATGAATAGCTGTCTTGAAGCCTTGGAGGGAAGAATGGGACTGAACAGATGGGGGAAGTTGGTTCCACATGTCAGAGAAAAGAGGAATAAATGAGTGGAGGTGAGCAGTGAGCCAGGATGTTTGGAGTTTAACAAGAAGAGGGTTACTGGTAGGTGACCTGCAATCATGTTTGACCTGCAGAAACCCGAGACGAATAGAGTCAAGAGAGGGCAAAGGGGGCATGACCACAAAGGAGGCGATAGAATACAGAGGCCACCAACCGGCAACCTGCCTGTGATGCAAAAGTAAGAGGTCTGGACACTCAGCTTCATCGTGGGAGGTCCCAATGATTTTGAGGGCACGGATTTCCACGGTATCGATCGGGAATGGTGTGAAGCAGGGCGCCAGCCCAAATTGGAGAGCAGTACCCCCATCAAGCATACTTACGAAGTATGTGGCCTTTTTGGGACGTTCTTCCAGTGAGGACGTCACTTCCGGTTGTTCGCACGTGGCTGTGTAAACTCCTAGGCCAGAACAAGATCAGTGTTTTTGTGCGTTCTTTTGCATATTTTGTTATCGAGATTTGTGCCAGGGGTTGTGTGTTTGCATTTATAAAGGTTGTCGTTGCGTTCATATCAGTTTTAGCAGATATTTTTGTTAGTTTATTGAAAGAAACAGGTAGAGGTCTTGTGTTAAGTTTAGCATTTAAGTCAGTTGGAGCCTTGGGAATATGGTGGTGAAAAAGGGTATAAATAGAGACCGAAGGAGAAAGGAAGAGGAGTTTGTAAAATGTGATAGATGCTCAATGTGGGCCACAATAGGGGAAGCATAGGGTTCTTACTGTTGTGGGAAGTGTAAGGAAATATCTCACTTGAGGACAGTTATTACTCGGTTGAAGGAACGGAAAGATAATTTGCAGCAAGTATCAGAATGTGAGAAATTTGGAGATAGTAGTTGGTTACGGTTGTGGAGTGAGGTTGCTGAGGATATTGGCAGTGATTAGGGTGCAGCGGGAGCAGGCAGTGGTGAGGGTGCAGTGGGAGCAGGCATGAATAAGGGTGCAGTGGGAAGCAGGCAGTGGTGAGGTGCATGGGAGCAGGCAGTGGTGAGGGGACAGTGGGAGCAGGAAGTGGTTGAGAGTGCATGTTGTTTGTGATGGTGCAGTGGTTCAGGTAGTGGTGAGGGTGCAGCTAGTCCAGGCAGTGGTGAGGGTGCAGTGGGGAGGGATCAACGGGAGCAGGCAGTTGTGAGGTTGTTGCAGGAGCAGGCAGTGGTGAGTGTGCAGTGGGAGCAGGTAGTAGTGAGTGTGCAGTGGCAGCAGGGAGTGGTGATGGTGCAGTATGAGCAGGAAGTGGTGAAAGTGCATGTAGTGGTGATGGGACAGTGGGAACAGGCAGTGGTGAGGGTGCAGCGAGTACAGGCAGTGGTGAGGGTGCAGTGAGATCAGACAGTGGTGAGGGTGTAACAGGAGCAGGCAGTGGTGAGGGTGCAGTGGGAGCAGGCAGTGGTGATGGTGCAGTGGGAGCAGGAATTGGTGAGAGTGCATGTGGTGGTGATGGTGCAGGGGAGCAGGCAGTGGTGAGGGTGCAGTGAGTGCAGGCAGTGGTGAATGTGCAGCAATAGAGATTGGTAGAAATGAGGTCTGGGAGCCAGTTTTTGGAGGTGATGAGACTATTAAATATGTTGATCCTTCATTCTGCAGGAAGGATCGTAGACATAGTTATGTGCAGTTTTGAAGGAGCAGGAGTTAGGGACATTGAAGGAAGGGGAAACGATATTGTATCGGGTCATGGCAGGAAGACGTTGGTTGTGCTACACCTAGGAGCGAATGGTGGAGCGAAAGTTTACTCAGAGGTTTTGAAAAATAGATACAGGATATGGGGTAAGTGGCTGAAAGCAAAGGGTTGTGAGGTCATGTTTTCTGGGATTCTCCCAAGAGTAGGAAACAATATAGAAAATATGAGCAGAGCAATAGATGTCAACCAATGGCTGGAAGAATGGTGTAGGGAGGAAGGTTTTACATTTAAGAAGCAGTGGGAATCATTAAGGGGACAAAGGGAATGTTTCCAGAATGATGGCCGTGTGTAAAATAGAAAGGGGGCAGCAAGGTTTGCAGTGGGAATTGAGGAAGGAATTCAGGCTTTTTATTAGGTCAGTGGAGGGTGGGGAAGGTATCAATGAAGGAACTGATAATGTAATTGTGATTTTTGTGAGGCCAGGCAGGAGAATAAAATTTCAGTAAGGGAAAAGTTAAATCTATTCTACATGAATGCCAGGAGTTTAAACAATAAGATGGAAGAGCTTGAAGCCAAAGTGGATAGCGAGGAGTATGATATAGTTGCAGTGAGTGAGATATGGTTTAAGGAGGAGAGTAACTGGAGGACAGGATTAGAAGGCTACAAAGTTTATCGGTGTGATAGGAAGGATAGAATAGGAGGAGTAGAAATCTGGGTAAAGCACAGCATTGTATCAAGAGAAAGGGATGACATTAAGGAAGGAATTAATGTCGAGGATTCTGTATGGGTCGAGATTGGAGATTGTAAAACAAGAAGATACTGGTAGGATGCTTTTATAGGGCTACAGGTGTGAGGGAAGAGGAGGAAGGAGGAGTACATGAATAATTTATAAGGGCATGTGGTAAGGGAAGCGTATTGATAATGGGGGATTTTAACTTGCTAGGGATAGATTGGGTCACACCGAGCTCGGATAGAAGGGATAGATTTGGGAAGGGCAGAGCAGATGAGGATTTCCCAAATTTAGTCCAGGATTTCTTTTTAACACAGTTTGTAGATAAGCCGACTAGGGGGAGTACAGTGTTAGACCTCCTTTTACGTGACGATTCCAATATGGTGGAGGAGGTGGAGGTAGGGGAGCATTTAGGAGCAAGTGACCATAACATTGTGTGTGTAAAGATTCTGTTTAGGGTTAGAGTTCAGTATAATAAGAGTAAGGCTAATAGATTTCAAAAAGAGATACAAATAAATATCATATGACCAGTGAGATCAAAAGATTGGTGTATCACAGAAAATAACTCAACCACCGAGGAGAAAACAAGAATTGACAGTCTAATTTTCAAATTTCTTCAAGACATTGACATCGTCAAAGCTATCTTTTCTCTTCTCTCTTCTTTCCTTTTTTTTTCTATCTTTCTTTCTTCTCTTCCTCATCTTCTCTTCTCTCTCTTTTTTTCTTTTTCTTATTTCCTTTCACTTCCATTTTTAATTTCAGTTTTCTTGAATAATGGAGGAGAGAGTGAAGGCATTTCTAAGGATTCTTTATGTTTAAAAATTAAAGATTCAAATGTGCATGTTGGAAACTAAAAAGGTTTTGCACTCTGCCAGGAATTTCTTCTCATAAATAAATATTATGCTCAAATGTAAAAAAAAACTAATACAAAAATATTTCAATAAAGAAATAACAGGTATACAAAAAAGTATATGTTCGGTGTTGTGGTCAAAAAAAAATCAATTTATCTCCAAACACAAAACTGAGAGAATACAAAAGTTTTTACAGGACATAAATTTACCAACACTGGAATACCAGGGGAATACATCACCAGGGTATTCTTTCTGTGGTCCAGGTGCGGATCGATCAACGCCTTGAGTTAAAGATATGATGATGGGCAGTTAGCATCGCTAAACCATGGGAGAGAGTATCCCTATCAGAGTTAGGGCTATGAATGTGTGCATGAGACACGATATGTTTGATATGGAAAACGCACAACTTTAAGAACAAAAGCCATGAAGCCGTGAATAAAGAGATTGTGTTGGTACTTTGCGCCTTGTATTTGTCTCTAGATAGCAGGGTTAATGCCCACCTTGAAGTAAATACAGTTGATCGGTTTTTCATCTGGAAGTATAAGATATACATTCTAAAAGGTGAAAGCTTGGTACTTGGGGTTTTGTGGGAAAGGGCAAATACTTAAGATCTCTAATATTTCATTAGATTGGAGAGGTTGATGGCATGTAGCTTAGAATTTACATAAACCAATATGTTCGACTAAGTTTTCGTAGAAGGAGTATGGTTTATTTCCGAGAGTGAAGTTCGAGTTACTATTAGTTCTTTTGTGCGCTGTCGGTGAGTTTGATTTCGTAATCGTGCGAATAATGATAAGAGAGTACGAAGTAGCTTAATCTGTCGTATTTGGATTTGTAGGAGTAGATACGCTATGGTTGTCCATTGAAAGAAAAGATCATAACAGTAGAGGCTCTATTGTTTTGCGCGTGTCTATATCCAATGAGTTTAAGTAGAGAGTAAGATGAACTCTATGAGAATTGTGACTGATGAGTAGAGTGAGTTGAGTGAGACAGAGAGCATTATTTGAAAGTGTCTAAGAATTTAATCAGTATTTTATCTATGTTATTATGCGAGTATGATCTCTTGTTAATTAAGGAGATGCTGTGTTTGGTTGATATCGTGTGAATTGCGGTTTATCTCTTTTATAATATGATATACTATTAGATAAAAAGATTTTCACAGCAGCTTCGGTCACTAACAAGTGTGAGCTTGTTATTTCTTGATATTGTGTTGTGATAGAGGTAGTACATAATCATGAGTCATTGACTGTCATACCAGAGATATTAGAGACCATCAAGAAAACATTACAAAAGCTAAATTTGGCTGTTGGTTTCTGGTTTGGGGGTGGTTCGCTGCCGTGCCTATTCATTCTTTGGTGTCATTTGCTTCATCCGGGTCGAGTAGCTGGTGTTTTCGGGGATGGGTGCGGACGCGCTCCCCCCGTAGGCCAGATTGGTTCGTGCATTTTTATTTCCATGATCTATTTTTTGAGCCTGTTTTGTGGCGAGGGTGCTGTTTCGTGCGGCGTCCTTGTGGGTGGTGGTTCGGGTTGTTGTTACGTGAGGGTTGGTTCGGTGCTGTTTGTTTTCTGTCCCTGCGTTTCGTCCTTGTTGATGTTGGTTGTGGCGCGGCGCGCCGGGGGTTGGGCTTGTGTTCGTGGTGGAGGTTCAGTGTTTCGTTTTCTGTCGAGGGTTGATTTCATCTGGTTGCCTGTTTCTGACTTGTCGGTTGTTCTTTTCTCTCGTGGCGTGTTGTTGGCCGGGTTTTGGTGTTTGTCCTTTGTCTTGCGGGGTCGCGTAGGGTGCGAGTGTGGGTCAGTGGGTTCTTGGTGGTGAGGGTGTCGTGGGATGGGGAGTGGTGGGGTGGGGTCGGGTGTTTGGGGTGCTGTGGGAGTTTTGCGCGTGGAAGCTGGTGGGTGGTTACGGTGTTCCAGGGGTCCTTTTTTGAGTGTTCATGGTGCGTTCCGGCGTGTCGCGCAGTAACTTTGGTTGCCATTGCAGTTGGATGGTTCGGGTATTTGCCGGTTATGTTGTTCGGTGGCCTGTTATCTGTTGGTTCTTGCTCTGAGTGGTGGGCAGGTTAATTGTGTGTGGGTTTCGTTCACATTCCTGCTTGTTTCGGTCGTTGTGGTTTCGGCCGGTAGTGCCTCCCTTTTCTTTTGGCGGTCCCGTTGGAGGGGCGAGGGCGGGTGTTCGGTGGGCAGGTTTCAGATCGGTGGGGTGTCTTTGCGTCCTATTGTCTGTCAGTTTGGGGCTGTCCGTATCTTTTTTCTTCTTAGTTTCTAGTTCGTGACTTGTGTTGCTTGGGCCCTGCGCGTGTGGTCTCGGTGCCTTGGCTCCGCCTGTTGCCTGCACGGCGGTGCTGCCTCGTCTCCCTCTTCCTTTTTCCTTGTGACTTGTGGCTTGACTGGGCTCCGTCTGTGCCCGGTTGCCAGGTGCTGGGTCCCTGCCTGCCTTCGGGGCGGTGCTTGCTGTTCTCCCTCTTCACCTTTTCTCAGTTCCGTGCTGTGATTGACCTTGAGGCCGCCCGTGCGCCCTTGTCGGCTCTGCCCCAGGTCCTTGGGCTCCCCTCGACCCTGCCGATTCGCCCATCCTGGCGCGCTGGTTTTTTACTGTCCCCCTTCCACTTTTCTCAGTTCGTGCCTCGTGCCCTTGCCCTTGGGACCGCCCTCCTGAGCTCGTGGGGTCTGCCGGTGCATTGGGCTTACCCCTCCCGCACTCTGTCCAGTTCGCCCCACCCTAGGGCGCTGCCCCTTGCCTTGGCTCCCTCCCCCTGTTTTTTTGGCGTGGCTCCGCCCTCATGGGCACCCCACCGCCCAGTCTTGGGGCCCCCCTCGCTCAATGCATTACCCTCCCCTTCTCGGCTCGGCTCCCCGGCGTATGCTTCGGGCGCCAGACAGCAGACCGACAGCACACCCCATCCGCTCTGTGGTTCACTTCTTTTTTTCGTGCCTATTTTTTTCGTGGCCCCTAGTACTGCGTCCTGACCTGAGGGTATGGGGCTGTTGGCGGCATGTAGTAAACTGCGTCTTCAATGGTGCTGTGCTTGTACACTGCGCTGACTGTGAGTGGTGTGACTGCTCAGTTCGTGCTGCTGTGGTGCTGTGTTTTTCTCTCCCCCTTGCGCCCCCCCAGTTTCCTGTTTATTTCCCCGCCCTGTGCTCCATGTAGCGCTTCATGCTGCCCCTTTTCTCACTCCCCCCCCCCCCCTCCCTGCGCGCGCCCGGCGCGGTCCTCCTCCCGCGGCCCTTGCCCCTCTGCTGGCACCCCACGGTTTGCGTGCCTCGCGTCTGTTCCCCCTCTTCCCGTTCCCATGACTTTCCCCGCCATCGCACCTCTTCGCCCGTACTCTAGGCTGTTCGCACTGCCATATTGAAGAGAGGAGTATTTGATGTCAGCACAAACACTTATGTTACAACTTAGTTGGTGATATCGTAACGAATATATCAGGTGCAAATCAGTTCAGTGTTGAAAAAGGTTTTACTACAATCACACCCATTCGTGATGACCTGGATTATAGAAGCCTCTTCAAAGGTCGTCTCTGTAATTTGAGATATTCTACGTTCCATTGGACTTATAAGATATATGATTTAGAAGGGATATGAGACCATTTATCTTGTCATTCTTATCACAGAATACAAAGCAGAACTATATGTCTAGATACATCTTCTCCCTTTACCTCTACAGTATTGCCGAGAGATAGTTGTGTTGGCCGCTTCGAGCTACGTGCACTTACTACTATGCCTCACCCGTGCTCAGGACCACCACGAGTGTGTCATACCCACGCCAGATATACGGCAGGAACCTGGACTGGGTGCATGGGGACGTTCCTTAGATCTGCTGGAACCCCAGAGAGCGACGAGAGAGGCGCGAGCGGACGCCTAGATGGCCAAGAGTCGTGTGCAGATCCGAACCAGGGGTTTCCGGGCTTGGTGCTGATGCCGACATCATTCCAAGTATGGCGTTAGGTTCCGTTGTTGGGCCGTCACCCTGTCTAGGACCGGTCACATGCCCTGGCCAGTTCCTCTGCTCTGCCTTCTTGCTCCAGAGGCGGCACCTTCATGAACAAGCGCCTTGTATCGCTTTTGGTGCCTCCGACTTCTGGCTCCCGTTGCCCTTTTTTTCCTTTTTTACGTGGTTTTCCCTCTTTACCCTTGCGAGCTGGGCCCCCCCATCTGGCCAGACACTGTCACCCGTATGGCGGTTTCCTTTTTCGCCTTTCCTGCACCCTGCACGCACGTACGCATCTGCTCGTCCGGTCAGCATATATCTGTGATTGCTTCCGTCTACATGTCCCCGTCCTCCTGGTTTCATGGTAGGGTTGTCGCAGCCTACCCGTCCCCCCGTTTATTGGTGCGGGTGTGTCTGATCACTGGCCCACGGCTGCAAGCCCACGTCTGGGGGCAGCCCTTGTGCGCCCCCGCCCTCCTCTTAAGTGCAACCATGTGGTCTGCGGGGTCTCCTGTCGTTTGGGTTTTTATTTCCTGAGGTTGCTGGCGCTTTCCCTCCACCAACGTAACTTTCTTCGACCCAATGCGCACCGTAGTTGCCCCCCTACCGATGGGCAGTCGTGCTCTCGCCGAGTCGTCCCCGCCTGCCTTGGGGCAGCTTTCGGCCTCCTTGGTCGATAAGGAGGGCACCCGGGGTACCTTCTGGTCTATTGCGTTGTAGTTGTGTCGGACGTGGTGCAGGGTGTTTGTCACAGCCGGCGGTCTCTTGAGGTTCCCGATGTGGTCCTTCGGGGGTGCCTGGCCTGTCCTATCTCAGAGCGGCGCTCACATGTTGTTATCCTCTGACGCTTTTGGCTCGGTCTTCGGCCTCTCTGAGGTTCGGAGACTGTTGCGGCGCTAATGGTGGGAGTGCCTTCCCATCCTATTGGTCTGGTCGTGTGATGGTTGCCTGCGGGTGTGTGTGATGTCACTCCAGCTGCATTGATGGTCCTTCTAACCAACGGTCACCCGAGAGTATTATGCTATCATGCTTGTATCAATTATGGGTGTTGTTCTCTGGTTGGGTGTCCAGTACACTCTCTTGCTGAGCTGGGTATGATGTCCCGCGTAATTCCATTTGCTAGCACGGTTGGGTGTCCGGTTATACCCCCTGTGACGGTTGAGCAGGTCCACAGGTTGTCATCCCCTTTGCATGGAGCTGGGTTGGGGTGTCCAGCAGTTCCTTTGACATGGCCAGGTTAGGGTGTCGAAGTTTTATCCCCACTTTGGCGGGTTGGTGTCCAGTCTCCACCTTGGCCCGGTTGGGTGTCGCGTTCTCAACCCATTGCTGGGGATTTGGTGTCGAGTTCATCCCCTTGCTGGACAACGGGTTTTGGGTGTCCGCGTTATACCCCACCTTGCTTGGACGGCTTGGTGTCGCGTTATCATCCACCTTGCTGTGCCGGGTTGCGTGTCGACGTTTCACATCTTGATGGAACGGGGTGTCCGAAGTTATCATACTGATGGACGGGTTGCGGTGTACTCAGCGTTCTAACTACCTTGCTGGACGAGTTGGGTGACCGTTACTAAATAACATGCATGGACGGGATTGGAGTGTCCGCGTTTCACTCACCTTGATGGAGGGTTGGGTGTCCGAGTTATAACTCCCCTTGGCTGGAAACGGGTTCGTGTCTGCGTTAATCCCACTTGCTGGCAGGGTTTGGTGTCCGAGTTCCACTTAGTTGCTTCTTCATGTCCGTTGCGCACAGACCCGCGTTTCCGGGTGTTCTTGCCTTTTTGCAGTTATGCCCTTTTTAACACCTTCGCACTACTCCTCGGTCGGGGACCTGTTTGCCGCTTTGCGTGTTGTTGTTCTTCTTGTTTCTAATCCATGCTTGACACCTGAGGTGGCCGGCGGCGTAGATGGCGCAGGCCACCGCGCGTCTGGTGCCGTGAGCTCCCGGAGAGGGGTGGGCGCCCTCATGGAGTGAACGAGCTGCCCCCGTCTGCCTGCACACCCGCAGCGGGGAGCCGTGGGACACTGCACGCCCAGAGACTACCCACCCCCCAACACACCGCCACGGGGTGGGGACTGGCCACCGCACTCCTGGCTCAGGGGCGTCCTCTGGGACCTGGGTATTGGGGTGGCCATCAGATCTAGGGTAGCTAGCGGATCCTGAGGTAGTGACTGACTACTGTTTAGCTTGGCGGGAACGCATGGGCCGACCATGGGGCAGTTGGTCCATGTAGGCAGCGGACTATGAAGTGGTCGGTGACGCCGTTGGCCGCTTTTGGCGTTCCGACGAGGGTTCCTGGTGGGCCTAGCTCCTGTTTGCCTGCACGACCCCGCGCCGCATAGCGTCCGAGCGGGCAGGGGGCCTGACCCCCAGGCGGCGCTCGAAACTCAAGCGGCACCCCGGCCCCTGCCTGTGGACGCCCGTAACGCGGTCTGGCCATCGCTTCTCAATGGGAGGTCCACATGCTTTTGAGGCCGGCTTTCCCGTAATGAATCGGAAAGAGCGGTGGACGCAGGGGCAACGCCCCCCTTGGAGGCCGTACTCCGCTACTTAGCGTATGTGGCCTTTTGGGACGTTATTGCCGTGCGGAGTCTATCGGTTGTTCGCCCGGTGGTGTGTAATTCGGCCGCCCGACTCGTGTTTTGAGGCGTTTTTTGCCTTTTTGTTTCGACTTTGTGCCACGGGTTGTGTGTTTGCTTTATAACGGTGTCCGTTGCGTTCTAATCCGTTTTAGAGCTATTTTTGTTACGTTTCTTGCCGCCCCGGTCGAGGTTTGTGTTCCGATTTGACTTTCGTCCGTTTGGCAGCTGGACTGGTGTAGCACGGGTCTCTGAGCACGAGGAAGGGCCGCGGCACGTTTGTACCTGTGTGATTGCTCACATGGGCACACACCCTCGGGGCAGACCTCGGGTTTCTTATGAGTTGTGGGCGTGTCAGGCAAAAAAACAAAAAAAAAAGGTGAAAAAATAAGAAACGCCAAAACCAGGCCCCCGGAAAGCGGCGCCGTCCCTTCCAGGCGCACCAGTACATACAAACAAAAAAAACAAAAAAAAAACCAAAAAATAAAAAAGAACATGAATAGTAAGGATTATTTGTGTCTTGTGTGTGTTGACAGTGGGGGGCAAGTCACTAGATCTGTGAAAACAAAAGAAATCCTCAACTGAATAGTCAAGCTTAAAACTTTGTTTGTTTGTGTGTGTGTGTGTTATGTGTGTAGTGTGTCCCAACCCCCCAACACAATGTCTTTTTTCCAAAAAAGAAATTTCCAACTATATATATTTTTTCTTTTTTTCTCTTCTTCCAATTCTGTCTTTTCAGGCTTTCAGGTTTGATGATGTAAGAAAGGGGGCGTAAAGTCTGCACTTTCTTCCCAGAACTAACAATAATATTTTTTAATGTTTTTTTTCTCTTCTCCAATTCTGTCTCAGCCTTTCAGGTTTGATGATGTAGAAAGGGGAGTCAGAACTTTCTTGATAGGTTTAAGATCCCAAGAGTGGGTAGCATTTCAAGTCCTCCAAAAATAAACCCATACTTTCCAAGTCCCTCCAAGGTATAACCACATTCCTGTTGAGTTTCCAAGATAACGTATCACATTGTGAGTTATCAAGCAGAAGCCCACATTTCAAGCTCCGAAGGTAATAACCACCATTCCTGTTGAGTTTTCCAAAGATACGTATCATCATTGTGAAGTTATCAAGCCAGACCCACAATTTCAAGTCTCCAAAAATATAACCATCTACCAAGACTCCAAAGGTAGAATCACAATTCCAGAAATTATGGTGGGTTTCAGTGATAGATCTCACATAGTATAACTGTGGATCCAATCAGGAAATCTCCATTTTTCCAAATTTTGATGGGTTTCAGTGATAGATCCACATAGTATAATTGTGGAATCATCAAGGCAAAACTCCATTTTTCAATTTTGATAGGTTTCAGTGCTAGATCTCACATAGTAATAACTGTGGATTCATCAAGGAAACTCCATTTTTCCAATTTGTGATGGTTTCAGTGATAGATCTCACATAGTAAAACTGTGGATCATTACAGAAATCCTCCAATTTTTCCCCAATTTGATGGGTTCAGTGATTAGATTCTCACATAGTTAATAAACTGTGGATCATCATAGGAAAACTCCAATTTTTCAAAATGTCTGAATTTGTGAGTCTCCCAAGGTAAAACCTTGTATTCTGGCTCATCAAGGTATACACTTGTTCGGTGGGTATTGTCTTGATACTCGCAATGAGTACTATTGTTGTAAAACCTTTTCAGGAATTTTGCTGGTCTCCAAGGTAAAACTTGTATTCTGGCCTTATCAAGGTATAACTTGTTCGTGGGTATTGTCTTGATTAACTCTGCAATAGTACTGATTGTTGTAAAACTCCTTTTTCGATTTTGCTGGTCTCCAAGGTATAACTCTTTGTTGGGTCATCAAGGACGAACTCGTTCTGTGGGTCTTGGTCGCTCATGAGGTCTTCACCAAGCCACAATTCGCCCCAAGTTGTGGCAAAAGCAGTCATTTTCATTTCGTATTCAGATACAATTTCCTGTGAGAGAAATAATAATGATTAAATTAAAGTGATTTAATTATTAAATGAGTCCATGCTTTAAATCAAACTGAAAATAGGAAAATAAATCTTAACCTCACAATAAGAGTTTTGAATCCAATTGATCAAGTTGTCGGTTTAGTTCCATACAAGTAGTCAATCTCCAAGGAACGCCCAAAGTCAATACACTCAAGGTTCGCTCAGTTCTGTGGGTCTGGTCGCTCACAAGGTCTTCAACCAAGGTCATCAATTTCGCCCAAAGTTGTGGGCAAAATCGGTATTTCAGATACAATTTCCTGTGAAGAGAAAATAATAAATGTATTAATAAGTTATTTAATTATTAAATGAGTCAATGTTTAAAAGGAACTGAAAATTAGGGAAATTTAGATTCTTCACCTCAACCAGATAGATAGGTTTGAATCCAATTCTTCACTTGTAAGTTTTAGTTCCATACAAGTCATAGAGCTTCCAGGCAACGCCTCAGCACAGTAGTCATTCGTAAAAGTAAAAATAAATGTTTAAAATGGAGCCTGGGCCTGAGGCTTTATAGAGAAAGAAACTGGTGGCGTGGTTTTCCTGTGGAAATTTCCCTGGCAAGCCCAGGCATCCTTCACGTTCGAAATTTCAAAAACATAACATTGTAGAATTTTCTAGTGATTTCTTTGTGAGTCAGAGATGAAACCTGAAAATGATGTAAGAGTAGGTGGGGCTAAGCAAAGTGGGCGGGGCTTAGGGAAAGTGGCGTGGCCTTATGAAATACCTCACGAAAGTGGGCGGGGGCTTATGTAAAAGTGGGCGAGGCTTAGCAAAATGGGATGGCTTAAGGAAACCTCCAAGAAAAGTGGGTGGGGCTTAATGAAAGTGGCGGGGGCTAGGAAAAAGTGGCGGGCTTAGAAAAGTGGGCGGGGCTTATGAAAAAAGTGGGGCGGCCGGCTTATGCAAAAAATGAATCTGAGGCTCAGGAGGTGGTCAGATGAGATCATTAAGAGAAGTTTATCATTTCGTAATGGCACAAAAGGGTATCTTGAAAAATATAAAAGATTCAAAGTTTTGTTTTTAAATATTTTAGATGGGGATTATTGTGGCAAAGAAAATTAAACTATTGAAGAATATGAGAATGAACAATGTTTAAATAGGTTCAATGAGTGAGCTAAACATATACATTGGTTATTGAAAAAGAGTGTCCCTAGGTCTTACAAGGTTTCAGAGTATTCTCTTCAGAATCAAACTTGAACAAACACAATACCTTACGTTGCTACTTGATACCAAACTTTTAATCTTGTCCGCATTGGTTATTTGAAAAGAATGCCCCTAGGTTACAAAGGGGGAGACAAATCAAATATACCTTGGGATACAAAGGGGTGTAATTTAAGGGAAAAAAAAATGTGAATCGCGAAAAATCCCCCATTCATCTTCACATGGGGAAAAAGTAGCCAGAATCAGTATATTCCAACTACTGAGGGCCTGCCTACCAAGCTGGTCACTGCTGGGACCAGAATGATGGTTCAGTCCGCCGAACGCCCATCCCAGGTGACTGGGGGTGGGAAGAAGAAAGGAACCCCAGGTGGAATGGGAAGTTCCTGGAACTCACACTGCCAAGAAGCGACCCAGGCCTGTCGAGAACTCATACGCGGTGGAGCAAAGGGGGTGCAAAGAAGGACAGTGAAAATGTGTCAAGGCAGCAACTTCAGTGCACTGCCCTTTGCCACTGTGGTGGACTGTGTTCTCTGAAACGAACATTACATTTCATTGAAAACCGTAATATACCATGGAAGGCCTTACTTGGTTAATAAATGGAAGGACTGTCGTAGACTTGCCTCACCCACTACATGTCAAACAACAATGGGAAATGCACTATTGATTTGGCAAGATAACAGCAAATAATCTCATGAACTGTGTCTCACTATAAAATAAACTACCAAATATTATAAAGGAAACATTGCGAAGACTGCATTGTAACTCTCATGAATGTGTCACAGTTTCAAAACATGTACATGTAAGCTCCACCAATTTAAATGCGTTTATATTTTAACTATTATTTATTCCCCTGGAAAGCTAGATATATGTAGTTAGGTAGTTCGTTAGAGTAGTTATAAGCATGTTGTAAATACGTAACCACTTGCATCCTCAAATCCTTGAAAGTACGATTAGCCAGCCAGAATCAACTATCCTAGCTGGTCGAGAACTGAGCGCTACTGGTAAAATAACAACCTGGTGGGTGCCCATCTTTTTGGCCACAGGAACAAATCTGGCGATGGCCCTATAGCTAAATATCTTCATCGGGTCATGATCTAACAGTGTGCCAAAGCTCAATGCTTGTATCATCAAAAGGCACAATCCATTCCCATATCTGCCGGACTATAAATGTCATTTTCTTTCATAATTACACAAAGAACAATTTATTGTCCATTTTTTAAGGCTGCCCTAGGTGAACCAGAGCTGCTGTGGGTGCGACACATGGCAGGTACTCGCCTCCTGAGAGTCACCATAATGAGAACATGCTGGGTTTTTAATAAAGATCCAAAAAATTGAGAACAGCTCGCTTTCCCAGCAATAAAATCACATATTTACAAGAGGGCTGCTTGCAACCAACTGAACCCGTCATTCGTGGGAATGCTGCAGATCTTTACCATTGACCCCCCTTACCAACATATCTCGCTATTAGACCACCCCTCATCCAAAATTTTATCAAGTGAGACCCACCACCCATAACTACTAACTGCTAAAACGATCACCACACCGAATACCTGTGCTTTTAACAGGTGAGGGGCAATCCTGAGGTAGTGTGATGCCATATAATTCAATCAGTACATGGATCTCATCCTCCTTAATTGCATTCGTTATCTCAACTGCTCAACCACCCTGGCTCTTTCTGCTTTAGTTTTACACCTCATTGGAATGAACTTACTCTGCACTCTACAAAACATCTTGCTTTCTTGAACGGTTTCCCATTTTTCTGATGCTGGATGTCCTATTGTTAGCTTCTCCTAAATCTACATCACACTAACTCTCACTCATCCTCAGCGTTTGCCTTCC
>CM068966.1:45347117-45361245 GCA_035128595.1 Eptatretus atami
ACCTTACTCTCTCTCCATCGAGTGGCAGCCCTGTGGGTGCTGTTGCATCATTTTGGGACTGATGTGGCTATGCAGGTCCCCTTACCAGGTACACTGGTACTCACTCGCCACCTCGGAAGGATGACGGTGAGTAACCCTGGTTGATTTAAGTCACGGCCACAACGGGCTGAAACTCAGACCCTCGATCCAAGCCGCCACCCGAACCACTTAACCACCACACATGCTTCCTTCCCTACTATCCTGAACTGCTAACCCTTTAAGAATCTTCGCACACATAATGTTATGCGGTCATTCTCCGAAATGTCCCCCCCCACCCATCTCCTCACACCATATTGGGTGTTACTTAATTATGTGGTGGACTGGCGGTGAGGGTTTTATGACGTGGTTAGTGCGTGTGACGTTTTTACTACTGTGTTATTTGATTGTTTTTGATAATCGTTTGGTTATTGGTGACGTGTTTTAATAACTTGGTGTTCTGTCGGTGGGTCGTGTTTTTAAAACTGTTTTATGTGTGTTGAGTTTTTTGAATACGTATTTATCGGTGTGATTTTTATCGTGATGTATTGTGTGGTAGTTGTTTTATTAAACCTCGATGGTAGTAGTAGTGGGTGTTTTAAGTCGTTAATGTTGGTGAGGTTTTACGTTTGGTTGTGGTGTATTTTTGATACTTAGTGTATGTTGAGTGTTTCTTGACGTGGATATGTGTTGTAGGCTGTTAGACTGATGAATGTGAGTTTTATAATTTCAGTGGGTGAGTGTTTTAATTTAACTGTTTATGTGTGTAGGTGTTTTATACTTTTGTGTGTGGGTGTTTTTAATAGGTGGTTATGGGTAGATTTTCTATTGACTGTGATATGTGGTCGGTAGGTTTATAACGTATTTTTGTCTGGGATGTTTTAATGACGTTGTATGTTAGTTTTTAAACGTTGTTATTGTTTTATAAGTGAGTTTTTATGAGTGTTCTATGACGTGTGATATTGTGGTGGTTTTAAATAGATGTGGTTATTGGTTTGAGGTTTTTTAATGACTTTGGTTAGTGGTGAGGTGTTTATACTGTTTATGTGTGGTGAGTTTCTATTGCGTGTATGTGTTGTGAGGTTTTTATGACTGATGATGTGCTGATGGTTTTTTTAATACGTGAGTTATTGTAGGGTTCTATTGACTTGGAGTGGGTTGTGATGTTTTATAAGTGTGTTTTTATTTTTTCCCCGTATGGCGTATTATGTGATGGGTGATGAGTGTTTTAATTACTGTTGGGTTAGGTTGTGTTTTATAACTTGTATTATGTGTGGATTTTATTGAGGTATATTGTGGTAAGGTTTTAAAGTGATTATTGTGGTGATGTGTTTTTAACGTGTTGGTATTGTGTGTTTTAACAAAGTGGTGATTATTTGCTTGTTAGGTTCTATTGACTGGTAGTATGTGTTGTGGTTTTGAACGTTTTATGTTGGATTTTTTTCTTTTTATTGTGTGGTTTTCTATTACGTGTTAGATATTGGTTGTAGGGTTTTTAATAACTTATGTTATTTTTGTATTGTTTTATATTTGTGTGTTAGTGTTTTTTAATAACTGGTGGTTATTGTTGATGGTTTTCTATTGATGTAGGTGTGTGGTTGTGTTTTATAGTGATGGTTTGTACGTGTTTTTATGATGTTTAGTGGTGGTAGTTTTTATTGACGGTGTATTGTGTGTGTTTTAAATACTGTGGGTTATGTGTTGTGAGTTTTATACGTGAGTAGTGGTAGGTGTTTTAATACTGATGGTTATTGGGGTGGGTTTTTTAATGCTGTTTATGTTGTGAGTGTTATTGACGTGGTAGATTATTTGGTTGTGAGTTTTTTATACGTCATTTATTGTGTTGTGAGTGTTTTTATATACTGTGTTAGTGTGTAGTGTTTTAATCGTGGTTATTGTGTGCTGTTTCTATATTGTTGGATATTGTGTGAGGTTTTTTTACACTGATTTGGTGTGATGGTTTTTTGATGTTGTATTGTAGTGAGTGTTCTTGCTGGTGATATGGTGTGGTGTTTAAACGTGATGCTATGTTTGGTAGGTGTTTTTATAACTTGTATAGGTTGTGAGCTGTTTAAACGTGTGGTATGTGTTGTAGGTTTTATAATCGTCATGTCTATTGTCGCTCGCACATGGCTGAACGGTGTTCATTAAAATACGACCCCCCCCCCCCCCCCCCCCCCCCCATGTGTCTGTACGGTGGTGAGGTGTTTTTAATAAGAGTGGTACCGTATTCCAGCCTCGAAAACCCAAGGTTGAGCTGTCTACTAATTGACTATCCCAACCGGTAAACCGATAGTGTCTTCAAATTGACGTGGTGAATAATTGTGCTTGTGAGGTGTTTATTTTTAATGAGTGATGATACGTACGTGTTAGGTGTTTTTTAGATACTTCGTGATGTGTGGTGATTTTTTAATAACGTGTTGTTATGCTGCGACTGTTTTTCAACTAAATGCCCGCCTCTATGTCGGTGGCTGACGTGTATTTTAATAAAGTGATTGGTTCATCGTGCGTTGGAATGTTTTTATAAGTGCTGATTATTGGTGTGACGGTGTTTTCTGATTGCTCTGGTGGATATGACATCGGTGGTCAGAACCGTGTTTTAAACTACACGTGCAATTTATGTGGTCGTATTGTTTTTAATTGACCCCGCTTTTATATGCTCGGTGAGCGTGTTTCTTACATGTTACGTGTGTCTATGTGCTGTCAAGTTCTTTTCTAACCTGCCATGTACTGTCTAAGTGAGTTTTACATTACCCGTGCGTGATACAGTGTTAGAGTTTTTTAATAAGTTATGCTTTATGTGTGTACGTTTTTATATTTGGTATGTGGCGGTTGACGATGTTTTTATAACCCGGATGTTATGTAGTTGAGTGAATCGTGTTCAATCTGATCTGCGTGAATAATGTCGTTGTGAATGTGTTTTAATGACTTAATGCTCATACGTGTAGGTAGGTTTTTATAATGACGTGCACTGATATAGTCACCGTTCGGCAGGTGTTTTAAAGGACGCTGTTGTTAGTGTCTATGTTTTTTCAATAACGTGTGGTTATGTAAAGTGTGATGTTGTTCTATTGACGTTGTTGTAATTAATGTCGTGGTGAGGTGTATTTGACGTGCCTGGTCATTGTGTTGACCTGTTTTTTTCATAAACGTGATGTTTATATTCTTCTGGCCTGTTTTTAAGACGTCGTTCCTCACAGTGGTGTGGGTGTTTTTCCTAACGTCCACAGCTCGTGTTATGTAGAGTAGGTGACGGTCTTTCTTACGAACGTTCCTTATAGTCGTGGTGAAGTTGATTTCACATGCTGCTTATGTTAAGGTGCTGAGGTGATTTTTAATAAACGTGCATGGCTTATTCTGTGATGGTATATTGACCGTCGTGATACTTTGGTTGTGAGTGTGTTTTTATACTGCTGCATAAGAAGCCTCGTACGGTGATTTTTTAATGACGTTATGGATAGTCTAGGTGAATGTGTTTTTAATACGTGTCGTTAGTTGCCAACAGTGACGGCGTTAGTAATTATAGTGTTATAGTCAGGTGTCACAATGTGTTTCTATCAGTTGTTTATTAGGTGGATGAGTGTTCTTTGTAACGTGCGTGATAGTGGGTTTTGAGGTGTTTTTTCAATACTTGAATGAATCGTTATGGTTGATAAGTTTTTTAATAGTGTTCTTGAAGTGGTGGATGAGTTTTTTGACCTTGGTTAATCTGGTGGTGAGTGTTTCTATTAGGTGCGTATGTAGGTTTGTTGTTTTTTATTGTAAGATGCTTTACCTCTAGGTAGTAGTTTTTGAATGAACGTTGTTGGTGTCTTGAGTTGTGTTTTCCAGGTGATGGTCCTATGATGTAGTTCGTACGTGTTTTAATAATTGCTGAGTTATGTCGGAGGTGTTCAATATTGACGTGGTGGTATGTCAGTGAGGTTTTTAACATACACTATTTATGTGATGTGACAAACCCGATGTTTCTCATGCTTAGGATGTATGTGGTTGTGACCGTTTTAATACCGTACTCGTTATTAGGTGTTGAGTGTTTCTATACTGGTGGTATGTCAGGTAGTGGGTTTTTTTATAACGTGATGTTATTTAGGTTGTGACCGGTCTTTTTACTAACTGATGGTTATGTGTAACAGGCAGTTTTCATCCGTGATGATTACTTATTGCTGTGACAGGTGATTTTTAATAACCGGTCTCTTAGTAGTGAATGTGTTTTTATCTATGATGGAATATGTGTGGTGAGGTTTTAAATGACGTGTGGATATGTGTGTCGTGATCGCCTGTGTTTTAGACCGTGTTTGTTAGTGTGGTATTTTTATCTTAACGTGTGCGATATTTCGTCAGGTGAGGTTGTTTCTTCTGAACTTAGGTATAAGTCCACTGTTTTTAATAACGTATTTATTTGTGATGAGTTGTTTCTATTGACGTCGGTGGATTATAAAGGTGTGACGATTTCTCCTGACGTGTGGATATGTTTTGGAGGTTTTTATAACGTCGATGATTTTTGTAGTGAGGCGTTTTTATTAATCAAATTATGTGTGTGGATGTGTTTTAATTCGTGTTGTAAATGGGTATGTTTTAACTAACGTTGCATGTTATGGTAGTGAGTTTTTTTAACGTACACACCCACGTGGTGTGTTTTATTGACGTCCGAGTGATTATGTGTGGTGACGCCCTTTTCTACTTGATGTGTTGAATATGTGGTTTGAGGTGCTTTTTTATAATGCATGGATAGTCCACAAGCCCACAGTGGTTGAGTGTTTCTTTAAGAGTGATGGCTTATTGTATGTAAGGTCTTAGTTTTAATGACTATATGACCAAATCGTAGTAGTGTTTAAACTAAATGTATATAAAACCAAGGTGTTAAAAGGATAGAATTCTAATTGACAGTAGGTGTATAGACAAGTAAAAAATAAACAACAAAAGTGATTAATATATTGACTGCTGGATACTGGAATATTGATGTTTTTAGTTTAATAAGTGATGTGTTATGTCTGGTGGGTGTCTATTAATACGTGTCGTGACCTGTTTTCTAATTGTGTGTGTTATCTTGTGGTGAGGTTTATATTAGCGTAGGTGCTTTAGTTGTGAGGTTGTTTTTGAACTGAATAGAAAGTGATGGATACATGCTGGTAGTGTTTTTAATGATGCCATGGGATATGTGGTTGTGCGTATTTTATCTATGATTATGACTACGTCGTGTGTGAAGGTTTTTAATAAACGCTCCCCGTGTAGTGGGTGGATAGGCGTTTCTATTACCGTGTAGTTATTGTCCGTGTGCTTGTTTTCAATTACCCTCGGTATTGCGTTCGATATGTGTATTTAAAACATGTGGTTATGTGTCCTGGTGAGTGTTTTTAAATAACGTCGATATTGTGTGCAGTCAGATGTTTCTCATTGACGTGATGATATGTGTACGTGGGTTGTTTTCACTCACGTGATGATTATCACGTGTTGAGGTGTTTTAACAACGTGAACCTGGTTATTGTTCGGTGATGTTTCTCCATTTATCTGGTGTGAGGGTGTTTCTCGGATTGCCTTTAACCAGTGAAGTGTTGTGAGTGTTTTTTTAATGACCGTGCATACGGGGTAGAAGGTGTTTTTTCAATGCGTCATGGCCTGATGGTGGTGAGGTGTTTTAATGACGTGTTGGTATACTTAGTCTCGGTACGCTTTTTTTAATACGTTATGTATGTGTGTGGATGAGTGTTTTTTACTGGTGTTACTTCTGGTGATACGTTTCTCTATACTGGTCACTTTGTATAGTCGTTGTGGTCGTTTTTATATAACCTTCGCTGGAGTACCTTGTGGAGCTACTTTTATAATCGTTTATGGATTAACCTGTGCGTATAACAGTGAAGGTTTCTTTTTTACATACTTTTGGTTATGGTGTGAGTTGTTTTAATACGTAGATATATGCCCCCATGTGTGAGATGTTTATCTATTGACGTACCGGCTTATGTGCTGGTAGGTGTATTGCTATTGACGACCAAGGATATTGTTAAACAAAACCCCACCCAAATGATGTAAACCAATGTGTTTTTAAATACAAGTATGATATGTATTCTCAATTGGGACAATGTTTCTATATGAAGTGACGTGATATGTGTTTACGAGTGATTTTTTTAATACTGATGTTTATGGTCACCGGCTGATTGCTTCTCTACTTCGTGAGTTATTATGTGTGAGTGTTTTCATCAACGTAGTGTCCAGGTTACTTGCCGTGTCGTGCTCTATTGACTGCCGTGGGCACCATGTCGGTCGTGAAGGTCCTTTTAATAACGTGCGCATAATTGTCGGTTTTTGACACTGTGTTTTAATATCGTTGTATAGTTCCATGCGTGGTAGGTCTGATTATTAACGTAGTATTTTGTTAGGTGAGGTGATTATTACTGTGGTCCTATGTCGTTGAAAGGTTATCTACTTGATGGCCAGCAATATTAGGAGCATGTGTGTTTTTTTATAACGTGGAATGTAGGGCTGAGATATTTTTAATGACGCTTGGTATGTCGCAACACCCAGGTCTGTCACGGTGAACTTAAATACATGAGGTTGGTGTGTGAGTGAGTTGTTTTAAAACCTGTACTTATGTTCCGTGCGTGAGGTGTTTCATTGACGTCGTGTGGTTATTTATGGTAAGCTGCTTTCTAATTGACGAGTGTATATGTGTTGTTTGGTGTTATTTAAATAATCGTGGATGGCAACAACGGTTATGTGCTGAGCAGTGACCTTTTAAATAATGTCGGCTGAGATATTGGTTGTAGGTATTTTAATGACGTGTTGTTAGATTGGTGTTACGGTGTTTTTGATAACGTGAATAATGTTTAGTGAGAGATGATGTGTATTCTCATTGCAAGTGTGACTATGTGTACCCAACCTATGTTTTATTTAATACGTAAGATGTTTGTACAGTGTGAACGTGTTTTTAATAAACGTGATGGCTTAAAGGTTAGAGTGTCCTTTTCAATACTTAAAGATGGATTAGTGTTTGTGAAGAGCTATCATTGACTGCCGTGATATTCGGTGTGAGGATGTATTTTTATAAATCCGTATTTCTTGTGCAGGTATGTTAATATTAATCACATTGTTCGTATACGTAAGTGAGGTGTTATTAAAAATCAACGTGACCATCTGTTAGTAGGTATGTAGTGTAACACCAGGATGGGGGAGGGGGGCAACGCCATTTTTAATGACATTCCGTTAGTGAACATTGGTGAGGTGTTTTTAATAAAACTTAGTGTTTTGTAGTTGTGATGTTTCTTATTGATTGTGAAGCTGACGTTCTTTTTATAAGTTATGTATTATTGGTGGTGATGGTGTTTATTGACGTGGTGAATATGTGGTCCTGTGACTGTACGTTTTTTTAATACTATGTCGGTGTGCGCTGATTTTTAATGACGGAATTGGTTAGTGATGCGTTCTTTTCTAAATAACTAGTTGGTGAGGGTCCCTCTAAATTGAACTGTGATTCATTGGTGCGTGAGGCTGTTTCTATTTAATCTCTAAACCGTTGATTATAGTGGTCGTGTGACGTGTTCTATTCCAATAACGGTTGCTTATGGTGTATGTTTTTTAATAACTTGTATTATGTGTAAGGTGAATGGTGTCTTTTTAATACGTGTTCGTTATGATGGGGAGTGTTTTTTAATCTGTTGTTATGTGGGTGTTGAGTTGTTTTAATAACTGTTTTAGTTGTGTTGATGTTTTTAATAACGTGATGTTATTGTGATGAAGGTTATAGGACGTGATTTATTGTGGTGGTGTTTTTATAAACGTCTTTATTGGGTTGAGGTTTTTATAACGTGTTTATTGGTCTAGGTGTTTCTACTTTTGACTGGGGATATTGACTGGCTGAGGGTGTTTCTATTGACCGTGAGGCTATCCTGTTTGAGGTGTTATTCATATTAATGTGGTGTATACCTGGTGGTAGTGTTTCTTCCATGCGTGGTGTTACTTGTGTGAGTGTTCATATGCATAATTTAGTGGATAGATCGTTGTCCGCTGAAGGCAGTGTTTCTTCATGACTCGGTGGATTACTAACCAATGTGCCTGACCAGGTGTTTTGATAATACTTCAGTAAAGTTACGTGGACACACAGGTGTCTGTGTGCAATTCTGAGTGGAAGTGTCCAACGTGGAGGCGACCCCGTGATCTCCGATCCACCCGACCTGATAACTACTTATATAATATGATAGAGTACCGATCTCCACCGGACGCAGCAAACGTCATTCGAATTCCCAGTCTTATCAATTTCACCCACTGCTGTAGCTCCCCAGACACATACGCTTATCCCGAGCTCTCTCACGCATCGAAGGTCATACACACTAAAACTAGCACAAGCTTTCGATAACAGCTACACCTGGTTCAGCCCTCGTCACTTAACTACTTCGTGCCGTGATTTCTACAACTGTTTCGATCCATATAACATCCTGGGTAGTAACCGCTTGGCCCGATTCTACATAATTACCATACTCGATGTGAAGCTACTGTTGCAAGTGTCATTGGACCACTCATAGGAACATCCAGCCCTGTAGTTGCAACCAGCACAGCTCACATGACACTGCCCGCGCGTCTCCTTCCTATCACAAATACCGATTTCTTCGGCCCCTGCAACGTATTTTGTCTAACCTGCTACATTACTCTCCTAACGAAACTCCACAAAAGTATCTCGCCACCCCCTGGCCACATTCCAAATTACTGCTCTACACTTCCACGCACTGCACTCTAGCTGGCACACTGCGCCACACCAGAAAATTCCTGAATACCCTCAGCTCATTCCCTGACACCACCACATAAAGAACTGAAGCAAACGGCACAGCACATCCACGATAACTCAATACCACACTCACAGAGAAAAAAAGCATAGGTATATCTACCAACTGCTCACTCTTCCGAAAATGATAAGACCGGTTTTCACCTTTACGCATGTAAGCATTGCTGGGTCGTTTCCAAATCCCCACTGTGTCTTTGCTACAGGCAGTCAGCGAGTTTCGCTGGAACCACTGTACAATCGAAATCCCCAATCCCTGAAATTACCTCCAATTCGAAGTGTATGTCCACCGAACAGATTCTCTCAGTTAAGGATATTACGGTATACTATATTAGCTTGCTAGTTACGTGTAAACGTAGTAAGCTAGCATTATGCAAAAATCGGTCTAAGTTCCCGTTAGCTGCTCATGATCGAACAGTGGTGCCAACAAAATCTACTGTCCATCAGACCTCAGCTGGCGCATTAGCCAGCTTATGAATTTGCATAACTTGTGTTCGTCCAACCACAGAGCAATTACCCACAAAAGAAGGAATAATAGGCCCATTCGCCTGGGACCGCGTTAATTACCCACACTGCGCCGAACACTTAGACATTCACACAGCGACTACTCACTATCTATCCCTATGATCTGCAGATCCACTGTCGCTGTCACTTCCTTTAATCAATAATAATAATCCCAACCTAATTTTATTTTACTTCTCTTCTTTACACAGTTCCTGCGACACAAATACACAGTAATCAATTCGACAATTTTTCAAATTGTCTTGATCCCCAAGTGACTTGACCCTGTTCCTCTACTGCGTGTTTATACGGGGCAGACATTAATATCTAATTCCTTATCCGAATAGTACACACGGATATCTATTGCCGATAAATCAACTTATTTGGCAGTACTGTCACGCTGACCGTCTTTTCAACCCTACCCCTCCGAGCCAAAGACAACCCTCTTACTCCCCTCGCCCCAGACTCCAGCCAGCAAAATGATAATCTCCCGACTGGCGTTGCCAAATTCTCCAAACTTTAAACCACTCGGATCATGACTTAACATTGCCGTGACCATGTAGAGCGTGCCGGAAAGACGAGCAGCTTCATCCAACCAAGTTTGGTGAACCCTAAACAAAAAGGGAGCCTCAAACCTCCCACGGCCACTCCAGCCTTCTTCCAAAACGTTAAAAAACGAGAGCATCTCACTTACCCTGGGCTATTCACATGTTTCAGCCCAAAAACAACCCAAATCTGAATGATTGGAGGGTGTGATGCACTCCCCCAAGCGCAACCGCTATCCAATCCTATCATATCCAATCGCTAAGAAACCAACTTCACTGATCACACAACGCCATTCTACCACTGACACACCTCTTCACATGAGACCGTCTCACAACCAGACACGCACTTCAATATCGATTCGACAAGTCTTGCGTTGTCCCATCCTCCTCATAATCTGCTCTCCGTTTTCTTCCCAATTCATACTGACGGTAACTGCTACTATATTATTTCAATAAAGGGACCTATCTTAGCACCTCGTGGCTCCACATCGCGTGTCGATACCGCTGCCTGAGCGCAAAATGTAATCGCAGTTCAACTACCTCTTGAAACAGCATATTGATCCATGGCTATTGTCTTCGAACTGGTCGGACGCATTCCATTTATAATCTTATCGTGCTACTAAAATGCTATTATAAGACGTTTACAAGTTAATCTATAGTGCTGATATATCATCCTCGCCGGACCACTCCGCCTTTTCCATACCCCAAGAATTCCAAATCGTGAAATTTAATTCTGCGATCTTTGAAATGTCCCAAATTCTTTACAACCTGGTTCACTTCCTTCCATTCATTTTTGGAAAGTTGATATTTCAGTCTCGATATATCCTTATTTATGTTCTACTGACGGCTCGTGGAACAGTCTCCCCATCCCCACACTCTAACTACCCAGACCACCCAACCCCAACCCCTTTCCATACTTCCAGGCTTTTATATTCGAATATTTATGCACAAGGATTTCTTTCACGATTGGCATGAAATTGTACACTTACTTCCATGCAATGTGCAGATTGAAGCTGCCGTGGAAGACGGACAAAAACTTGCTGTTTCACGCACATACAAGCAACATTTTCTTTCCTCCTCCTCCTATTCCTTCCTCCTCCTATCCTCCTATCCATTCTACTCTTCTCTCTCTTCCTCATCTCTCTCTCTCTACTCTCTCTCTCTCCTCTACCTCTCTTACTACTTCTCTCCCTTACCTCTCTCTCTCTTAATCTCTCACTCTCATCGGTCTCTCAATACTCCCTCCTCTTCCTCTCTCTCTCATCTCTCTCTTCCCTCTCACTCTCCTTCTCCTCTCACCTCTCACTACTCATCTCCTCTCTACCTATCTCTATCATCTCTTCTCTTCTCTCTCCTCTCTCTACTCTTCATCCTTACACCTCCCTTACTTCCCTCTCTCTCCTCCTCTCCTCTCTATCCTTCCTATCTTCTCTCTCTTAACCTCCTTCTCTCTCTCTCTCTCCTTCACTCAATCGCTCTCTCTCCTCTCTCTCCTCTCTCGTCTAACCTCTCCCCCCTCTCTTCCTCCTCCTCTCTCTTCCTCTCCTCTCATCCTCTCTCTCTTCCTACTCGTCTCTCTCCCTCTCTCTACACCTCTCCTTGTCTCTCCTCTTCATCTTCCTCTCTGTCTACTCCTCTCTCTCACTCTCCCTCTCTCTCATCTCTCTCTCTTCCCTTCTCTTCTCTCCTTCCCTCTCTCTCTCTCCTCTCTCTCTCTCTCTTCCTCCTCTCTCTCTCCTCCTTCTTCCCATCTCTCTACTCTCTCTGTCTCTCCTCTCTCTCTCTCTCTTCTCCTCTCCTCCTCTCTCATCCTCTTCTTCTCTCTCTCTCTCTCCTCTCTCCTCTTCCTCTCCTCTCTCTCTCTCCTCTCCTTCTCTCTCTCTCCCTCTCTACCTCTTACTTCTTTCCCCTCTCTCTCCCTATCTCCTTCTCTATCTCTCCTCTCTCTCCTCCGCTCCTCTCTATCCTCTGTCTATCCTCTCTCGATCCTCTCTCTCTCTCCTTCTTTCTCTCTATTCGCCTCCTCTCTCTTCCTCTCTCTCTCCGTCTCTCTTCTCTCTCTCTCTCCCCTCCTCTTCTCTACTCCCTCTCTCTCTCTCTCTCTCCCATCTCTCTCCTCACTCCTTCCTCTCCTCTCTCTCTCCTCTCTTCTCCTCTCTCTCTCGCCTCTCTTGTTCTCTTCTCTCTCTCTTCTTCATACTACCCTCTCTCACCTCTTCTCTCTCCCTCTCTCCCTCTCTCTCCTTTCTCTCTCTCTCCTCTCTCCTCTCTCTCTCCCTCTCTCTCTCTCTCGTTCCTCTCTCTACTCCTCTCTCTCCTCTCTCTACTCACTCTCATCTTTCTCTCGATCCCTTCTCTCTACTCTCTCTTATCCTCTCTCTCTCTTCTCTCTCTCTCCTCTCTCTTCCTCTCTCTCTCTTCTCTTCCTCTCTCTCTCTCTCTTCTCTCTTTTCTCTCTCTTTCGCTTCTCTCTCTCTCTCTAATCTCTCTCTCTCTCTCTCTCTGTCCAAACTTTTAACACGTCATCCACTCCTCTCTTCCCTCATATGTGTATGATTTCATAGTTACATGAACTTGGAGGTGTTACTCTCACCCAGCCTTCACAAGTACTTCTCGTGACCATGCAATGGCTCAATATGTGAACTTTTCAAACCCGAATCTTCTCCAAAATGCAACCCTCATTCTGGAATTGGTTGACAACTTCTCGCAAATTTCTGCCTTTCTCTTTCTTTGTTATTCTCATGGTTGTACGAACATCTCCCTCTCAGCTATCCCATAACCGTCTCACCCGGCGAGTCTGCACTGTTCACTCAAGTACGATCACTAGGATGAAACAGCCATCTCCTCAGTTGTCTCTCTACCCTGTCCCTAGTTACTCGCTGGGATTCTTCAGAAACCTTCTCTCTCTTCTCTCTTCTTCTCTCTCTCTCTCTCTCCTCTCTCTCTCTCTCCTCTCTCATCCATTCATCTTCAATTATCTAATCTTCTTCTGCATAGTACGCTGAACCTGTGCACTCGTCTAAAAAACACCACATTTAATTGCTATCATATACGCCTCCTTACAGGCATTTTAGAATATTTTAACCTCACACAAACTTAGCAACAAGCACTCAACATTTGTTCCTGAATTTTCCCATACGAAAATCTGCATATCCTCGGGGGAATTTCCTACATTGGAATCCATTATGCCACACCAAGCCGGCGAAATGTGGAACTGTAAAGATTTTTTTAGTATATCTGGTTTTCGGGCTTTAATGTTCTCGTTATGTCGTTTTATATCAGAATTATTTTCTAAATGAATGCATGGGGAATAAATCTGTATCTGCAGCAAGAGTCCACCTCAATCACATCCAATGTCAACAACTTTTGATGTTACATGTGTTTACCGATGTCGCTCTTCAATCTTTATCTACTATCGACAGTTCCTAATGGAAGTCTCAACACGCGGCTCCACCAAGAGACTGACAGGCACACGCTAGGTATATACATCTGCCTGTGCAGATAACCAAAGCACGTCTCACAGTGGACTACACATGGAGAGCGAAGACAACAAGAGCATTCGTACTGGAGGCACAGTTCACTTCAATTCAGGAACGGATCCGTTTCGATATCCAGTTGAGAACATTCACTGGTTCACCTCACGTCAACGTCGATACGCACAGCATGTAGAGCCAAATATTCGAATCTCATGATGCAGAAAAAAAACCTAGCGAGTACACATTTAGAAGACTCAAGTTGTCACCCCGGCATCGAGCCTCTGTCAAGATGATGAAGCAATCCAGGGACCCCAATCCTCTTCCGAGCTGCTCGTGCCAAACGCCGGAGAACTGGTCGCCTCCAAATATGACTGTCTGCATATCCACTACCCTCTTTTCCTCTCTCACTCCGAGACAAACAGTCTTTGCTGACCATCTATCTTCTGTCCGCACTTCCAGCCATATCCCCAATGATGCACAGCGGTAGTTTTTGGATGGCTTTGTCAGCGCATCCCATGTCTCTGAGTCTATACAACATATGCCCTACACTGATATACAGAAAATCTTTGTCTTTGATGACAGGCTGAGTCAACCTCCTGGTGTATTTAATTCAGCGGCCCAACGGGGCTTGAACTCAGGACCCTCGGATCCCAAGCCGCCACCCGAACCACTAAGCCACCACCAGGCTTCCTTACCCTACTATCCTGAACTCTAACCCTTTAAGGAATCTTCGCACACATAATGTTATGGTCAATTGCTCCGAAATGCTCCCCACCCCCACCTCCTCCACCATATTGGGATTGTTACTTAATTATGTGGTGGTG
>CM068966.1:45370584-45389285 GCA_035128595.1 Eptatretus atami
GAATTTTGTCATGTTTCAATGATTTACATAATTATATTGTATTGCCATAGACTTGATTTCATCTTGTGTCTTCAACGTTTCTTATTTTTTTGTCCAGGAGCCAAAATCAGTATCAGGTAAAAAAAAAAATTTTTCAGGACAAAAAATTAACATTTTGGACAAAAAAGCATTAATTTTTTATTTTACCCTCAATACATTTCACTTTTTTATAATTATTCTTGTATATTCAATATTACTGACCATAACTAGAAACAATTAGAATGCAGAAAAACATATTTACATATTAAAATATTCAATCTTTACAATTTTCTCATTTTCCCCGAAGCCGGGTGGCGGCCATATTGGATTTCCATGATTTCAGGACTTTCCCCCCGGAGGATCCCTTAGGACTTTTTTTCTTTCACTGAGGACATATCCAGGGAAATCAAAATCTGTTGAGTTTGCTTTTGTTGCAATTTGTGTGAGGTCATCCGACATTTTGCCTGTACTACATGGAAGGGAACAAAATGGAAATAGGGGAATACCAACAGCAGAGTAGATGTGAGAGTGAGATCGAGATAAAGCAGAGGGTGGAAAGATACATGGGGTGAACAAGCTGCACACAAGCTGAATGAAAGAAAAAAAAGGAAGGGGAAACAGAAGATGAAACAGAAAAGGAACAAACCAACCGACAACCGCCAAACAAAAAGAGGTGAGGAGAGGGGGAAAATTCACAATATCCTGGAAAAGGGAGTGCTTTGGAATGGGTTCATTTGGGGTTGAAGAGATGAGTAAGGATGGGGGATGACCTGAGGTAGTGGTGAACAGCTGTCTTGAGCCCATGGAAGGAAGAGACTGGGGAAGTTGGGCCCACAGGCGAGAGAAAAGAGGAACAAATGAGTGGAGGTGAGGCATGATCCTAGATTTTGGGAGTTTAACAAGAAGAGGATGACTGGCAGATGATGTTCACCCTGCTGAAACATGAGGGAGACAAAGCCAAGAGAGGGCACAGGGTGAAAGACCAAGATGGAGGCAGTAGACTGCAAAGAGGACACCAATTTCCCTGCGATGCGAAAGGAACAGACCTAGACACTCGGCTTCATCATGGGAGATGCCAGTGGTTTTTCGGGCCTTGCTTTCCACAGCATCAAGAAGAGCAAGGTGTTTGGCAGGACACCAGGACAAAGTGGAGAGTGGTACTCCATCAAGCTGCAAATGAAGGCCTTGTTGGTTGTCAAAAGCTACGATTGGCCAAGGAAAGACCTTGCATGACAAAGGATGCCGGGTCAATGGCAGGCTTTGGAGACCATCGTGGGAATATGGTCTGTCCAATAAAGATTATGGCTGATGGTGAGGCCCATATGTTTGAGTGACTTAACCTCTTCAAGTGGTTTGTTTAAGAAGTGGATGGGATGGTTTCAAGTTTTCTCCAAAGTTTCAAGTTGCCTTGAAACAACTTGCCTTCCCTTTCTGGAAGGCAAATCAGACTAAAGGCAATCCCAGATCTTTCCACAAAGCCTGGAACAAGTAGGTATCCACTTTCAAGAGACCCAGAAAACAACATCTGATCAACCTCAAGATTGAACTTTCAAACTTGTCTCTGGTGTATGCTCCCCTACCATCACTTCCTTCACTTCAAATGGCACCACAGTCGACTCCACTCGTGAGAAGGCCGCATGCCTCAATTCTGTGTTTGCTTCCAAATCTTGTCCCCAATGTCTCTCTCTCTCTCTCTTTCTTTCTCTCTCTTTCTCTCTCTTTCTCTCTCTCTCTCTCTCTCTCTCTCTCTCTCTCTCTCTCTCTCTGTACCCCCCCCACCTTATTGCACCCAACTCCTTGACTCCGTGTATTTTGTATCTGAGAAGGTGGAGAAGTTTTCTGGCAAACCTCAACTGTGATTCTGCAACTGGACTGGACAACATCAGGTCACAGATACAGAGGTCCAAAGTGTTTCCTTTTTCCAACATGGCTGCCACACAACACCACATGACCTACGACATCATAATTATCATGAAAACATTCTGTATGAGTAGCGCTCCTCTGGTCAAAATTTAGTATTAATCCAACAAGCAGTTACAGAGAAAAACTCTACTCACGTTCTGTGTGGACAAACAAACAAATTAAAAATAACTCTTTGAGTGACACTTGGTGAAACAGAACTGCACTCAGTGGAGCAGATACCTCCACCAGGCTGAATAGTTTACATTTTGTATCCCACTGATTGGTCGGATCTGAATCCAGACCTTAACCAAAACCTAATCGGCTTGTTCTTGTCACCTAACCACCTCGTCCACCTAGTTTTGTCATAACTCGTCCACAACTTTTTGAGATATCGTGCTTTACATAGTTTTTGGCCCCATCTCTCATTGGTGAAGAATCAGTTAAAAATTAAATAATTATCCTGTCCAGATCTGGATTCAGATCTTCACAAAAGTTAAGCGTTACTGCCTTGGCTAGTCACCTACACACACAAAAAAAATTCAAAACGACTGCTTGGAAACTGTGGCCAAAAATCGTGTGATAAACAGATAAAGAGACAGACAGACATACAGACACAGACAGAGAGACCCAAATGCAATACCCTCTCCTCTGGCGAGGATAATTCGTATGCTGCAAATTCAAACACAATGATACACAGTCCCCAATTGCATTCCTTGTCCATTTGTTGAACATTAACATCTCAACTATTTAAAATTTCCTTTGTGTTGAAATCACTTTAGTCATAATCTATTTTAAATCTTGTATGTTGCTTGCATATTTTCTGCTATGCTTTTTATACTTTTAATTATTAGCTCTCAACTCTCTTAGAATTTAAGTTTTAATTGTCTAATGTCCCAATTTAGTGCGGCAGATAATCAAACACATTGTGCAAATTATGACTAAAGCATGAAAATTTTACCAGTGTTAGTACATACCATAAGCTTCATTTTCAGATCGGGAGGTTAGTCAGATTTGACCTCTGAGGATAGTGAGAGGTCAATGACCTCAATTACATTGAAATTGTCATTTTTTTTCACGATTCTGGTGCAGTTTGTCTGTTTTGGGAATCATTAAAAAGGTATGTTGCTACGTGTTGTCTTTATCTTCTGGAGAGCCTTTATACATAATCACAGGATGCAACCATGACTGAACAAGTGCTTTAAATGAGGTCAGTGACCCTCAGAAAACAAATTTATTGAAATACACATTTAGGTTATTGTGGTGTCCAGAACAGCTTGCATGAAATCGTGTTGTAAGATCATCTGTGCAACCTTAATTTATGGTGCACTGAACATACTATAAGTAAACAGTGAGGTCAGTTACCTCAACACATGTATAGTACTATACGTACATGTACAACACCACATTATCCATATAGCATAAATATAAAGGTGTCTGATTGCACCTAACAGTCTCCCGAACATGCACATAATGCAGTGCACTTGAGTGCAGCCTTGGTGCACTTTTCAGCGGCCGGTACATCCTTCTCGCAGCCGCAGTGGATCAGCTCGTGGCAAGATTTTGATGCCTCTGCAGTGTCGCCAAAGAGGCTGCCACCCAGAGCCTCCTTTGTCCAGCCCCAGTCAGATGGATTGGTAACTCTGGATTCAGGACCAGAGTTTGGTTCCAGCAGTTGCCCTGGAGAGATGCACGCTTGATGTGCTGTGGAGTGCTGCCTGCGTTGGGGAATGTTTTCTAGAGCCTAGACTTGTGTGCGAAGAGCTGTTTCCTAGCATCGTTCATTCCATGGTGTCACTGGTGCGTGTATACATCAGCACAACGAAGCGCTCCAGCAGTGACATTGACTCCTCACTGACATCACTTGGCATGCGTAAGAGTTCTTCAATGGCATCAGTCACCTGTGGGAACACTTTCCAAATCTCCCAGGCAGTCTTCTTCCCTCTGCCAGCGAAAGAAGACACAGTGTCGCACCCTGTGAGGGCATGGAAGATGGGGAGAGTAGCACATTGTCTTGGGTTCATGGCGGCAGCCAGTTGAGGAACAGCTATGTACCGGAAGCTGGATCCAGTACCAAGAGCTATCCACAGCTCGTTCAGGATTGATGTTGTTGAATGAAGCCACAGCCAGTACCACAACATCAGTATCCACAGTGCGTATGGCCACCTTCCTGATCCCCTTCTGCACAGCATCTGCCACATGTAGAAGCAGCGGAGTGTCCGCCTCCTCGTGTGAACATGGGGCGAGGCTGGTTAAGTCGGACTCGGCAGGAGAGCACAGGACCTCAGTTCCACATGTTGCATACATTTCCTTGCCATCTGCTATTGGAAGACGAATGGCCTCTCGTGACAGGAACCAAAGAGCTCAGTCTTGTTTTGATCCACACGAAGGAAGTCCTTCCAGTTCTTAGGCATGACGGTAGAGGGAGCCACTCTCTTCCTGAACCCTTGCCCCTCTTCTGTCTGGTCGTGCTTTCAGGCTGTTAGGTAGATATACATCCCACATGAAGTCGAGTCTGTTGACCTTTTCGAGTTGAGTGGAGATGTAAGGTGCAAAGCTGTGTTCACATACTCTTCAAAGGTCTTTGCCGTTTCAGGATTGAGCATTTGAACAATAGCTGCTCCGTCAAGGATTGTGGCATCAACCCCAGGTGGTTGTGGTTTCGGGTTGGTCTGATTTCAGGCAGGTAGTGGATCTGCTTTGACTCCAAGGCGCAGTTTTCCTCCTGTTGACAATGCTGGTGGGGCTGCCTGGTTCTTGTGGCAGAAGAACTGGTCCAGATCCCCATCACGTGATTGGCAGGCAATATACAGCCTCGAGAAGAGACTACAGTCACTCTTCACTGCGGCGAGTTGGATCTGCTGCTTTGACTGCGTCTTGGTCGTGGCCGACTGAAGAGTGGCAACTTGTTTTGGGCAGTGTTTCTGTAACTGGCTTCGTGCATAGTTCCAGTCTTTCTTCAACAAACTTTGTGTACTGCTCCTCACCAAGACTCAATCTCCTCACAGTTTCTGCCACTGGGTGTCCATGATGTCTCTCGTGTCAAGGACCAGTAGATCAAAGCTACACATCTGTAAATAACTACCAACACTGTGTGGAATATGTAGACACTTCTATGGAACACAAATGCATGTTTGTTACATCATAAACATGTTACCATTTACCAATGACGCCAAACATCAATATTCTGACTTTTGAGGTCATTGACCTCTCACGGTCCTCAGAGGTCAAATCTGACTTTCCTCCCGATCTGAAAATGAAGCTTATGGCAATACTAACACTTGGGTAGAAATTTCATGCTTTAGTCATAATTTGCACAATTCTTATGATATGAGAGATTATCAGCTGTACTAATTTTGGTTCTCTTTTTGGAACATTTTCATAATTTTTGCTCGTTGACTTCCTCCACTCCCATAATCAGCATGTAGCTTTTAACAGGATCCTTTGATCTTCTTTCCATTTCAAGGCTGGAGTGCCTCAAGGTAGTGTTCTCGGCCTATTCCTATTCCTGATCTTCATCAATGATCTCTCTGACTCTCTGGGAAATCCCCTTTATCTGCTTGCTGTTGATTCCACCCCCTGGAGTGACGTCCCTCATCCTTCAGACAGGCAGGCTGCAGCCTCTTCCCTCTGTTCAGACGTTGATAAAATCACAAGCTGGTCAAGCATTTGGAATATATCTTTCAATCCTGACAAATCTCACACTCTCACTATATCTCGCTGATTGGACCGTCTGGCAAAGCCTCCCATCTAGTTTCTTAACATTCCTCTTGAGGCACTACAGTCACTCCAACTTTTGTACCTCACCACCAACCATGGTCTTTCTAAGTTGATCTCCAAAGCCATTCGCCAACTGCACATCTTCCATCTTGCAAAGTCCTTCCTTGGCACACATGAACTCCTATCCACGCACACGGCCTTTATCCGTAGCTTAGAGTACTGCTCTCTCATGTGGGCTGGTTCCCCTGTCTCACACTTTGCTCAACTTGATGCTGTGGAAACCAAGGCCTTCAATATAATTGGACTCTTCCATGACAAAGTTGAGTCTATGGGCCTATCACTTTCCCATTGCAGACAGGTCAGTGGTATCTCTGTCTTCACTGCTCCTTCCTGAAATTGCACCCTTTGCTCTTTCCATGCTGTCATTGCACCCTTTCCACCCCCAGGGCCCCCCCCCGCGCCGCCCGGGCCCCCCGCGCCGCCCGCCGCCCCCAGGTTTGTGGCAGGCACGTGCAGTCCGCCAGCACCCCTTCTTGTGAAACTACCAGATCCAGTATTACTGATCATTTGTTCCTCTTTTTCCCACCTGTTGAACCAACTCTTCAATCTCATTCTTCCCTCCAGGGCTTCAAGAAAGCTATTCACCACATCTCTCTATTTTGTCCCTCATCCCTGCTGTTGGTGTTCCCCCCTCTCTTTCTGCCATTCCTTTTATTTTGGTACATCCTCCATCCATCCATTGGGTCCATACTCTGTACAGAGCATTGGTGCTGCTTAAGCCGTCTCCTAGGCTATTCGGCACAGTCCTGAACAGGTTGCCACTTCAACGCAGGAAACCAGCAAGCTGGCACTCATCTTGCCGACCTCCGAAGGATGACAGGCTGAGTCAACCCCACCTGGTATTAATTCAACATCCAAGTGGGATTTGAACTCAGGACCCGAGGATCCCAAGCCCACCACTCTAACCATTAAGCCAACACCAGGTATGTACGTCCTGATCCATTCTATATTCTCGGAGATCCTCCACCAGCCTAAAGATTGTACAATGTATAAGTATACAAAAAAGAGGTTTACCATCCTCTCTGCTTCCCACAAGCGTTAGCATGTCTCGATTAACATCCTGTTGATTTCATCCATTGTTCAACCTTTCTGCCAACGCAGAGCTACACTCGCCTTCACCAGCAAGACTAGTTCCACACTCGAACAGATCAATGTTAAAGCGTACATTAAAGTATTCCCAAGATGATATGGTTAATAAACTTACTTGGCCTCTGTAATCAAGTACGATGCTTCTCAAATCAGTCTAACGATGGTCACATTGTCGCTTACTGAACTAGTTTGTAAATTCCCCTCTACTTTACTTTAAATGGTGTCTTTTCAAGCACTGGTTGCAAAATCGCAGTCTCAAAGCCAAGCTTGGGATTGAGTTTCAAGTTGAATTCCAACTCTTGAGGACTGAGCCACAAATTTCGAGGATTGAACAACCATAGTTTGACTACCATTGCACAAGCTTGTTGGGCTGAAGGGCCTCTTCCTGCATTTAAATTCCTTGCAGGGGAACCCATTATTATTTACCAGAATTGTGATGTAATGGACAAAGCATCCGTTCTGAGTCTGGCAGGCTGGCGGTTCGAACCCTGGCCTAATGGCTTCCTCCTGCATTGAAGTTCCTCAATGAGTCTATGGGAACTCATTCTATTAACCAGACTCGGTGTCTCAAGTCAGATCATTTTTAATTCTCACACATCAAACTGATGATGGCATCACCTTGACTCAAAGGAATTCTCTCATTCCTCTCTTATTTACCTTCGTCCCTCTTTCATGGGAGATTTATTTAATGTGAACGGTTGAATTTCCAATGACTCGAATGAGTATTGGGTTTAAAAACCCAAATCTAAAGCTCCCAGTCCCCTATACTCTCTGGTCATCAGCCTCCTGGTTCTCAAGTCGATTTGAAAGTCGTAATCAAAAATGCGATTTGAGTCTTTGTCTCTTACACCCCTCGCTGATGCCCTTGGGTCTTGGGAAGGAACAGCTTAAATTTATTATTTTATTCGAAGTCATCCTGGTTACGTCACAACATTGGCACATACCATTTCAGTCCAACTTGCACATGCCTGTTTCTGGACACACTGGATGCAGAATTGTGTGATGACGCTAACATCGGAGTGACGAGCAAAGTTATATATCCGGCACCGCATGCTCAGTGCCAGTGTAGGCTGATGTGACATATCGAAGCATGACATGCAGATTAAATAGATCATTTCATAACAGGATACATGCTCTGAGTCTGCAAGCAAGTTTGTTCAGTTTCCGGAACTTGCCACAGAGAAGAAAGCATGCCACAATACCATCTCTCTCTCTCTCTCTCTATCGAGTGCAGCCTGTGGCTGCTGGTTGCATCATTGGTTGGGACGCGGCTATGCCGCTGATGCAGTGTCCCCCTTACCAGTACATCCCCCTTACCAGTACACTGGTGCTCATTTTGCCGACCTCGGAAGGATGACAGGCTGAGTCAACCTCCTGGTGTATTTTTAAATTCAGCGGCCAACGGGGCTTGAACTCAGGACGCTAGGATCCCAAGCCGCCACCCTAACCACAAAGCCAACACCAGGCTTACAATACCATCATTTTTGTCTTTAACATTGAGGATCATGGAAGAGGAGGTGACAGAGAGTATTCACTGACAAGAGGGCAGTGGGGGTAATTCTTGGACAACCTGCAAGTAAAATGGTTGGGTTAGGAAGGGTCATTGGGGGTAATAAAGATTTGTGGGTAAGGATGGGGAATGACATGAGAGGGCAGTGCACCAACTGCTTGAAGCCCTGGAGAGAAAGGGGGGGAGAGCACAGCCTCTGTGAGGCAGTTGCACATACAGGGAAGAGATAAACAAAGGAGATTAAGGTAGTGAGTAACACAGTAAGGTTGAGAGCAACTTAACATAAAGCAAACTCTCATATCATTTTTGGTCACAAAGTCATGTGACTTAATGTGAGCACAGAAGGCCTACATGTCTATGACAACTGTTCACAGCAATTTTTTAATACAAAGTCAAGGCTCGTGGAAGAACTAGTACACTGAATGGATCAGGACGTAACAGACAAAAACAGGACACAAAAGGAACAGTCGAGATGCACACAAAGTAGCTGTATTGAGAAGGGAGAAACGCCAACAACAGGGTTGAAGGCCAAGATATATGGAGACTTAGACAAACAATGGGTGTGGGGAGTAATGAGGAGCAGGAGAGGATGCATGGGGTGGATAAGATGGATACAGAAGGAAACTCCAAGGAGGGAAAACTAGAAATTTGAAAGGAGGAGGGATTGGGGTATATTAATGAGGGTAGAAAATTGCATGGTTTTGGATTGGGGATGATCTGAGATGGTGGTGAACAGCTGTTTTGAAGACCTCAAGGGAAGATTGAGATTGAAGAGGATGTGGGAGTTGGTTCCACAGGTGGGAAAAAAACAGAAGAACAAATGAGTGGAGGTGAGCAGTAGTTCTGGATTTAGGTAGTTTCATCAGAATGGGGTGGGGTTGGTGGTGGATGACGTGAGCCCTACAGAAACCTGTGGGGGGGTGGGGGAGGGTGGACAAAGCACGGGAAGAGCAGAGGGTACAAGACCAGAAAAGGAGGTGGCAGAAGACAGAGAGACCATCGACCTGTCTGCGATGGTGAAGTGATAAGCCCAGAGAGTTAGCTTCATCGCACGAGATGCCAATGATCTTGAAGGCCTTGGTTTCCATGGCGGCAAGCTGAGCAAGACGTGAGGCAGGGGAGCCAGCCCAGAAGGGAGAGCAGTACTCCATCAAGCTGCAGATGAAAGCCTCATAGGTGGATTAGAGTTCATGTGTGCCAAGGAAGGACTTTATACAAATGAGGATACCTAGTTGGCGGCTGGCTTTGGAGGCCAACTTTCAAATGTGGTTTGGGCAATGCTGAGTTTAGCAGGTTTGGTTAATGAGTTCTGCTCTCTTGAAGCACCTCATGGAATAAAAATGACCTCTCTAGCATAAATCAAGTCACGATTACGATAATGGTTGTTTTATTTATTTATTTATTTATTTTTAATGTTAAAGGCTCCAGTCATGGACAATCATCCTCATCGAGGGCAAGCCTTAAATTAAGCAAAAAAGAAGAACTGAAGAAATAGAGAAGTGAAGAAAAGGAAATATAATCTAAGAGTTTTTGAGGAACTAGAAAACCTGCCTTTTTAAAAGGGGAAGGTGATTCCTGTTGGGAAAGACATGAGAAGGCAAAGAATTCCAGAACTTAGCGGTGAAGGGAAAGGAACAAACATCATAACAGAAACAAACAGAAACAGAGTTTCCAATGGCCACATAATGATCACGTGATGGTAGTGACTTGCCGAGCATTTTTTGGTCTCGCTAATGGCAAAGGTATACAAGGAGCCAGTTATTGGGAGTATAAACTGAAGTAATATCTATAGAAAATGGAAAGAGCCAATATTATGGTGTAATTCAAGCAAGTTGAGTTTTGTGGTCAGATTGTGAGTTGATAAGTCAGACTGCTTTTAACTCGACTCTGTCAAGTAAGTATGTAGAGCTAGAACCTCCCCAGATGTGAGAGCAGTACTCGAATCAAGGCCGAATCAATCCCTTGTATAATCAGAGCGACTGTTCAGACAAGAAGAATCCTCGACATCTGAACAGGATTCCCAGTTTCTTAGAGGCAGACTTTGCCAGATGTCCAATGTGAGGTTTCCAAGATACCGTAGATTTAATGTCACAGTAATACCAAGTATGTTTACTGTATTGAGTGGTGAAAGTGTGGAGCCTTCAAAGGAGATGGGAACATTGAGAAGAGTTTTAGACACAGAGACATATGAATAAATTGAGTTTAGAAGCATTAAACTTAACTTGATTGCATTTGTCTCACTAAGATATCCTGTCCAAATCCGAATTTATAGAGGTAGTCGTCATAAAAGTAGATATAGATCGAGCAAGAGAAGATGGAGCACGCATAAAAAACGTAGATGAATGTAATGTTGAGTCGTTAGCATACGAATATATTTGGTTATTTGTAGAAGAAAGAAGATCATTGATAAAAAGAAGGAAGAGTTTAGGAGACAGGACAGAACCCCGAGGTACACCGCTGTTGGTAGGGAAGGAGGGAGACATTGAACCATCAACAATTACGGACACAGAGCGGCCCAAGAGAAAGTGAGACATGAGAGAGCAGAGTGAAGGAGGAAATCCAAAAGAGGGGAGCTTGCAGATCAGAACCCGATGCCAACCTCTGGCAAAAGCTTCCGAGATATTGAAGCCAACAACAAAGGATTCCCCAAAGTCTCTCAGAGAAGAAGACCAGACATTTGTAATACAGTACAGGAAAGGATATCGCTGGTCGATTTTGCCTTATGAAAGCCATACTGATGGTCAGAGAGAAAACTGTGAGATTCAAGATACTTGAGGAAATGAGAATTGAGAAGACGTTCAAAGACTTTGGAAATATAGAAGTCAGAGCAACGGGACGGTAGTTGGAAGTGTTTGAACGATCACCCTTCTTTAGAATAGGCTGTACTAATTAATGCATGATTCCAGGAAAGAGGAAAGGGTTTGATTTTTAAACAGAAGTGAAATAAACGAGCAAGTATAGGTGCAAGTTCTGAAGCACACTCCTTCGAGGTATGAGGAGGAATGCCATCTAGTCCGTACACATTGCTTGTGCCCAGAGAGGGAAGTACTTTTTTGACTTTATGAAAAGAGATTGTAGGGAGAGGCATGTGATTGGTAAGGGGTGAAACAGCGAATGTTGGAATGTTAGGGTCATCCAATGTGCCATTAGAAAAGAAAAGTGAACCGAAAAGAGTTTCTTTGACAGTAAGAGAGAAGTTATGGTATCATCAGAATGGAAAAGCGAAAGAAAGGTGGATCAACAGAAGTTGTTGGAGATAATTTTGGCCAAAGACCAAAAATACCTGTTGGTGCAAGAAAAGGAGAGCTTGTCACACTTCTTTTGGATCAAGGAATGCTTCACCTCATGAATAACATATTGAAGTGATGTTGAGCAGAGATTAAGCCTGAATTTGATTCAGAGGAAGAAGACTGCTTGTAGGCCTATTTTTGATGGGTACCATAGCCAAAGTGGCCATCAAAGCCAAAAGGCTCTGAACCTTTGACCTGGACAGGCTTGCTGAGCTGATCTTTTCAAACCCCGAATGAGATTTTTTTTTTGTATACATCGTCAAGGCTCATGGAAGAGCTAACACACTGAACGGATGAGGAAGTAACAGTCAAAAACAGGACACAAAACACACACATGCATGGAGAAGGAAACTCCAAAAGGAAAAACTGGAAAATTACGCATGGAGAAATGCTGTGCTATGTGAGCAGGGAGTGAGGGGGGAAGGTTTTTAGATGAGCCGGAGAACAGACAAAAACCACAGAAAAATAATTATTTTTAAGAAGAAGAAGAAGAAGTGGAGACGTATATCTTGTTCCCATCGTGTGCTGCCTTTTTGGCTGCTGGTTGTATCATTGGTTAGGGCGTGGCTATGCCGCTGATGCAGTGCCCTATTACCAGTATTACTGGTGCTCATTTTGCCGACCTCAGAAGGATGACAGGCTGAGTCAACCCCTGGTGTTAATTCAGTGGACAACGGGGTTCAACCTCAGGACCCTAGGGTCCAAGCCACCACCCTAACCGTTAAGCCAACACCTGGCTATATATCTTGTTGAAGAAGCAGAACATGTGCAACATGTGGGGGGGGGGGGAGGGGGGAGGGGTGGGGAGAGGAGGGGGGAGAGGGGGAGGGAACGTAGAACCAGCAGCAGAAGGAAATTCAATAGAAATGAGAATCGTTATGGGGTGAAATTAAAGTTTTTTTTGTTTGTTTGTTTGTTTGTTCCTATTTTTTAACCAAGGAGATGAAATAGGAAATATAATATTGCTGAGGAAATAGAACTGTAGTTCCCGGAAATGCACCTGCTACTGATTTGCAAAAGCAAACATTCTATCTGAGTAAGGCCTTGTAAAAGGCAGTTAAGGCCTTGGCAACAAGAAACCAATAGCACAAAACAACAAATGAATTAACATGAAATATTGCAATGGGACGAAGCAACAACAAATTGACGAGTGACACGACACGCACAAAACTGGACAAATTCGGTTTGGATAACTAATCAGCTTTAGTGAGGTGGAAACTAGCAACTGCAGATTTCACCATACACATAGGAGTGGATCAGTGGACACGTTGAAAGAATCTGAATGAACCAGTTTAATCCTGCTTGTAGGCACAATGACTCTTCCACAAGTAATGTCCACAAATTCTACTTTTTCTTTGCAGAGAACTGAGAGAATGATGTCGTTCCTGAATGATTGGGCAACTCAGTATATTCTTTCGTGTGCAGAACCGAGCTTCAGGTTTGCATGGTTACTAAGAGCACGGCTCTTTCATACTTCACCCACCTTGGCTCATTACCGCTGATGCAGTGCCCCCTGTAATTTGTTCTGCATGCCAGTGATAATTTTCTTACTCTTTGCCAAGGACACCGTGGAATCTTTAACAAGCACCAACTAGTACCGGCCAATGGGACACCCAATTAACGTCCATCCGAGGGACGGCACACACGTTGATGCCTCACCTTTCTTGCGAGACACTGCAGGATGGCAGTTTATAGCTGGGCTGGGATTCAAACCCAGACGGGACATCTCACAGGTGAGTACGCCTACCTGTCGGCTATCTTGCCAGTTCAGCAAACACACTAAATATGATATGTTGTTTTGCTGATAATACATGTTGAACATTTAAATCTTCCAACTCTTCCTTCTCTATTTTTTCTCGTATTGAGTCGTGTCATGTGTAATGCTCTCATGTTTCAGTGAACTACACAATTCTGATTTTAATCGGTCATATCTACAGCTTCCATCTGGGTTCTGTTTGAGGGAAGTGGGAACACCACAGACATCTGCTGTGGTATTGCTGTGGTCTGTCAGAGTGATCACAGGTGTGCTCAAAAGTTTGTTCAAGCAGCTTTTAACTTTATTCCCTGAAATGAATAAGGGAAGCAAGGTACTGCAATGATAGGTTCTGGAATGTGCGTTGTTTGTTATGTCCATAAACATCCAAACTTTATGTCCTGTAAACATAGTGCTGATGAAAGTAAAGTTCAAAGAACAGCTGAGCAGTGAAGAAGACTGTTGGTTCAAGAACAATCTGAGTTTGATGCGGTTTTACTTCTTGAAAACGAAGACTTGGAGTATGACAATCATAAATGTGGAATCTTATTTTTCACTCTTTTCTCACTCCGTTAGTTGGGTGGTCGCTCGACTACCGTGATTCTCAGGTTTTCCGTCTGTCTGTATGTATGTAATGGACAGCTCTGGAGGCCAGAGGAGTCAACGGATTTTGATGAAACTTGACTGGTAGGTTCATACCAGGATCTAGTTGTATGCTTTTGAGCACCGTTGCTATGGACGCCACCGTTGCCTAGCACTTTGAAATTTTTGAAAAAAATCCGAAAAATATTTTTACATATTTTTTTTTCGAAAATCAAAAATCGGCTTCAGAGATTTTATGCGCATTATAATCAACCTCTTTATCAAAAAATTTCAGCCCGATCCGTCAAAAACTGTATGATTAGTATGCAATTATATAGCGACCACCCATGTCGCCTACCGGCTTGTAAGAGTATATGTTATTGTTTACATGGTACCAATGATCTCATTCTGATATTGATGTACCATACTTTCTTGTCAATTTATTGTCACAGTTTCTTGTCAAGGGTTATGCTGGTTGTTTTCCCATCGCCTTCCCAGCAATAGTCAGGGAATGAATTTGTAATTTGCTCAGGATGACTGCGATAGCTCGCCTACTCTACGTGAAGGACACCATGGGATCTTTAACATCCACCAACTAATACCAACAGACGGGACGCCTAGTTTAACGTCCATCCGAGGGATGGCACACACCTTGATGAATCACTCTACCTGTGAAACACCTGTATGGCAGTTTATAGCTGGGTCGGGATTCCAACTCAGGCTACACAGCTTAAAAGCGAGTGTGCGTACCTGTAGGCCATCCTTCCAGCCCACATCTGTGATAGTACACCTTTATTAGTTTAATGGACGGCAGTGTTTGCACCGAGTCTTGTCCAATGCAAACATTCACGATCTGCCTTTTTGTCAGGATTCGACTCTCCACGACCACTTCAACGGCTCCAATTCTTCCCACCTTGTGCGGTCAACGCGGAAAGATTTTGGCCATCTTTCACGAATCGGCTGGCCAATTCAGACCTGACATTTGACTGAAAATGGCAGGAATTTTGAAGTTGTTCAGGATGGGAGTGCTCACAAGATACCATGGGATGTTTACCATTCAGCAGCGACATGCTATCAGATGGGATGCCCTTCTTAACATCCATCCAAGGGACGGCACACTTTGTGATGCAACACTCCGAGCGTGATCCACTAATCCAATCGTTTATAGTTGTGGCAGGAATCGAACCCAGGCTAAACAGCTCAAAGATAAGTATGCTACCACTATCTTGTCAGACATTGCAGTCATGACTATTTTGGCCATCTGCTCTCCTGCATGCTGCAGATGTTCAGTCCACCACACTGGGGCTTTGCCTCTTATTAGTACCATACCAGTTTCACTCGGAGGGGACGATAGGTTTGCTCTCCATATGTCTGTCTCACCTGTGGTTTTTCAGACTTTTTTCCCCATACCCTTTAACATATTCAACTGAAACTTGGTACATGGCTTTATTATGATAAGTTACAGAACAAGTTCGAGTTTCACGGTGTTTTGTCAATTTTCCACAGAATTATGCCCTTTTGGACTTAAAAAAGATCGCATCGGTAGGGGACATGTATTGCAAAGCAATTGTCACTCTTGTTCATCTTCTTTCATCGGCAGCACTTGGCTACGGCTAACATCAGATAGGGGGTATGGATAGGGATTGCAGCTGTGGGCTTTGCTGATCTTTCAAAATTTTTTTCAATTTTCGCTCTATCCGATCTTTCTGAGACTCCACTGCTTGCAATCGGCCTGGTGTTGGCTTAATGGTTAAGGTGGCTGGCTTAAGATCTTGGCGTCTTGAGTTCAAACCCCCTGTTGTGTTGTTAAATTAATACCAGGTGGATTGACTCAGCGTGTAATCTTTCTGAGGTTGGCAAAATGAGTTCAGTTTTCTGGTAATTGGGGCATTGCATCAGTGGCACAGCCATGCTCACAGAAAATGATGCAGCCAAGCAGCCAGTCTGCATATGAATAAATAAATAAATATCTGTGTGCAATGAAGTCTTGCCACTTTGTGCTCCTATTGAATGCAAACAGGATTTTGTTGAACATTTAATCACAAGGAGCATCTCCTTTATTGCAAAATTGGCAGATGGTCTTTACATACCCATAAGATGGTCTTTTGGCACGATGACCTTCACCGTTGTTGTTGTTTTTCCGATTACAACTCCACATGCATTTTTAATTTTCTACCTCGCTGGACTTTAGGGATTGGCCTTGAAGTTGAACACACAGACACCCGTTAATCAATTCATTATTGCATTCTTTCTGCCCACAGAACAACTCCCACAAGTATCTAACCTGAGGCTCAGCATTTCTGACAATCTCTACTGGAAGTTCGTGTGGGACAGACCGATTGTGGATGAAGTTCTCAACCGTTGCCTCAGTTATACAGTTATGATTGAACATGATGGAAATCCATTTGCACCCAGGGTGAGAATTGTACAAGCGTTTTACTGCTTTAACCGAAAGTAAATGTTTGAAAATGGATCATCAAATCCAACTGAAATTCTCAATATAGGTGTTCGGTAATTACTGACAACAACGATCTGATTGCCAATGGGAAAGTCACTATTACCGTATCTTTGTGGGGTTGCCGCAGCAGTTGTAAGATAGGGTTCCCTGACACAACACGTCATGGTGATACATTCCTTCTCACAAGTGTAACACTAGATGTGATGCTGCACTTTGTGGTGTTACGAAAGTTGCTATCACTGGTTATTTCAACCGAGGAAAAGCATGACTGAATATGAACCACAGTGCACCTTTAGGGTAGTACTGGACCACATCAGCAATGGTCATATAGGCCATGAAAAGTTCACAAACACGAGTGTTGCCATGAACTCTATGGCCACCCAATCTACTGGCTTCACACTTCATCGTACAATAAAACAGATTGCCCTTGTTATCGTTTTGATCACATGATTCATCTTATAGTGGCAGACCTCATGGATAGTTTGACACAGCAATTGACCATTGTCTGCTCTTCTAAAAGTTGTGTAAGAATTGATGTTGAGAGGTGCTAGGTCATTCCAAACATGCATCACCATGTGCAAAATGATGGGTCTTTTGATATGCTTGGGTTTAACCCCCCTATCATTTATTTGAGACACTACCACGCTTAGCTCAATATGTATTCCAGTAGTGAGCCATGACCTTTCATCAGAACCCGGTGAGGTGTCCTTTCATTGGACCTTTCATTTCATCGCACTTTAATTTCCTTTCATCATCAGGTGAGGTGTCCTTTCATTTCATCGGACACCCGGCGATGACCTTTCATCGGGCACCGAGTAAGGTGTCCTTTCAACAAACCTTTCATTCCCTTTCATCATCAGGTGAGGTGTCCTTTCATTTCATCAGACACCCGGTGAGGTGTCCAGTGAAAGGTCATCGCCGCCATTGGATTATGAAAATACTCAATGGCTTCTGAGCAGTGTGGTGATGGATCTCATAGTTTGGTCACTTCATAAGGTGGATAAGTCATTGATCCTCAATCATTGCATTCTCAACTTGGTTAAGGCCTCAAGTCTCAGAATCATTTACTGTCTCAAGATTGGGATGACACAATTGCTGTAAAGTCCTGTTTTAGTTGATATCGTGAAGTGGGATCTCCATGTACTTCAAAGCATTTCATTGCTGATATATAGCTGTTCTGAATCCGAATCTTCAGTCCACTCCTACGGAAATCGTGCGAGGATGAGCCCAGGTGGATAAAGTGTGAAAGAATTTTGACATCTCCACCAATGGTTGAATGTTGAAAATCAGGTGAGAATTCATTGAGGGCCTGAATGTTTGTTTTCCTTCATTCAGTTGGATTCGAGCAATTAATATGATTCCAAAATCGCAACCAGGCTGAACAGGTTACATTTTGTATCCCACTGATAAGCCGGATCTGCATAAGGACCTGAACCAAAATCTAATCGGCTTGTTCTTGTCACCTACCCTGAACATCATTTTTGGCCCTATATCTCAATGGTGAAGAATCACTTAACAATATATATATATATGTTTCTAGAAGAAGAAGGCACTTCCAACCAAAAGTAAAAACTCGATCGACTCCGCTAATGTGAGCAAAAAAGCGAGTGCGGACCCGGTCTCAAGGCAACGTTTCGCCGGCTTCACAGCCGGTTTCATCAGGAACAATAGCTCCCAGGCTTCGGCACGTGTCCAGTTTTTATTTCAATACGACCGCTCACTTCCGGTCACGCGCTGGTGCTCGAGGTGAAATGGAGGAATGCTTTTTATTTTTTTAAATTTTATTTTGCAAAAGCAAAAACAAACGTCAAATCACATCGTTGAAGGGGTGCTCTGCTATTTTTTGATTTTATTTACACGTGATCTGGTGTTGTTTGTGTATGGGTGAACACGTGTGTGCGCTTGTTGTTGTTTTTGTGTTTGTGTTTCCGGGGCACGAACATGGCTGGTTTCGTGTCTGTGTTGGGCATGATGAGGTGTTGGCAGTGCGAGTGTTGTGGTTCTCATTGGGTGTTGTGCACATGTGGATGTGGTGTTTGGGATTGGGTGTTTGTTGCTGACCTTATCCAGCCATTTGCACCATCCAGTTTTCGACATTTTCATTAGAGGTGTGTCTTGTGTGGGTTTGTCAACCGTCTCCCCAGTTAGCTCTTCACGTGCCATGCTTCCAAAACCAATCTGTGTCGTTTGTTAGATGTAGTATCGAGGACACGGGTCCCATCAAAGTCAAATTTGTGTCCAGATTGCAGGCAATGATGTGCTATGGCTGACTGGGTCATTTTTCCGAGCCTAATTGCTCTATCATGTTCATCTAGTCATTGT
>CM068966.1:45405263-45423922 GCA_035128595.1 Eptatretus atami
CTTGTAACATTTTCGTATAGTCGGTATAGTTTGCTCTTACGTGCTTCCCTAGTTCCCCATTATATTAATAAATACCCCAATTGTTAAATGTTTTCAGCTCGTCGCGTCGATTCTTTCATTGACTGAGCATTCCGTGTGTTGGGAGTTAGAAAGCCGTTGGTTTGCCGTAAAAGGGACATTCGGACCGACGGTTCTTGGCGATTAAGCCGCTCGGAATCGCGCATGGGACAGGCTCGCTTAGGCAGCTTGTTCGTACGAGTTCCGTCGAGGGTGGAATACCCCGGTAGTTGGATCATGTGGGTATTTAGGTAATTGAAGATTGGCAATCGACCCTACCCCCACGTGGTCTGCCCATTGGCGTATTTCGGTTCTTGCACAAGGACCCGTCGGCTTCGGAGTTATCCGGGCGGCGATCTATATTCCGGGCGATCGCTCGGGCGCGACTCGACTTGAGGCTCCGTCAAGCAGTCGCTCGCGCCGAGCGCACGGCACCGTAACAATATCATTACATCTCCCTTTCAGTATAAAGAGAAAGACTGAAAATAGTAAAAGCAGGCTTATGCTCCATAGAAATAGCAAAAACAAACTTTATAACCAGCTAACGAATACTCAAAAGCCATGTAATATGAATATGATAGAAGGTAGTCCTTTAGCTTTTGATGCAAGGCCCTCGTGCGCTGTGACCTGCGGCTCGGAAGTTGAGGAAATGAGGAGTTCTCAGCACTTGAAGGTGGTGTTGGTGTCATGTCCACGGTGCTCTGAGCTTCCTCTAGAGCAGTGTTTTCTCAACCGGGGTTCCCGGAACCTAGGGTTCGCAAGAGGTCCCTAGGGTTCCGCGAGAAACAGTAATAAATTGGCTAATGTATTTTTGAGTAGTTTTTGTTTGATTTAATATTCGTAATTTTACTATACACTCGGCATATTGTTGGAACTCCTTGGTTATTATAATAGAGGCTTCAACCTCTTATATTATTTACAATTATAACAACCATAGGGACTGTTATATTATAACACCATAACAACCACGAAGCGCGATGGACGCCCGGAATAACGACTCGTCATTGACAACGGCACACGGCCTGTACGTGATGACGTCATCAATGATGACATGGACTGTCTCATTGCCAATAAATTTGACAAAAAGGGGTCATTTTTTCCTTAAACCAGGTATCCCAAAAAAAAATATTATTTACCACGTGAACTACGATAAAAATATAAAGAGCTAGATATTAATAATGTATATAATAATTTTTATGCAGGGGTTCCCTGAGACATGAAAACTATTTCAAGGTTCCACAAGGGTAAAAAGGTTGAGAAACGCTGGACTAGAGAATGTTTAATTTCCCAGCGTCCGAAGTGGGAGAATGGTCACTGGCTCAGATGGAGATTTCCGCAGGTGTCGCCTGTTGCGGTGGTAGGATCTACCGTTGGCCATGGTAACTAGATACGATCTTGGTGCGGAAAGTTTGCAAGATACCTGCAGGTACCCAGCCCTGTCTGGTCTTGACATGGGCAGCATCACCTACTTGAGCTCCATAAGAGGTTTTGCCCCTCTGTCATAGAATTTGGTGTGCTGCCTCTGACGGTCCCGGAGCTACTGACAAGCGTCTGATATGACACCTGGCTGGAGGCTTTCCTGTAAACAGGTAATTTATCCCTTAGCCTCATGTTCATCAAGAGTTAAGCAGGAGAGTGTCATTCTGCCAATCGGAGAGTTGCGTGCGGTAAGGATTGCTAGTTGAATGTCAGTACCGTCTTCATGTGCCTTCACAAAGCCTGTTTCATTGTCTGAATCGCATGCTCAGCATGACCATTGGATTGTGGATATGTTGGGGTCGGGTTGTGAACATTATGCCCATTCATGTCCAAAGTCCTTAATTTCTGCGCTACCAAAGGGAACATTGTCGGAGAATACCTCTTCCGGTATGCCATGACGGGAAAAGTTTGCTTTCATTGCTGATATGACCGTGTTAGCTGTGAGCCAATTTAGCTGACACTCAGGAAACTTTGAGAAGTAGTCACCAGAATGAGATTGTCTTTTCCACCGAAGTGAATAATCGGCACCTAGCTTCTGCCATGGGCGGTCAAGGACGCTGTGCGGGATGAGTGGCTCTTTCTGATTGGCAAGCCGAAATCTGGCACAGACCCCGCACTCAGCAACACGTGATTCTATGTCTCTTGACATATCTGGAAGTACAAAATGGGTCTTGCCGCCCCTTGCACTTTCCCACCCCTAGATGTCCTTCGTGAATTAGAGCAGCATGTCCTGTTGCATTGTGGCTGTAACGATGATCCACTCGCCACAAAACAGCAAACCTTCAGACTGATGGATGTTTTTCCAATCTGGCCAGAACGGTTTCACTACAGAGACACTCTGGCTCGATGCGCAGGCCAGCCTTGTGTGATGGCAGTGCTGAGCTATTGAAGCGCTAGATCTAGTGATGTCTCACGTTGCAGTACCTTCATTCTGCAGTGCTGACTGGAAGCTCAGTGACAATTGATGTGCGTGAAGGTGTATGTCATCTTCCAGCATCTGATTGTGTAGTGGCAAGCTGAATGGCACTCTGGAGAGTGCAGCAATGTATAGATACTTTCCTGGGACATACTGCACTGACACAGTGTATTGGAGAAGGCGAAACATCATGAGCTGTAGTCTGGGTGAGAGCAGGTGCAGTGGCTTGTGGTCGGTGTGTATGGTCGTGTCAAACGTAGACATGCTAAATATAACACTCTGCCCCGAATACGATTCCAAGAAGCTCTCTCTCTATCTGGACGTAGTTCTGTCACAGCTGTTAGAGACCGAAAGGCATGTGCTACAGGATGCCCATCCTGCAGCAGGCATGCGCCTAACCCAGCTGAAGATGTATCAGTTTGAAGGGTCAAAGAACTTCAACATTGGGTGCTTGGCAATTGAGGATTTTAACAGCTGGTATGCTGCCTCATCTGCTCCCATGCCATTCCCAGGTTGCACCTTTCTTTAGCAGCTGATGCATGGTGTTGTGATGGTCTACATGTTGGGTATGAACCGACCGAGGTAATTAACACACCCATAACTCGCTGCAGCTCCACACGTGACTGAGGAGTTGGCAGTTCCAACATAGCTTGCACCTTGTCTCATCCTGGCGAACCCAGCAGAGGTGATCACATGACCCATGTATTTTCCTCTGCAACCTCACACTGGATCTTGTTTGGGTTGAATTTGACGTTCTTCTCTCATGCAGTACCTGTGTGGCGGTGGCGTCGTGCTCAGTGGGTGTGGTTGCAGCAAGAATCATGTCATCTGCGATGCAGAAGACGCAATCAATATCTCCAAATGTGCTCTCATTCCTCTCTTGGAGAACTTCACTGGCTGACATACACCAAACAGTAGACGGTTAAATCAGACGCCCCAGAAGAGAATTAAAGTGCACTTGAGGGCACTCTCTTGATCTAATTGAACCTGCCAGAAAGAGTCCTTTTGGTGAAATATACTGAAGACCTTCTTTTTCGGTGAGCTGACCCTTGACTTCATTTGTTGCAGGGATGGGGTGGGGCTCATGCTTAATAGTCTTGTTGAGATTCCTGGACCGAGACACAAACACAACGATTTATCTTTCTTCTCGACGATGAAAAGATTATGCACCCAGTCCATCGTCCATACACTTTGGAAATGATTCCCTGTGCCTCCATGTCAACATTTGGCCTTCAAGCGCTCATGAAGGCTGAGAGGCACATGGCAAGGTGGCTCGATGACTGGCTGAATGGACGGATCCAGTTTAATGTGGTATGGTGTGTCAACTTCCCCAGGCCAGTGAAACAAATCTGAAAAATAAGCCTTGATCTTGTCCAGTGTAAGGTCAGGCTGTAGTGAAGCACTGGCGTCACAGGCTTGACAGACAGCAAGCGACTGTTGGGGCCCTTCTGGATAAGACCCAGGCATGTCGACCAGTGAAGACTGAGAATAGGAGGCAGTTTGGTGTCGACCACATATAAGTCGAGCGCCTCGTTGACGACCCAGCAGGCATTGTACTTAGCCACTCCATGACGAGACAGTGCCCCACTATAGCTTTCATTGGATCGTTGAGTTAATTGTCTTGACAGACTTTTCCATGGAATCGAATATTCTGCCAGGGAGTATCAATACCTGTGCTCCAGAGTAAACTTCACCTTTACCCTATGGCCATTGATGTTGATGTTCGCACCAAGGACGTCTGGCTTCATGACCTGTGTCTCCTACCAGCAGTGTAGACACACCATCAATGTACAAGTCACAAAGAGACGGCAGTTTGGTCGTTGGTGTGCTCGTCGCCAATTCCATCAAGCTGTTGCCAAGTTCTCAGCTACATCTCCATCCAGCCGGAGATAACCAAGCGGTTTATTCCATCACCGTTGAAGAAGAAAATCCTGAATCTCCAACACCATGTATGACATGCTTGGATTGTCGGCAGAACCTCTGCAGAATGGTCTGCTTATTGCAGTTCCTGCAGCATTTCCCAAAGACAGGGCATTGGCCAGGTTGATGAATATGCCTGCAGTGCCCACAATTTTGGGTGTCCTTATTGCTCTTGGTTGATCCAGGCTTGGGTGCAAAGGGACCCTTGCCAACAGACGTGAGATTGTGGCGTCTTGGTGGTGAATCACGTCAATGTCTTGGTAGAGCCCGGTGGAAGCGGCCGATGTGGGAGTCGACATCATGGCCTGGATGCGATCTAGTCAACTCAGCAGCCAACAAACAGAGTTGTTGTTTTTTCTAAAGTAAGTCTCGGTTCACGTAAGGACGCTCTTTTTAGGCGAGGTTGCGCATGGAAAAATGATTTTATCCCTGATCATGTTATCAATCTCAGCGAATTCGCATGCCTTCGCCATGATGCACAGCTTGTTCAAGTATGATTTGAATGACTGACCTTCAGACTCGGCAAATTCCCAGAACTTGAATCACTCATGGATAAGGTTCTTCTGCTGGTTTCAGTAGTGTCGAATGCCTCTGACAGTTTCGAATATCTTCGAAGCAACCGCTGACTAAACGGGAGGTTCTCATTTCCGTCCACAAGACTGGCCCAGCACAGTTCAGCAAGATGTTGACTTTTCGACTGTTGCTCATGACTCGAGGCCGCAGCCTCAAGATACCAGTCAAGGTCCTTACTCCAGCGTCGCCAGTTCTCAGCTACATTCCCATCTAGCCGGAGATAACCAGGCGGTTTAAATTCCATCACCATTGATGAAGAAATCCTGAATCTCTGACACCATTAATGACGACGGACATGATGGGATCACCTTGCTGGACCAACTGCCGATTTATTAGCGCGTGCGCACAACACGTACAGGTCAGATGAATAACAGCCAATCAAGCAAGCATACAATTCAATAATATCATTACAATCAGAATACATTTTTTGAATGCTTTGAGATTACTTATAACTGATGATATAAATTTTCGTTTTTATGCTTCCGCAGCTGAAGGCCAGAGGCATTATCTTTTCGGGTTGTCCATCCGTGCGTGCTCCCGTTACCAGAGTTTTGTTGACATGATAACTTGAGAACCACTGAAGGGATTTCAACCAAACTTCGCAAAAGTATTGACTGCAACACAAAGATGAACTAATTGAATTTTTGGGTTCAACATGTCAAGGTCAAAGGTCAAGTGCCCTTTGAGAATTATTTGCAGACCACAACTCAAGTTATAAATGCCCTCCTCCTTCTTTCCTCTCACTCATTTTCTCATAGACCTTTAATTTTCATGTTACCTTTAATTGAGACCAAACCTAGTAGTTGGTTGGCATCTAATGTTGGTAGATAAATATCCCAACGTATTCGCGTCAATTTATATTTTCCAGTTCATTTTCGTCTTCTGTTTCCAATTTGACCGATGGGATATGCTGTCACCTTGGAAATCATAATGCCAGAGATGGTCTTTGCTTAATGGGGAGAATTTGCTTTTATGAATCAAACAAATTGAAAATGTGGTCATCAGCTGAAATTAGGCAGTCTATTATAAGTGATTCTTCTTCGTTTGTATGAAGCACAAGACTACAGGGTAACAACATTGCTGAGGGCACGGCTGTACCGCTGATGCAATGCCTCTACCGGGTATGGCTGGAATTTGTAATTTGGCAATGGTGCTGGCGATAGCTTGCCGACTCTTCTTGAAGGACACCATGGTATCTTTAACGTCCACCAAAGAATATCGGCAGAGGTGATTCCCGTTTAACGTCCATCTGAGGGTTCAGCACCCACATCGATGAATCACCCTGGCTCTGAAACACCGTGCTGGCAGTTTATACTTTATAGCTGGGTCGGGATTCAAACCCAAGCTAGATAGCTTATTCGGGTTTGTGTGTATCACTAGGCCATCCAGTCAGCCCATTATAAGTGATGAGAAATAATCAATATGTCACATTTTAAGTGAATACGCAAACAGATTTCCTTTCCATTAGAGACAAGTAATTTGCGATAGATTGGCATCAGTTAAATACGTTGAAGTTGAGAAATTGGACAAGCTTTTGGAATTGCAATAATTCCGTGTCAAAGCACAGATATAATCACCTGTTCAGGAGATTTCACGTATAATTCAATATTTCAATGCGGGCATGGCTGATAAAGTAATTGTACATTTTTTTTTAATGCAAATTCGGAGGCTCCTTGGTCCTTAGATGGACATTAACTGGGCGTCCCATCTGCCGGCATTAGTTGGTGGACGTTGGATCCCACGGTGTCCTTCACGAAGAGTAGGCGAGCTCTCCCCGGCACCTGTAAAATTACAAATCCCTGTTCTAACATACAGGGGTCACTGCATCAGCAACACAGCCATGCTTTGCAAAATCTGATGCAAACCTGGAGTCATGTGCTGTGAACGAACGAATGGACCATCAAACCAGTAAGGACAGAAAACAGACTTCTTGTCAAGTGCCAACAATTGTGGGCCAGTATAATTCCCTTAAAACCAGCGTGAGCTCGTCTACTCTTCGTGGCCAAAGACAATACTTGCAGAATTTAAGTGTTTTTTGGGGTTTTTTTTTTTTGTCTTCACTCCTTTTGAAATGTCCTTTGCAGAACATCGAAGAAAGCACATACTATGACCTGATGTACATTTCACCTGACACTGCTATACGTTTCGCATTCGAGTCGATTCCGCAAGCAATGTGGAGAGTGAGTGGAGTGAACCTTTAGAGTGCTGTGTGACCAAAAAAGGTACGATCATCACAGAGCTTTACACTTTACATTTACACACCAAACACACAAACATTTTCAGGCCATTTTTCTCTGCTAGAGTCGGGGTTAGCCTTGCAGGTCCATGACAATGTTCTATCATGGTCCTTTTTGAAGGATGTTTTTTTTTAAATGGCTGGATGCCCTTCCTGAGACCAACCCTTTAGTCGCCTCTTACGGCACACAGGATACGGTGTACCTATTCTAAACCGGGGAACACACGGGAACACTTTACCTTTACAATTTACAATTCACATATATTCTTGAATATTTTTCTCCCCCACCACCCATTTCCACCTCTCTTTTTTTCTCCCTCTTTCATACATCTTTATTTTCTCTATCGTGTTGAGTTATACAGATGAGGTGCTCCTGCTTCTCTTTGCTCCCGGTCAAACCGTCATGATTCGAGTTGTTGAAGAGTGTACAAATTTCTCTGTGAGCTTCACTTGTGGAGCTGATTTCATCTTGCAGGCAGAAACAGTTCTTGCATGACCATACATTTTGACCTTGGGCCAAGGTGCGGGTCTGCCCGTTTGACAACTTCGTATGACTGTGCTTGGTCTTTGGTTAAAGTACATGTTTTAGCTTTGTCTAAATCTCTATATTATCCTTTATTTATTTATTTATTTATTTTACAGAAAAAGGTATTTCTCATAGGAGACAAAACATGTCTCAGATGATGCATAACCTGCAAAGCTTCCAAGCCTCCCTCAGGGGTCACTGCTCCATGATTTTATTGAGACTTTCTCTTTATTTTCCTTCACTTGTGTGTCTTGTGTTTGTGCCTCCCTTTTCTTATGCTTCTTGTTTTTCTCTCTCTTCGAAGTTCTGATGGACCACAAATTTGAATCTAAATTGTATGACTCGTTAGTACTTGTTATTAGTTATAGATTATCAAAGAAATATTATGGGATTAGTATGCTTTGTAATCACACATCCCCCCCCCACCTCCCACCTCTAATTTATATGTCATCAGCTGATCCTTCTATGTGATATTCGTGTAATACAAGGTATATCTTCAAGTGTTTTGAAATAGTGCAGGACGAGGGATGTTCAGATAGTTCGATGAACAAGATGCTCACAATAGTTCAAGAAATGCCACTTTAATTGTTTATAAGAGATAAGCAAATGTAATCTAAAGTGGGTTCAAATCCGGACCCAGCTATAAACCTCCACTTGGTGTTTCACATGAATGGCGAGGCATCAACTTGTGCACCTCTATCATAGGGACGTTAACCTGACGACCTGTCTGCCAGCACTGGTCATTGATGGACCACTCGTGTATTTTATGAAGAGGAGGTAGTTATCACTGGCGATCTGAACAAGTTCAAAGTTCTTGCACCCTTGGATTGAGCATTCTGCGACTGAGCGTGATCTATCCTGATTGTTTCTTGCCTTGAAACGTTCTGACTGCTTGTGAACAACTCCAAAGCTCGACTGAGAGTCCGGTCCTCTATTATTATTCATATAAATAATTAACGGTAATTGTAATTGAAAAATAGGACGTTGGTGTTTCCTGGACTGTTGTCAGTATCTGGTCCATAACTTCATGAATGCCCAGCTCGAAGTTGCAGAAATGTCAGATTTTTCTCTTTCCTTGAATTGTTTTGTGTACATGTCGAGAAAGAGCTGGAATAGAATTGAATGGAACAAAATGGAAATGAGGAAACACCAACACAGTAGAAGTGAGAGTGGGATCAAGGGTGTTGATAAGGGCATATGCTTGAACAAGCTGCACAAAGGCTGAATGAAACACAGAAAGAAGAGAAAGAGAAAGCAGGGATGAACCATAAAAGGAACAAAGAAACGACAACTACCAATGAAAAGGGGTGAGGGAGAGGGGGAAAATTCACAATAACGTGGAAAAAGGAGTGCTTGGATGGGGCAATTTGGGGTTGAGGAGATCATGAGTTGGATGGGGATGACCTGAGGTAGTGGTGACAGCTGTCTTGAAGCCCGGAGGAAAGAATGTGACTGAACAGCCGGGGAAGTGGTTACACAGATGAGAGAAAGAGGAACAGATGAGTGGAGGTGAGCAGTGAGCCTGGATTTTAGGAGTTTAACAGAAGAGGGTACGCCGACCATGTGCACCTGGAGAAATGGTGTTAGATGGTGAAAGACCAAAAAGGAGGCGTAGAATACAGAGGCCCCATCGTCTGTGATGTGAAAGTAAAAGGTCTAGCTAGACACTTGGCTTTGTCGTTGGGAATCCCAACAAGTTTCCGAATGAGCTAATCATGAATGACCCATATTTTCATGAAACACCATGTTAAGCATTTTCCACAGTACGGTGCATCCGATTGTCATTCCATCAATGACTGTTTTTGTGTAATTTACAAGAACACACTTACATTGTATGAAATAGAATGAAAGCACCTCCACAGGAAGCAAACGTTTTTTCTGGTAATTTGAATATCTCAGGAAGATTGCCTGCAATCTTGTTTTTCCATTGTCTTCTTTTCTGCTTTCAGGTAATATGCCCATTTCGGTTGGGTATATCATTGGCATTTCTCTCACTCCTATCTCATCTCTGCTGCTATTTGTGGTTTTGCTGTTTCAACTGGAGAGGGTGAGTAATTTTTTGTCATTAGAAAATTGTATTTAGTACCATAAGAGATTACGAAAGACAGGAGAATAAGAAGCGTATTTACTATGTGCCTGTACACACAACAAATGGACTTTGACATGAATTAAGTGAAGTTAAACATAAGGTGATCAGAAATTTATGAGAGGGCTTCCCTGTGGAAAATAGAGCTGTCAATCAGGAAGGAATTATGAAAGACATGTTAACTCCACCCACTGAAAAGGGACAGAGTTATGTTTTGACCTCTGTCTCTATGTTTGTCTGTCTTTTTGTGTGTAGGATATCTCAAAAAGTTATTGAATGGATTTTAAAATTTGTGGATAGGTTGGGTGTGTGATAAGGACAATGATTCAACTTTGGTCAAGATCCAGGCAGAGGTATGCGCTCTACCGATGTGCTTTAGTTACATCCGCTCACCAAAGGTAGATGGAGATGTTTTCACCCTGTCTGTCTGTCTGTTTGTCTTTGATGTGTGAAAGAGATTTTCAAGTATATGGTTGTCGCGTGTGTTATTCGGTCTGTTGTTTGTTGTTTGTATGTCACCGCCTACAGGTCACAATTTTAACCGATTTTCACGAAACTTCACCAAGCTGTTAGGTCAAGATGGGTTATAGGTCACCAAGCTGTTAGTTTTGAGGTCAAGATGTCAAAACGTCAACAATAGCAACAGGTCAACAACTATGTAACTTCTGAAATCCTCAATTTTCATCCAATTGACTTGAAATTTTAACAGGATTTGCATATCAGGTCACTGATTTCAACCACTAATTATTTTGAGGTCAACATAGGCTGAATTTCTAAATTGTGAGGACGTATTACGTTACTCCACACAATTAACATGTGCATTTAATACATGGAATATTCCAGATTCTTTGTAGTTAATTGGCCTAATCAACTCAGGTCATGACGATATTTTGATGTATCACACTCCACATCAGGAAACTCCAGTAGACTCCACAAAAACATGCCTCACACACAATTATAGGAAACATATCCATCTTGCATATGATGAAGTAAACAGTTGCTGTCATTCACCTTCCCTCCTGATGTTCTCACGGAAAACTAGATATTTGAAACCTGTTGCTATACAATCTTACAAAAAGTATTCATTAGTTAAGATTCCTAATTCTCGTTTTGCTCTCTTTAGGATCAAGAAAAATTATTTCCCAACATTCCAAAGCCGATAAAGCCATAAGAGTAAATTTGTCTGCAAGCATGTGATATTACTGTTATTATTGAATTGTTAATTAATTATTTATTTGTTTGATGAAGTTCTTTTTGCAACAAGTTCAACCCGTGACTACTAAAATAACACAATTTTGTCTCTATCTGTCTGACCGTGATACATTCGGTCACTATTTATGAATCTCAACCAAACTTGACAGGAGATTAAGGGTCACATGATTGAGGTTGTAGCGACTTCATTCCCTCCCCCCTAGGGGTTTCCGCCTTGGCAAAATCCATGTTCAGGTGTGAGATGGCTTATCATGGAGTTTTTCCAAGGCCACTTTGAATAACAAAAGTAGAACAACACTCATGATAATACCATAATATTAATGTTATACAAACAATATCTATATATTACAAAAACTCTCATCTTGTATATATGTATGTATGTTCCTAAATACAACTAAAACGGTACCGATAGCGCAAACATTTTGTGCACCTTACTCAACATTCTCTGCGGTGTGCAGCATCAAGTTTCATTAAAATCGGTCAACGAAAAAATTATTAAAAACAATTCCGATTCAGTCAAGTACTCTTCGAGAGAATTTGATCAATGCAAACAACCTCAGCGGTATAGTTTGCTAACTATTTTTTTTTTTTTTCTTGAATGATTTATTAAAAAATCTTCAAAACATTTAGTATAGACAAAGAACATTTTTTTAAGCATAAATAAACATCGCCTTTTTGATCTAATACTTCCGTGTTCATTAATAATCAAATTGTGTTTCGAAGATTACGCACAATAATTTCTTCGACTTTCTTTCTCCGTTTTTTTTTAACATTGACGCGCAAATAATCAAGTTTCATTCAAATCGGGCAACGAAAAAAATTATTAAAAAATCAATTCCCGATTCAGTCAAGTACTCTTCGGATTATTTGATCAAATACAAACAACTGAGCGGTATAGTTCGCTGGAGCTATCTTTTTTTTTTTTAAATGATTTTTTTTATCAACCGCTGTCACAACGGGAACCCAACGGGTTCACCGTCGTCTAGTTTATACTAAAAATAGGACCACTGGACCTGTAGCTTATCTGGGCCCTGACCTAATATTGTAACCAATTTGGAGCATTATAACTGGTGAGTCTGGGAAAAAGATTTTGAAGGAATTACGTGATTTTTCCAAAAATGGATGAAGCAGTCATTTTGACACATTCCTTGTCACGTGATGACATGACCTCCAATTTAACATCCCTACCCTGCCTAATGCTGTCACCAAATTTGGTACTATGTCTGCCATTTTGACCTACTTAACGTCACGTGACCGGAACGAACTTTGCAATCCCTGTTACGAGTAAGGAGAGAAACGTTGCTGCCAAATTCAACCGGATCGCCAGCGTTTTGCCGGAGAGGTCGAAATAGGAAACGGATGGACGGACCGATGGATGGATGGATGGACAGTGCATGATGGTAATACCTTATCTGGAATTTAATTCAGATAAGCTAACAATATCCTCTCCCCCAAGGGTTTCCTCCTTGAACAAATGTCATGTAACGTGTATAAATAGCTTCTTGTGGCGTTTCATGGGGCCCCTTCCAGAATAAGATAATATTACAAACCACAAACATGTTGATACTTTTTAAAACGTTGAACTGGTGTCTAACACTAAACTGAAATTGTGGAAACCTGACGTTCTTGAGGCATTAATGCTTATCGCATCCCCCGCAGACTAACTACTCGAGCCAAGATCCACGTAATCTATATGCCGCAGAGAGGATAATAACATGACCCTTCCTGTCACTCCATTGGGAGAGAATGTACTAGTATTATAAATTCAGATTCTACGTACAGCTAGTTTCAAAGGGAGACTCATTGATGTATGTCCATAAACTTTCTGAACGGAAGCAACTTACCAGGTGACATATTGTTTGAGTTTGTGGTCTACATATGGGTTTACCGACCTTGAGACGTACTGGATGATTATTTTTGCCTGTGCTGTACTTGACAGTATCACACTTGTTCAGTTTAATGTAGCCTGTCACATTGAAATCGCTATCTTGAATGACACGTGATAGAGTTTGGTTGTGTTCATTCTGATTGAATAGTCCCACTGTAAACTGTCATCCGGTACTTAAAGGCAGGGCTTTCAATCACACAGACATCTCATCTTTCAAACAAGGCTTTTAGATGGTTGTCCCAACTACTCGTAGGTTCTCCTGAATGTTAAATATACATCCTATTTCATAAAGTTAACAATTTATGTCATCACTATTATTCTTGCTAAATTCCTATTTTCTTATTTCTTACTCAGAAAATAATGTTTTATGCTGTGGTACTGCTTTGGCAGTAATTCTGTTTAGTGAGATGGATGATCCTCATGAGCTGTGACTTAATGAGCTATTGCCACTATCCGTCACGTGATTTATATTACATAGAAGCTGTCAATGAATGATCTCGCTTCAGAAATAACAATTTCCGTGTGGATTTCCTGGTGGTCCCTCTGTGTAGGACTGGCTGGACCATATAGCCGCATCAAATCTGAAGCAGAAGCCTGAAAGCAACATGACCTCAAGCAGGTTGTTCCAGAATGTGCAATCATTGAGGTGATTGACATAATGAAAGAACCAGCCCGTACCCAGTACGTCTCTGATTATGTGCAGTAGGACCTGTGGTGTCATCAGGACAATGAAGAATGTCAGTGTTCATATATATTTGGAACAATGATAATGAACAGTCATTTGTACATACGGATGTGATGAGCACAGTTATTATGTTGTTGTGATACCATGTGTTTGCTCCGAATTCCCGTCTCAAACAAGGATGTCCATAACTTCTCAAATTCAATTCGCGAGAACTGACATGCTCATCCTGGCCTGTCATCTGTATTAAGCTTAAAACCCTCAAAAGTGAGCTTGGGGATCACTTTTGATTCCAACTTCAACGTCACTGTAGACCCAACACATTTCTATAATCTGTAAATCCATTTTTCCCATCTGTACAACAATATCCAAAACCACCTGCTTAAATCTGAGGACATCTGAAACTTTGGTTCATGCTTTCATGACCTCATGCTTGTATTACTGCAACTGAGTATTAGCAGGTTACCTGCCAATTGTTCAAGCCCCTGATGGAATAGTTCAATCAGGCAGGAGAGATTACAGAACAATGGAAGAGAGCAAATGTAATGTTTTTTTTTCCTCTTTTATTTACAACATTGAGGCTAAGGGAAGAGTGAGGTGAAAGAGGGTTAAAATTCATTCCGTGTGTTGGGAGTTAGAAAGCCGTTGGTTTGCCGTAAAAAGGGGACATTCGGACCGACGGTTCTTGGCGATTAAGCCGCTCGGAATCGCGCATGGGACAGGCTCGCTTAGGCAGCTTGTTCCGTACGAGTTCCGTCGAGGGTGGAATACCCCGGTAGTTGGATCATGTGGGTATTTAGGTAAATTGAAGATTGGCAATCGACCCACCCACCGTGGTCTGCCCATTGGCTGTATTTCGGTTCTTGCACAAGGACCCGTCGGCCTCGGAGTTATCCGGGCGGCGATCTATATTCCGGGCGATCGCTCGGGCCGACTCGACTTGAGGCTCCGTCAGAGCAGTCGGCTCGCGGCCGACGCACCGGCACCGTAACAATATCATTACATCTCCCCTTTCAGTATAAAGAGAAAGACTGAAAATAGTAAAAGCAGGCTTATGCTCCATAGAAATAGCAAAAACAAACTTTATAACCAGCTAACGAATACTCAAAAGCCATGTAATATGAATATGATAGAAGGTAGTCCTTTAGCTTTTGATGCAAGGCCCTCGTGCGCTGTGACCTGCGGCTCGGAAGTTGAGGAAATGAGGAGTTCTCAGCACTTGAAGGTGGTGTTGGTGTCATGTCCACGGTGCTCTGAGCTTCCTCTAGAGCAGTGTTTCTCAACCGGGGTTCCCCGGAACCCTAGGGTTCCGCAAGAGGTCGCTAGGGGTTCCCGCGAGAAACAGTAATAAATTGGCTAATGTATTTTTGAGTAGTTTTTGTTTGATTTAATATTCGTAATTTTACTATACACTAGTCGGCATATTGTTGGAACTCCTTGGTTATTATAATAGAGGCTTCAACCTCTTATATTATTTACAATTATAACAAATAGGGAACTGTTATTATAACAACCATAACAACCACGAAGCGCGATGGACGCCCGGAATAACGACTCGTCATTGAAAACGGCACACGGCCTGTACGTGATGACGTCATCAATGATGACATGGACTGCTCATTGCCAATAAATTTGACAAAAAGGGGTCATTTTTTCCTTAAACCAGGTATCCAAAAAAATATTATATTTACCACGTGAACTACGATAAAAAATAAAAGAGCTAGATATTAATAATGGTATATAATAATTTTTATGAGGGGTTCCCTGAGACATGAAAACTATTTCAAGGTTCCACAAGGGTAAAAAGGTTGAGAAACGCTGGACTAGAGAATGTTTAATTCTCCAGCGTCCGGAAGTGGGAGAATGTCACTGGCTCAGATGGAGATTTCCGCAGGTGTCGCCTGTTGCGGTGGTAGGATCTACGTTGGGCCAATGGTAACTAGATACGATCTTGGTGCGGAAAGTTTGCAAGATATGACTGCAGGTACCCAGCCCTGTCTGGTCTTGACATGGGCAGCATCACCTACTTGGAGCTCCATAAGAGGTTTTGCCCCTCTGTCATAGAATTTGGTGTGCTGCCTCTGACGGTCCCGGAGCTACTGACAAGCGTCTGATATGACACCTGGCTGGAGGCTTTTCCTGTAAACAGGTAATTTATCCCTTAGCCTCATGTTCATCAAGAGTTAAGCAGGAGAGTGTCATTCTGCCAATCGGAGAGTTGCCGGTAGGTAAGGATTGCTAGTTGAATGTCAGTACCGTCTTCATGTGCCTTTCACAAAGCCTGTTTCATTGTCTGAATCGCATGCTCAGCATGACCATTGATTGTGGATATGTTGGGGTCGGGTTGTGATTATGCCCCATTCATGTCCAAAGTCCTTAATTTCTGCGCTACCAAAGGGAACATTGTCGGAGAATACCTCTTCCGGTATGCCATGACGGGAAAAGTTTGCTTTCATTGCTGATATGACCGTGTTAGCTGTGAGCCAATTTAGCTGACACCTCAGGAAACTTTGAGAAGTAGTCCACCAGAATGAGATTGTCTTTTCCACCGAAGTGAAATATATCGGCACCTAGCTTCTGCCATGGGCGGTCAAGGACGCTGTGCGGGATGAGTGGCTCTTTCTGATTGGCAAGCCGAAATCTGGCACAGACCCCGCACTCAGCAACACGTGATTCTATGTCTCTTGACATATCTGGACAGTACAAAATGGGTCTTGCCCGCCCCTTGCACTTTCCCACCCCTAGATGTCCTTCGTGAATTAGAGCCAGCATGTCCTGTTGCATTGTGGCTGTAACGATGATCCACTCGCCACAAAACAGCAAACCTTCAGACTGATGGATGTTTTTCCAATCTGGCCAGAACGGTTTCACTATCAGAGACACTCTGGCTCGATGCGCAGGCCAGCCTTGTGTGATGGCAGTGCTGAGCTATTGAAGCGCTAGATCTAGTGATGTCTCACGTTGCAGTACCTTCATTCTGCCAGTGCTGACTGGAAGCTCAGTGACCAATTGCTGACACTCTCCAGAGTGCCATTCAGCTTGCCACTACACAATCAGATGCTGGAAGATGACATACACCTTCACGCACATCAATTGGTCACTGAGCTTCCAGTCAGCACTGCAGAATGAAGGTACTGCAACGTGAGACATCACTAGATCTAGCGCTTCAATAGCTCAGCACTGCCATCACACAAGGCTGGCCTGCGCATCGAGCCAGAGTGTCTCTGATAGTGAAACCGTTCTGGCCAGATTGGAAAAACATCCATCAGTCTGAAGGTTTGCTGTTTTGTGGCGAGTGGATCATCGTTACAGCCACAATGCAACAGGACATGCTGGCTCTAATTCACGAAGGACATCTAGGGGTGGGAAAGTGCAAGGGCGGGCAAGACCCATTTTGTACTGTCCAGATATGTCAGAAGACATAGAATCACGTGTTGCTGAGTGCGGGGTCTGTGCCAGATTTCGGCTTGCCAATCAGAAAGAGCCACTCATCCCGCACAGCGTCCTTGACCGCCCATGGCAGAAGCTAGGTGCCGATATATTTCACTTCGGTGGAAAAGACAATCTCATTCTGGTGGACTACTTCTCAAAGTTTCCTGAGGTGTCAGCACTAATTGGCTCACAGCTAACACGGTCATATCAGCAATGAAAGCAAACTTTTCCCGTTATGGCATACCGGAAGAGGTATTCTCCGACAATGTTCCCTTTGGTAGCGCAGAAATTAAGGACTTTGGACATGAATGGGCATAATGTTCACAACCCGACCCCAACATATCCACAATCAATGGTCATGCTGAGCATGCGATTCAGACAATGAAACAGGCTTTGTGAAAGGCACATGAAGACGGTACTGACATTCAACTAGCAATCCTTACCACGCAACTCTCCGATTGGCAGAATGACACTCTCCTGCTTAACTCTTGATGAACATGAGGCTAAGGGATAAATTACCTGTTTACAGGAAAAGCCTCCAGCCAGGTGTCATATCAGACGCTTGTCAGTAGCTCCGGGACCGTCAGAGGCAGCACACCAAATTCTATGACAGAGGGGCAAAACCTCTTATGGAGCTCAAGTAGGTGATGCTGCCCATGTCAAGACCAGACAGGGCTGGGTACCTGCAGTCATATCTTGCAAACTTTCCGCACCAAGATCGTATCTAGTTACCATGGCCAACGGTAGATCCTACCACCGCAACAGGCGACACCTGCGGAAATCTCCATCTGAGCCAGTGACCATTCTCCCACTTCCGGACGCTGGAGAATTAAACATTCTCTAGTCCAGCGTTTCTCAACCTTTTTACCCTTGTGGAACCCTGAAATAGTTTTCATGTCTCAGGGAACCCCTCATAAAAATTATTATATACCATTATTAATATCTAGCTCTTTTATTTTTTATCGTAGTTCACGTGGTAAATATAATATTTTTTTGGATACCTGGTTTAAGGAAAAAATGACCCCTTTTTGTCAAATTTATTGGCAATGAGCAGTCCATGTCATCATTGATGACGTCATCACGTACAGGCCGTGTGCCGTTGTTCAATGACGAGTCGTTATTCCGGGCGTCCATCGCGCTTCGTGGTTGTTATGGTTGTTATAATAACAGTTCCCTATTTGTTATAATTGTAAATAATATAAGAGGTTGAAGCCTCTATTATAATAACCAAGGAGTTCCAACAATATCCGACGTAGTGTATAGTAAAATTACGAATATTAAATCAAACAAAACTACTCAAAAATACATTAGCCAATTTATTACTGTTTCTCGCGGAACCCCTAGCGACCTCTTGCGAACCCTAGGTTCCGGGGAACCCCGGTTGAGAAACACTGCTCTAGAGGAAGCTCAGAGCCGTGGACATGACACCAACACCACCTTCAAGTGCTGAGAAAATCCTCATTCCTCAATCTCGAGCCGCAGGTCACAGCGCACGAGGGCCTTGCATCAAAAGCTAAAGAGACTACTTTCTAATCATATAATACATGGCTTTGGTATACGTTTAGCTGGTTATAAATTTGTTTTTGCTATTTCTATGGAGCATAACCTGCTTTTACTATTTTCAGTCTTTCTCTTTATACTGATCTCTCTCT
>CM068966.1:45435811-45459932 GCA_035128595.1 Eptatretus atami
TGTTTTTTTTTTCCTCTTTTATTTACAACATTGAGGCTAAGGGAAGAGTGAGGTGAAAGAGGGTTAAAATTCATGCATCCTGAAGTTGCTGTAGAAGGTAATAAGGCTGAGACAACCGAGGCAGTTTAATATATAGGCCACTTACATGCGGCTGTGATGTGTGAGCATCAGGTATTGTGTTTCGGCCTCATCATGTGAGGTTCCAATAATGTTGTGAGATTTAGATTCTGCAGAGTTCAGGAGACGCAGATGTGATCCTTCTGTGTTAGCACATGGAGAAGATTAGTGCTGCACAAATGAGCTTGGGATAAAAGCCTTGTCGGCTGCAAGTAGTTCTGATTTTTCAAGGAAAGACATGGAATGATGGAGGATGCCTCATCTGCAACTGGCTTTGGAGTCCAGCTTTGATACATGATCAGTCCAGGAGAGGTCATTATTGATGGTTGATGGTGTATCTAAAATGTCAAGAAATTGAACTTCTTCCAGTAGCTGATCATGGAAATAGATAGATGGGTTATTTTGATAATCCTTCCAGAGTGAGAGGCTAAGACTGTGAGATTTTACAGGATTGAAGGATATGTTCCATTAATCAAACCAGCATTTAATCAATTCCATATTAGCAGAGAGTGACACAGCTGCTGTCTGGCTGACACTCAGATAGAGACACTGTGGGACAGATTGTGGATCAAAGAACATACCAATATTTTTGAGGATCAAGGGAAAGGGCCAGCTTTTCAATCTCTTGAGTCAAGTCTTGTAACACCTTGCCATGTTCTTGAAGCCAGTTTTTAAAGCAAGCCCTGTTTGCTGGCCAGAACCTAAGTGAGTGCCCTAAAATACCCCTTTTATCCAGTGGTAGATTTCTCAATACAGAAGCAGCTTGACCCTGAGGACTAGCAGTTTGTAAAAGCTGTCTTTTTTCTGGATCGTTTCATTCATATAGCGATGACATTTTGTCAAACTGAGTTGCAGAATCGTTTCAGATTAAACACCCATCAGAAGTGGGGACCTGCAAGCTGTGCCCCACCACTCATGGTCGTGGCTTCTTTGATGCCGCAGTGTGTGCCTCCTTTATTACATCAACTGATATACCCTTCACACCTCAAGGGGAATCTTCGAGCTGCAGTGACATCACTAACCCTACACTTTGCAATTCCATTCCATCAAATTGTGGCTTCTTTACCTGGCTCAGTCACTGCTGCACCAACTAATCAGATCCCACTCATGAAACTGCATTTCTGTAGTTCATGAGTCTTCCTCGACTCCCACTCATCTCCATAAGGCTGGCATACCGGCAGGCGTTCTTCACCAGCAGACCTCAAAATGATGTCAGGTATTAATGTGTCGCAATCAGCTTTTCCAGCATGTTCAGCTTCACCATTATCCATTGTCAAAGACATGATCCTTACCCTCCACTCTGAGATGCTACCTCAACTATACCTGCAGTGGATTTATCTCCACTATTTTTGATCTAATGGCTTCAATCAACAACTCCCTTTGATTGCCGGCTTCCATAGTTGGGCGAATACCATGATGGACTCGTTTTGTCCTTCTTCACTCTTTCTGTCCCACTGCAGAACTCACCATAGTCCTCTCTTGCATACCATGTGATCTACTTAAATCTTGTGCATCACTCATCTCTTTCTCACAAGCATTAATGACACACAAACAGTTACTTTCCACCTCACGCCCATGTGCCAGAGAATTGCAATAAATATTTTTGAATTTTTTTTCTTTTGTTGAAAATTTTGCGATATACAGTGCTGCTATTCAGTGTATGGAATGCCGCCGGTTGAAAAACCTGGCTTTAGTGGAAGATTATCGAAGTAAAGCATATAGCCATTACATTTATTTAATGATGGTGTAACACTTATCGTGTTGAAACCTGGTGTTGGCTTAGCGGTTAGGGTGGTGGCTTGGGATCCTAGGGTCCTGAGTTCGAGCCCCGTTTCCACTGAATTAACATCAGGGGGTTGACTCAGCCTGTCATCCTTCCAAGGTTGGTGAAATGAGCACCAGTATACTGGTAATAGGGGCACTGCATCAGCGGCATAGCTGCGCCCCCTAACCAATGATGCAACCAGCAGTCAAAAGGGCAGCACACGATGGGAACTTCTTGTGTTGTAATTAGAATTCGACATTTGAAAACGCATTTGTCAATGTTCCATTTTATAATTAAAACATTCATTTACACATCCTGATGCATTTGAAAAATTGTAATGTTGCAGTTTTGAAAGAGCTGTGGGTATTTACTTCTTCAATAATTTTGATCGTTGTTGCTATAATGAGAGCGAAAATGCCCGGACATCTTTCATATCATAATGATACCACAATGATGAAGGAATATTGAAATAGTGCTTCCGTTCGATTCATTTTCATCAATAGTTGTACACTATTATCCCATTTGTGAGAATCTCGACACTGCTGCTGTATTCTTCTTCTTTTTTTGTGTGTAGCACAAGGTTGCAGGGTCGCATCAACGGCTGAGGGAACGACTGCCGCTGATGCCATGCCCTCTTCTGGTTAGGGAAGGAATTTGTAATTTGGCCAGGTGCAGGTGATAGCTCACCTCCTCTTCACATAGGACACCATGGGATCTTTAACATCACCAATGAATGCTGGTAGATGGGATTCCCGTTTAACGTCCATCCGAGGGACAGTACACACATTGATGGATCACTCTACCTGTAGTGGGGCAACTTAGCTAAATATAGCATAACAATTGTGCATTTTGTGTGGAAAGCACCAAATTTGGCACACTAGTAGCCTATCATATTATGAACAGATTTGGATATTGGACCATCTCAAATTTTTGATGGCAGTGGAAAATGGCTGCCACAGCCATCAGCAGCTGAATTTGAGATGGCCCAATATCCAAATCTGTTCATAATATGATAGGCTACTAGTGTGCCAAATTTGGTGCTTTCCTCACAAAATGCACAATTGTTATGCTAAGTTGCCCCACTACTGTGGATGACAGTTAATAGCTGGGTCGGGATTCAAACCCAGACAAAACAGCTTATAGGCGAGTGTGTGTACTTCTAAGCCATCCTGTTAGCCCTCTACTGTATTTTCAGCCATTCATCAATATCGCTGAAATTGAATTTTCATGACTTCTCTGTTGTTTTTTGGTTTCTTGAAGCAAATCTCTTTTTATTGTGAAGCTCAACTTATCTTTCTTTATATGACAGTGATTTCAAGCTTGCAGAGGAGCTTGTATAGGGTAAGGGCATTTGGAGACATCAATGTACTTTTAGTCGATTTACAAAACAAGTAATAGACTATGGACAAATCAACTGAATATGTGGGATTTCAACTTGTGAGACCAGCATCAGGAGTTGTGTGCTCAAATGGGAAATGAAACAAATAGGCTGCCGCACTTCCTCTACAACGTTCAGTAACTGCATGCTTTAGTTCCCTAAAAACCTTTACAAATGATACTCTTAAAGCACATAAACAAGAAAGTCTCTTAAAAAGCAGCACAGCAGAATTCCTTCCTGATTTTCTGTCTCCACCCATGCACCCTGCATTACTGTGCATGTCTTGATGGAGTTCACTTTTAGTGCCAAGCAGAGACGACCCAGCCTCATAGGCAGTCATGACTGAACCACATTTTCATTTATGATGAGAGCACCAAAACTCTGTGGTTGTGGTGGTGGGGGTGCTTGGAGTCCATACTCTTGACAGAGTATTCAGCCTGGTGTTGGCTTAACGGTTAAGGTGGATAGCTTAAGATCTTAGGGTTTAGAGTTTGAATCCCTGTCCTCCCGTTGAAAAACACCAGGTGGGTTGATTTAGCCTGTCATCCTTCCGAGGTCGGCAAAATGAGTACCAGCTTACTGGAATAGGCGGCACTGAATCAGCGGCAAAGTCGCGCTCCCAGCAATGATGCAACGTGCAGCCACATGCTGCAAACGAAATCATAATAATCTTTACGATAATTGTTTGTGTGTTTGTTTCTTACTTGCGAAATCGAAGATTTGCAAATATATTGGTTGTTCTGGAATGCGATTCTGTCTGTTTGTATGTCAATCGCCTACAGGTCACAATTTTAAACTGATCTTCACGGAACATCACCAAATGGTAGGGTTGGTCAGAAGCAAGAAAACTTGATTTTAAGGTCAAAAGGTCAACATCGGCCAAACGTCAACAACTTTGTCAAATTTCTTAAATCATCAATTTTCATTGAATTGACTTGAAATTTGAAGAGGATTTGCACATCAGAAATTTGAATTCAACCAGCAATTATTTTTTAGCTCAACATAGGCCAAATTTCTAAAATAGTCAATGTTCATCTGATTCACTTGAAATTTGAAAAGGATTTGCATATCAGGTCACTGAATCCAACCACCAATTATTTTCGAGGTCAACATAGGCCAAAGGTCAACAACTGAGGTGAGATTTGTAAAATCCTCAATTTTCATCTGATTGACTTGAAATTTGAAAGGATTTATATTTCAGGTCACTGAATTCAACCACCAATTCTTTTGTAGGTCCACATAGGCCAAAAGATCAACATATGCCACATTTCTAAAATTGACAATTTTCATTTGATTGACTTGAAATTTGAAAGGATTTGCATATTTGGTCACTTCTCCTCCCCGCAAAAATGCAATTTCTACATGTCAACCAGTGTGACCACTCCTCATTTTCATAAATGCCAAGGTGAGCCAATGAAAAAAGCCAAGAATTCACAAGGTTTCGGAAAAGCGATGATAATAGAAAACCTATACCCAAGAAACCTATAGAAAACCAAGACGCCAAGGTGAAACAAGAAAGCCAGATCTTGTGAAAAAGCCAGGGAGTGGTCACCTGATGTCAATACAAATTCTCTATGTAAATGTGTATCATGTAGCGCCGTCTCAGGTGGGGGAGGTATTACAAGTCTCCACCATTTACAGTACAGTATTCCTGTCCCACGTTTTCCAGTGCAGTGAGGAGTTTTTAATTATAAGCAGTAGGTATGTTTTTGCTTCATGAACGTTAACTCTGGTTAGTTAGTTTTTGTTTTTTTTTAATCTTAGGGAGCGATTGAGGCAGCTGTCAATTGCCTATACACCGCCCAAATAAAGGTATGTGCCAGAAGAATGTGTTGCATGCTTGGCACAAGATTATCTGTCAGGTGGGTACTCTGCTAGTACATATGTATATATGTATATGTATGTATGTATATATATATATATATATATATATATATATATATATATATATATATATATATATATATATAGCGCCTGGTGTTGGCGTAGTGGTTAGGGTAGCGGGTTGGGATCCAAAAGGTCCTGAGTTCAAGCCCTGTTGGCCGCTTGAATTAATACACACCAGGAGGTTGACTCAGCCTGTCATCCTTCCGAGGTCGGCGAAGTGAGTACCAGTGTACTGGGCCCCGTGTATGCCCCGGTTCGAATAGGTGTACCATATCCCTGTGTCGTAAGAGGTGACCAGGGTTGCGTCAGGAAGGGCATCCGGCGTAAAACCTGTGCCAAATCACTATGCGGATCATAACGGATGATCCGCTGTGGCGACCCCTAACGGGAGCAGCCGTAAGAAGAAGATATAAATATATATATATATGTGTGTGTGTACATACACACACATACATTATACAGGGTGTTTCAAAAAGATTGATAAAACTTTGACTTCATCCCATTTCTTTGTTTTTTTGACCTACACCATTTTCTTTTTCATGGTTTGGTGGTGTTATCGTGGTATTTCTTCTTTGGGATTTCTAACTCCATAGCTCAACTATGCCATTGACAGTGAAGCAGAAGACATAAGTGGTGGCTCTGTGGTATGAGACTAAATCATATGTCGATACCCGCCGGAGGTTCTGCTGGGAATACGACCTCAGAACACATTATCAACCCACAAATTGTGCCATTCAACGTATTGTGAAACATTTTGAGCACAAGGATACAGTGCACAACCATAGCAAGGGCAACAGTGGTAGGCCAGCATCAGTAACCAAGAGCCAAACCAACATCAACACCGTGCGAGATTTTGCAGTGGACAGTCCCAAGAAGTCCCATTGCCAGCGCTCCCAGAAACTAGGCATCAAACCATCAGTCGGACGTATTCTCACTAAGGAACTGCAGCTTTCCCCATACATCATCTTTATTAGGCATAAACTGAGTCAAGATGACATGAGAAGGAGACTTGATATGTGCAATTGGCTCAGTGACAGGATGAATACCGACCACCCCGCCACACTGGATGATCTGAAGCAGGAGGTATCAGACTACCTCCAGGCAGTGCCACATGAGACCTACAGGAAAGCTGGACAGAACTTTGGAGTCAGGTTCAATGCCTGTCTGAATTGTGGAGGGACACACATCGAGAACGTCAATTACACGGATTTTCCATAAATGCTAATTTCAGACCTTGGGCTCTCACTAACTCGAGCAGTGACTTACTGCAACAGCAATCAGTGATCGAAAATACCATGTCATAAGCTTTCAAGAAATGTTTGGTTCACGTTCTTGCGGTTTCTGTTTCTTTGTAAATAAACATTTAAAGTTTCATCACTCTTTTTGAAACACCATGTATATATACAGAGTATTGCAGTGCTCAAAATTGTTGCTAACATTTCCGTGGTTGCAATTAATTTTATTTGGTTAAATAACTTTAAGTTCCTTTTTCACGTTTACAACATATATGGGCATGGAAGGAAAAGTAACATGGAGTTATTATGAGAGATCTACACATGAAGGTGATAATTACACTCCCCCCACCCCCACCCTGGATTTATCCACAGCTCATGTTGCATTCTTTGATTGTAAAACCTGATGATTGTGCATTTTCAAATTTACCGTTAATTGCAAATTTTATGCTCCCATGAGCATCTCATATGCTTGTGCTTATTAGCAATTATCAAAAAGGTTTCCCTTCGGTTCTCAGTATGCATATATGTTGCTGATTCAACAGGTGCATCCTTGAAACTGAAGTGAAACTCATCAAATATCACCAATGATGACAATTATTTGGGTTAGTAATAATTTTATGGTTGACAAACCTATATTTTTGCAGAACAATTTTGTCGTGTGTGTGTGTGTGTGTTTCTCTTTGGAGAACAGAATTCTTCCTTTAAACTTGGATTTACTTATACATAATTAAGCCTGAAGCTTGGACCATGTTTTTGGATTTTCGCTGTTGAGTCTCATAATTTAGAGGGGACTAGCATATTACCCATAGGGTGATTGTGTCACCCCCTATAGTGATACACACATACAAACACAAACACCCACACAGACACACACACACACACACACACCTGTAGCCAGTTACATTTTGGCTGTGAGTAAACCTGCACATGCAATTCTGACATGTGAAACAATATCACCACCACTTACTCCTTTTCCCTCGATATTCATCATAGAATGAGGCACATGTGTTTAATAACATGCATTGCATATTGATCAGAGTAACAAATATTGATGATTGTACATGTATGCAATAAGGCAATCAATCACTCACTCACATCCGACTTTAATGCAGTTATTACATTTACAGGCAACAATATTTAGTTATTTCACTGTTTTTTTGAGGCCAGAAATATGCTCTGTTAATCTCACTACTGATATGTGGTCATTGGATCAAAGCAGAAGAATTCATTAGAAAAAGTATCAAATGTGGCTTTTGGAGATGTAACAGTAGAGCAAAGTATTAGACATCTGAATACTGTACTGTAGTACACACAGGAATCGGTGTCTCTTTTTAAAGTTTGGCATGATGAAGTGTGCCTGTGAATGTTCACTATTTTACAAACTACACGTACATTACTTTGCTGAAATTAAATGTGGACCTGTAGCGTGCAACAAAGCCTGGTATTGGCTTAGTGGTTAGGTGGTGGCTGGGATCCTAGGGTCCTGAGTTCAAGCCCTGTTGGCTGCTGAATTAATATACACCAGGAGGTTGACTCAGCCTGTCATCCTTCCGAGGTCGGCAAAATGAGTACCAGTGTACTGGTAAAGGGGACACTGCATCAGTGGCACAGCCGCGTCCCAACCAATGATGCAACCAGCAGCCATAGCAATAAGAGCAGAGAGAGAAGAGAGAGAGAGAGAGAGAGAGAGAGGAGAGGAGAGGAGAGAGAGAGAGGAGAGAGAGAGAGAGAGAGAGAGAGAGAGAAGAGAGAGAGAAGAGAGAGAGAGAGAGAGAGAGAGAGAGAGAGAGAGGAGAGAGAGAGGAGAGAGAGAGAGAGAGAGAGAGAGAGAGAAGAGAGAGAGAGAGAGAGGGAGAGAGAGAGAGAGAGAGATAGATTTTACTTGAAAACCTATAAAAATCTTCTCCAGAACAGCTGGACAAATCGGGGGGAAACTTCACACACGTGTTCTGCAAGCCATGGGTGTACAAGTGGCACAAAGCAAGCACTCCTCCTGGGGAATGTGTGGTATTTTTATGATGTCATAGGTGCTTGCCTTCATTCCAACATCAAAATTGCATATGTAGAATGCTACATCCGATCAGTGTAAAAAAATTTTGAGCGTCATCTAAGGATAAAATGATCCACAATTTTTTTTTGATGACGTCATCGGTCACATGATTTGGCAGCCACATTGTTGTTGTTTTTTTTTAAACTTCCAAAATCTTCTCTGAAATGGCTGAATAGATTGAGGCGAAGCTTTACACATATGACTGCCTATCCATGAGGAACAAAAGAGACACCCATATGATGTCATAGGTCACATGGTTTAGCAACCATATTGGATTTACCTGAAAACCTATAAAAATACACCACTCAAAAGAAGTCCTGGCGAGGGTTTGCAATCTCTGATTGCTCTTTTTCTTGTTTGTTTATTTGTTTGTTTGTCCACACAGCCCTTTAGTGCATTTTTCCGCAACCTTTTGTCAGATTCAGACTAAATTTTCACGACAGGAGCGACTACTCATGTAGAATGTTATATTGATAATTGAGATGTCATAAGTCACATGGTGTGGCAGCCATTTTGGAAAAAGGATAAACTTTGGACTTCTATCTTTGAAACCACACCAAGGAAAAAATTGAAACTTGGCACACGGCAAGTACCCCTCATGGGGAATAAGTGTCATTTTTTATGATGTCATGGTTATGACTTCAAAATTGCCAATACAGAATGCTACATGTGATCAGTATGAAAATATTTGAGGGTCATCTAGGGATAAAATAGTCCACAGAAAAAAGTAAATTGATGACGCCAATGGTCACGTGATTCGGTAGCCATATTGTTTTTTTTAAAAAAACCTTCAAAAATCCTCTTCTCTGAAGTGGCTGAACAGATTGAGGCAACCAGATTACACAGTGGCTGAACAGATTACACATATGACTGCTGATCAATGAGGAACAAAAGGTTCACACAAATGACATCGTAGGTCACATGGTTTGGCAGCCATATTGGATTTACCCAAAAACCTATAAAAATCTTCTTCTCCAGATGGCAGGACAGATCGAGGAGAAACGTCACAAATGTTCCCCAAGCCTTGTGTGTACAAGTTTGTTAAGGAATAATTGATAGATCACATAGGTTAAGGAATTGGTAAGGAATTGATAGGTTAAGGAATTGGCAGCCATATTGGATTGAAGAAAAATATTAAATAATGCTTTCTCTGGAACCGCTTAATCAATCGACGTCAAACTTCAAAATTATGATCTAGTAGTGATGTGGAATACATTTTTTTTAATTTTTGACTTGATTGGATGTATGTCCTGACAGTCAGAAATACTTAAATTTTTGATCTTGGTTCTTTTTGATTTTTATTATTATTAGGGCTACCCTGTCATTCTGACAGGGAACCCCTATTGTTTTTATTCTGTTTATTTCATTATATTATTATTTAATTATTTATATTATTATCTTTTTCCGCCGGCAATTTGCGGGTTCTTTTGCTTTAAAAATCATTTCTCAGGAACGGTAAGTCCGATCGACACGAAATTTTCACCTTAGTATGTATCTTTTTGATAGCAAACTTAATTGGTTATATTGACGTCATAGGTCACGTGGTACGGGCGCCATCTTGAAAAAAACCGAAAAATTTGACCACTGTATCTCTGAAACGGTTGCATTATATATTCTGCGTTCATACATTGAATAAGCTCCTCAAGGGAACAGGTGGTGTTTTCGTGAGTCATCGGTCAAGAGTGTGTCCGGTCAAAATTCGTTAGTGACAAACGCTGCATCGGAAAAATCTAATTTCTTGAGCCTCATCTGCACAACAATTGACCGTAGAAAAAAATAATATTATGACCTATCTACTTGGTCTGCACGCATCTTGTGAAATTTTTTTATAAAAATCTTCTTCCTAGAACGGCTAAATAGATGAGGCGAAATTTACCACACACATTCCCCATGATCTCCTTATCAAGTTTGTGTAATTTGCTAGGTCGGTCATACGGTTGGCGGCCATCTTGAATTTACCCAAAACCTTCAAACATCTTCTTCTCCAGAACGGCTCGTAAGATCAAGGAAACTTCACAAACCTATTGCCCACGAGTAGGGAATATAAGTTTGTAATTTCTAATTGATAGGTCACATGGTTTGACAGCATGTTGGATTCATGAAAAATATTAAATAATGTTTTCTCTGGAATCACATAACCTATCGAAGCGAAAATTTGCAACTATCATCCTCCATGATGTCATTCATTAGTAAAATTATGACGTCACAAGTCACAGGGTTTGGCGGCCATCTTGGAGGGAAACGCACTTATCCGATAACACGAAACTTCACACACGTATTCCACACGGGATAGGAGTAGGATATAAACTTATGATGTCATAAGTCATATGGTTCGTCAGCCATCTTGGATTGAAATTAAAAATTTTAAAAATCTTCTTCTCCAGAACGGCTAAACAGAATTGAGGCGAAACTTTACAAACACATTCCCCATGAGGTCTTTATCAAGTTTGTTAATTCTTATTGATCCGTCATACGGTTTGGCGGCCATGTGAATTTACCCTAAAACCTTCAAACATCTTCTTCTCCAGAACGGCTGATCTAATCAAGGGGAAACTTCACAACCTAATGCACATGAGTAGGAATGCAAGTTTGTTAATTTCTAATTGATAGGTCACATCGTTTGGCAGCCATGTTGGATTTAAGAAAAATATTAAATATGTTTTCTCTGGAACCGCTTAACCCTATCGAAGCAAAAATTTCAAATTGCCATCGTCCATCAATTCTGCATAGATGGTAAAAATATTACGTCACAAGGCACATGGTTTGGCGGCCATGGGATTTAAGAAATAATATTTAAATAATGTTTTCTCTGGAACGGCTAACCTGTCCGAAGCGAAAATTTGCAACTGTCATCCCCCATGGTGTCTGCATACATGGTAGAAATTATGACATCACAAGTCACATCGTTTGCGCCATCTTGGATAAAAAACGCACTTTTCCGATTAACACGAAACTCACAGACATGTTCCACTACATAGTTGAAAGAAAATATAATTTTTTTGTCATCTCATGTATCTCATGTTGTATCAAAGGCCGAGGTCTGGTAGTGCACACGAGTAGTGAATATAACTTGTTAATTTCTAATTGATATCACATGGTTTGGTGGCCATGTTGGATTCAAGAATTATATTAAATAATGTTTTCTCTGGGAACCAATACCTATCGAGCAAGACTTGGCTACTATATATCTAGCCCCATGCCTGCACATAGTTAAACAAGGACAAATGGTGTCCAAGAGCTGCGTCATTAAGTTTTGTCTCACCAGAAGAAGAAGAACAAGAACTTAAAGAAGAGAAGAAGAAGAAAAAAAAAACAACTTCCATATTTCGTCACATGCCTTGACGGAGCCAATAGCGACGACCGTCCATGGACGATCGTCGTTCATGACAAGGAAAATAGTGTAAATTATTGAAATTACATACATTAAATGAATAATCTTAAATAGTAACGTGAACTTTCGAAACTTAAAGCAAAATGTCGAATATATTTAAAAGTTCATGATAGACGCTCTCTAAAAGCACCCTCAATGCGAGGATGTGTACAAGTGGTTTAGTATTTAAGGAAATCCGGATCCTGTTATATCAACGAGTCGAGTCCTAAGGATCTGTCTTCACCGAAAGAAGAAGAAGAACAACGCCCAGCTCCTTAATTTTAATTTAGAAGAGTAAATAATGAAGAAGTGTAATAAAATGAAGAAGAAGAGTAATACAAAGAAGAAGAAGAGTAATAAAAAGAAGAGTAATAAAAAGAAGAAGAAGAGTAATAAAATGAGGAAGTAAGAGTAATAAATGAAAGAGAAGAGCAATAAAAATGAAGAAGAAGAAGATATAAAATGCAATGAAGAAAAGAAAGAGTAATAAAAAGAAGAGAAGAGTAATAAAAAGAAGGAAGAGAAGATAATAAAATGAAAAGCAGAGTATAAAATGACAGAAGAAGAGTATAAAATGAGCGAAAACGAGTAATAAATGAAGAAGAGCAAAAAATGAAGAAGAAGAGAAAAAATGAAGAGTAAAAAATTGAAGAAAGAGAAAAATGAAGAAGAAGAGATAAAAAAATAATGAAGAAGAACGAGTAAAAAATGAAGAAAAAGAGTAGAATAGTGAAGAAGAAGAAGAAGAGAGTAAAAAAATGAAGAGAAGGAAACAATGAAGAAGATAGAAAAAATGAAAAGAGTAAAAAAATGAAAGAAGTAAAGAATGAAGAAGAAGAGTAAAAATTTCGAAGAAACAAAAATGAAGAAGAGTAAATAATGAATAGAAGAGTAAAAATGAAGAAGACAAAAATGAAGAAAGAGTAAAAAATAAAAGGAAGATTAAATAATGAATAAGAAAGAGTAAATAACGAGAAGAAGAGTAAAATAATGAAGAAGAGAAGAAGAAGAAGAAAAAATGAAGAAGAAGAGAAAAAATGAAGGAAGAGTAAAAATAATGAGAAGGAAATAAAAATAATGAAGAAGAAGATAATAAAAATAACGAAGAAGAGATAATAAAAGAAGAAGAAGAGTAATAAATAAGAAGAAAGAGAATTGAAAGAGGAAAAGAGTAATAAATGAAGAAGAAGAGCAAAAAATGAAGAAAAGAGAAAAATTGAAGAGTAAAAATTAAGAAAAAGAGAAAAATGAAGAACAAGAGTAAAAAATGAAAAGAAGAGTAAAAAATGAAAAGAAGAAAGAAAAAATAAATGAAGAAGAGTAAAAAAATGAAGAAGAATGAAAGTAAATAGTGAAGAAGAAAGAAGAAGAGTAAAAAATGAAGAAGAAGAGTAAACAATGAAGAAGAAGAGAAAAAAAAATGAAGGAAGGTTAAAAAATAAGAAGAAGAGTAAAAAATGAAGAAGAAGAGTAAATAATGAAGAAGAAGAGTAAATAAGAAGAAGAAGAGTACAAAATGGAAGAAGAAGAAGAGAGAGTAAAAAAGAAGAAGAGTACAAATGAAGAAGAGTAAATAATGAAGAAGAAGAGGAAAACTGAAGAAGAACATGAAAAAAATAAGAAGAAGGAAAAAAGAAAGAACAAGATAAAAAAATGATAGGAAGAAAGAGTAATAATGAGAAGAAGAGTAAAATGAAGAAGAAGAGTAAATAATGAAGAAGAAGAGTAAATAAGTAATAAGAAGAGAGTAAAAAATGAATGAGAAGAAGAAGAGTAAAAATGAAGAAGACCAAATAGTGGAAGAAGAAGAAGAGTAAAAATGAAGAAGAGTAAAAATGAAGAAGAAGTAAAAAAAATGAAGAAGAAAAGAGTAAAAAATGAAGAAGAAGACGAAGAAGGACAAAAAGAAGAAGAGTTAAAATGAAGAAGAAAGTAAAAAATGAAGAAGAAAGAGAAAATGAATGAGAAGAGTAAAAATGAAGAAGAGAAAAATAAGAAGAGTAAATAATGAGAAACAAGAGTAAAAAAATGAAGAAAAAGGTAAAATAATGAAGAACAAGAGTAAAAAATGAAAGAATTAAGAGTAAAAATGAATGAGAGAAGAAGAGTAAATAATGAAGAAGAAGAAGAGTAAATTACTGAAGAAGAAGAAAAGAATAGTAAAAATGAAGAAGAAGAGTAAAAAATGAAGAATAAGAGTAAAAAAATGAAGAAGAAGAGAAATAATAAGTGCTAAAATAAACATGCTAAAAATTATTACATCAGACAAGTACATTGTGTGGCACCATCTTGGATAGAAAAACACACCTTTTCCGATTAACACTAAACTGACAGACGTGTTTCAATACACGTTGAAGCAGAATATAAATTTGTGATGTCATAGGTCACATGGTTCGTCAGCCATCTTGGATTGAAAATTAATAAATTTTTTAAATTTTCTCTCCAGAGCATGACAGATTGAGGCAAAAATTCACGCACCTTTCCCCAAGACATCCTTTCACAAGTTTGTTAATTTCTAATCGATAGGTCACACGGTTGGCGGCCACGCGAATTTACCTAAAACCTTCAACATCTTTCTTCTCCAGAACGGCTCGTCAGATCAAGGGGAAACTTCCAAAACCTATTGCCCCGAGTAGGAATATAAGTTTGTTAATTCTTAATTGATAGGTTCACATGGTTTGGCAGCCATGTTGGATTCAAAAAAATATATTAAATAATGTTTTCTCTGGAATCACATAACCTATGGAAACGAAAATTTGCAACTATCACCCTCCATGACGTCTGCATTCATAGTAAAAATTATGCACGTCACAAGATCACAAGTTTGCGGCCATCTTGGATAGAAAAAATAGACCTTATCCGATTTACACGAACTTCACACACTTGTTAGGGTCCCCGATGGGAAGCTAATTTAAAATTATTGATGTAAAGTCACCATGGTTCGGCAGCCATCTTGGATTGAAAATGAATAAATTTTTTAAAATCTTCTTCTCCAGAACGGCAAGAGAGATGAGACGAAACTTTACACATTTATTCCGCATGAGGTGCTCTCTCAAGTTTGTTAATTTTTCTTGATCGGTCACATGGTTGGCGGCCATCTTGAATTTACCCTAAAAGCTTCAAACATCTTCTCCAGAACGGCTGATCTGATCAAGGGAAACTTCACGTACCTATTGCACATAGTAGGGAATTCAAGTTTGTTAATTCTAATTGATAGGTCACATCGTTTTGCAGCCATGTTGGATTTAAAAAAATATATTAAATAATGTTTCTCTGGAACCGCTTAACCTATCGAAGCGAGAATTTTGCAAATGCCATCTTCCATCAATTCTGCATACATGGTAAAAATTATGACGTCACAAGTCACATGGTTTGGCGGCCATGTTGGTTTTAAGAAAAACATTAAATAATGTTTTCTCTGGAACGGCTTAACCTATCGAAGCAAAAATTTGCAACTGTCATCCCCCATGATGTCTGCATACATGTTAGAAAATATATGACGTCACAAGTCACATAGTTTGGCGGCCATCTTGGATAGAAAACGCACCTTTTCCGATTAACACGAAACTTCACAAACATGTTCACTACGCAGTTGAAAGCAGAATATAATTTTTTTGTCATCTCATGTATCTCATGTTGTATCAAAGGCCGAGGTCTGGGTACCCGTCATCACTGCCAGCAGTTATAAAGTGGCAGTTCTAGTTATTATTATTATTATTTTTTTTTTTTGAATGAGGCTCATTTGGCTGTGCCAATATGGATTGGGGTGAGAAGTATCAGATGAAATGCAAATCCTATCCAGGTTCCTCCTGATAACTTCATCTTTGCTTTTTGCTTGTTGGGGCCTTCTGATTACTCCAATGCAGGACTGTACCTATTTGCGTTCCATTTGATTTGAATTTAATTTATTGCAATCCCATTCTAAATTCAATTGAATATAAAAAAAACGTCATGGGTCAGGGTCAGGTATCTAATAAAACAAGGTTGATCAAAGTGGGGTCTTGGTACCAGGTCATCACTGCCAGCATTATAAAGTGGCAGTTCTAATTATGTATCTTACGTAACAAACCAGACACAAACACCACACAAAACAAGTCCTTGGGAGGTCTGAAATCTCTGATTGCTCTTTTTCTGTTTGAAATGTAACAGATTTCATGAGGAATGGATAAGGAAAGAGTAGGCTATATCCTGTGACAAATGGGACAGGAGCAGGGACCCTGGAAATTCCACGTAATGTAAAATCTACTTCAGAACGTCCTCTACCCCTTCCCCTTTCTCCTGCACCACTCCCCACCCCACTCCCCCTCTCTCTCTCTCCTCTCTCTCTCTCCCTCTCTCTCCCTTTCTCTCCTCTCTCCCCCCTCCTCCTCTCCTCCTTTCACCCCTCGTACCTCTTCTCACTCTGTCCCCCTTCCCATCACTCTTTACCCATCCCTATCCTCATTTATTCCCAAGTCTGTGTTGCTTCACAGTTAAGGTGGCTGGTCTTAAGTCTCGGGTTGAGCTTGAGCCCTTGTCTACTGTTGAAATAGCACCAGGTGGGTTGACGTAGCCTGTCATCCTTACGAGGTGGCAAAATGAGTACCAGCTTACTGGTAACAGGGCACTGCATCAGTGGCACAGCCATGCTTCCATAAAAATGATGCAACCAGCAGCCACAGGCTGCATACGAAACAACTTGTTTTTCCTTCCTCCTATCATTCTGTCCCCTCTCTTCTCCTCCCTGGCGGACCTTGCGCACCCTACGGAAATATGGGGGGGACATATCTCAGACAGAGCAGTGGGGGGGGGGGCGGGGGGCGAGGCCGAGAGGAGACGGTATAAGACAGAAGACCACTGACCTGCCTGAAGTGAGAGAACCCAAAGACTAAGCCTCATCGGGAGACACCAATAATCCTAAATGCCTTGGTTTCCACAGCCAAGAAAGGTGGAGGCAGGAGCACCAGCCCAGAGGGGAAAGCTACTCCATCAGGCTGCGGACAAAAGCTTTGTAGTGTCAGAGAGCTCAGTGTCAAGGAAGGACTTTGCACGATGGAGGGTGCCCAGTTGGTGACTGGCTTTGTTGGCCAGCTTGGAAATGTGGCTTTCCCAGGAAAGATCATGGCAGATAGTGAGACCCAGAAGCTTGAATGAAGGACTTCTTCAAGGGATTGTTGAGAAAGTAGATGGTGGGTTTCCAGAGTCCTTTCAGAGAACATAGTGAGTGTGTGAGATTTGTCAAGGTTGAAAGACATGTTTCACGTGTTGACCAGCTTTTGATTTTATCCAGATCTGCAGAGTGAAGAGGCTGCTGCTTGCCGATCTGAGGGATGACAATGGTACGGCAGAGGGTGAAGTCATCAGCAAAGAGATAAAGAGGATTTTCCAGAGTTAGAGAGATCATTGATGAAAAACAGAAAAACACAGGTCCAGGACACTGCTTTAGGAACTCCAGCTGGGACAGGAAGAGGGATGAGAGAACTCCATTTACGGCCACACGTTGGCTGCACAGAAGAGGAAATCTGCGAGTCATGAGTGGAGATGTCCTTGGATACTATAGGAAGAGAGTTTGGTAGCAGGGCAGGGTGCCAGTCCGTATCAAAGACCATGATATGTCTAGGGATATGGCTCTGATTTAATGTCCCGCATTGAGGATCTCCATCTATTGTTGGGAGAGCAGAAGCAGCATATCCAGGGTAGAGTGACCTGTCTAAACCAAATTGATGATCAGAAATCAAGCCATTGGAGAAGAGGAAGGATTTAATGTCTTAAGTGATGATGGATTCCATAACCTTGCTGATGATTGGGTGAAGGCTGATTGGTCTGTATTTGCAGTGATCTGTTTTTGCACCCTTTTTATGCAGGGTGTAATGTTTGCTGATTCCAAGCAGATGGCAGATGACCTTGAGCAAATGAGAGGTGAAGAGAACAGAGAGATGTGAGGAAGAGCAGAGTGCAGGTTTTTAGGACAGGGGCTGATCCGTCTGGACCGGTTGCAGAATCTGAGTCGAGGTTGACAGCAAGCTCTCCACCTTGTCAGGAGAAAAGGACTTAGAGTCCAGGGACAGCTGGGCTCGACTGAGTCAGGAGGGTACAGAAAGCGATGGGTTTGGCACACAAGATTTAGAAGCAAACACGAAGCTTCGGCATTCACCTTTTCACATGGTGTCAGCTGTGTGGCCTTTGAGGAAAAGCAGGGGATGGAGGGAACATACACCAGAAACAGACTTAACTAGATACCACCAGGATTTCGAGGAGGGAGACAGGTTTGAGTTTTACCGTTTTTATACTTCAATATGCATATGATTTTCTTCCCATTTTTTTTGCAACTGAGTCTCAAACCATTGTCCTTAATGGAAAATGAAATTAGATATCGAATTCGAGTGAATATAAAACCGTGAGTCAGAAAGCGTGAGCCTTACAAAAGAGGCCCATGAAACCTCAGACCGATCCGGAGTCTAGAGATATGGTGGCAGTAGTATATAAATTGTTGGTGGAGTCAGGCGAACTGTCCAACCAATGGGTCAAGCACGAACAGATGCTCACACAGACACACACACGGCTCCTTTCATAATATAGATTCATGTTCGTGTTTTGTCTGAACACAGGTTCAGTTCTGCTGAAACAGCTTCTTGGCAAGGGTGATACTGGGTGGTTTGCCATTTCTTTCCCAGTGTTAGTTCGGACAGGAATTTGTTCATCATGCCGGCAATACCTCGGCAACTCTGGGTGAAGGACACCATGGGATCTTTAACATCCACAAACCACAAACCCTTCGAGGGGATATGGGAGGGACATTTCTGCTTACGTTTCTCTTAATGTTGCCTGCTTGTGGGAGTATGGTTATCGTCGTGGTCGAGTGGTTGGTCACTAAAAATATAATCTACAATTCTGGTTATCGAAGTTCCACTCTTCAATTTATGCTTGCCATGGAAATAACACTTGGATGCTGTGCTTTAAGTGTGCTCTTGAGGCAGGGGTTCATTCATATTCATTCATTCATTCATTCATGTGCATCACTTGGTGACTGTTTTGCACTATTGTGGGGAGCACAACAATGCTGCTATTGCAGTGCCCCTGAGTGGTTAAGGCAGGAATTTGTAATTTGTCCAGGTTGCCAGCACAAACTCACCTCCAATTGGTCAAAAAAACACTGTGGGATCTCCAAGGTCCAGCAACTAATGCTCGCAGATGAGTTCCCAAATTAACGTCCATCCAAGGGACGACGGTGGACTTTGTGATGGGTCACTCCTGCCTGTGAAGCAGCAATCCATCTGACAGCTTATTGTCAGCTCAGGAATTGAACCAGCACTCGGCAAGACAGATTCAAAGGGAAGTACACTACTTCTGCATCATACTGTCAGACGATGCTTGTATAGGTGGTGTATATTTATCAACTACAAGTGCATGCAGATGGGGCAGCGATACTCTTTAATCTCATTGTGAAGAAGGGAGTGCTCTGGAATGCTGGACCATCCCATACCCATCAGAAGCACAATTTGTTAACAACAATCGAAAACCCTGCTTTACATACTCATGACCTTCTTTAGCTTACAAACACAACCACAATTTCCTTGAGCAGGTCCAATAGGCAAATCAAGTAATGTGATAGGCAGCACTGCAGATATGGTGGTGGAGGCCCCGTGGCACATATGGGTGGTGGTAGCCCTTTCTGCGACCAACGATAAAGTAAAGCAGTGGTTTTCAAACTTTTTCACTGTCAGGTCAGGTATGGGAGAATGCGCCAGAGCAGCACGTTGCTGCGTCCACTTTCTGCCGGTACTCCAGGGATCTCTGTCTGGCCATCCCCCAGGCAAATGCCTGGCCCATCCCCATCTCCTTGAAATGCTGATCAACCTGCTGCAACCATGAGGCACGTAGTCAGCCCATTGTCCTCCTCCACTCATGAGGCTCTCTCACTGAGAGAATCTGGTGAGCAGGATCAGCATCAGTAAAACGAGCCACATGTCCATACAGCCGCAGCTGATGCACACGGATTATGCAGGTAACAGATCTCATTTGAGTCTCTCTCAGTAACCGCTCGTTGGACACAAAGTCCGACCAGCGATAGCTAAGGATTCTCCAAAGAGACCTGGTACCAAAGGAATTTAGTCTCCATCTCAGATCCCTGGTTGGAGTCCAAGTCTCACATCCATAGTGCAAGACTGGAAGCACCAAGGACCTGAAGACTTGGACTTTCGTCCTCCCGCACAGGTACTGGCAGCGCCAACCCCATAATCCAGTGAATCCATGACTCCCCAGGCCCAACCCAGATGTCTGTTGACCTCTGGCTCACAGCCAGCAGGGGCTCTCCATGACCTCAACATCCTCACCACAAACAGGTACAGACAGAATAGCAGCATCCAAGATGTCATTGAAAGCCTGGATCTTAGTTTTGACCCAGGAAACCCGTAATCCCAGTGGCTCCGACTGCTCGTTCAGCACCTCGAGGGCCCCCAAAAGGATATCTAAAGTCTCCGCAAAGATGACTGCATCATCTGGGAAATCAAGATCAGAGACCTTGACATTCCTAAACGAGGTACCGCAGTTTTATCTCCCCGACATCCTCTCCAGAATCCAGTCCATGCAAGTCCTGAAAGTGTGGGGCCAGTGCATACCTCTGATGAACTCCAGTAACAACTGGAAATAAGTCAGAGATGGTATCACCACATCTCACAACACTCTCCGTACAGAGTGTAGTTCAGATATCAGATCGATCAGTTTTGTTGGCACCCCACGAAGACCAGGAATCCTCCAGAGGGCATCCCGATTCACTGAATCAAACGCTTACAAGATTCAACATAGGCTGCAAGAGCCCCTGCCGAAACTCTTTCAGCGTTCGGTGAGGACCCGAAGAGCAAGGATACGGTCAATCATTGACCTCTTTGGTGTAAAGCCTGACAGCTGTGGACGCTGTGCTCAAGCAGATGGTGGCAAACCCTATCAATAATTATCTGAGCAAGAACCTTGCCCGCACTAGAACAGCGTCACCCTCGGTAGTTGTTGCAGCTTGATGATCACCCTTCCCTTTCCAGAGAGGTACAACAAGGCCCCCTTCCAGTCAGTTGGGATGATGCTGTGTTCCAGGCAGAGCACAGAACTGCATGCAACGACACGAAGTGCAGCATTTCCACCAGCCTTGAGAAGTTCAGTATGGATGCCACAGATTCCTGGAGCTTTACTCCATTTCAACCAGTTCACCACAGCCTGTGTTTCCACAAACAAAGGTGGACCACAATTGATTGGTGGGTCAGCAATTGGGATTGTAACACCCCTGACATCCAACTTGACAGCTGGTGGATCAGCCTGGTGAAACGTGACCACCCAGCGGGCCTTCACTTCGGACTCTTCTTCAAGAGCCCATCGCCCGCTGCTCTAACTTCAGTACACCGAGGATGGGCTTAGAAGAACGCAATGCGTGTATTCCCTGTAAGCAGAGGAGAATCAGTTGACCACAGGTGATGCTCTACCCCCTCGCATATTCCTCACACATAGGCCTCTTTGCACATACAGTTTTACGCCTCAGCTCCCTGAACAGCTCAGCTCTGCCATTCAGCCTGGCCCTGCGACTCTGCGCAATGGTATCCAGTGTCCCTTGAGAACAAACAATTCTTCTCGCCCTCCGTGAGTTCCAAGACATCTACCGGCAACATCAAGGATGGTGGTCTTGAAGGCACTCCCCAACTCTTCAGGATTCTCCAAAGAACCCAGACCCCTTACATCTCCACTCAGCCTCTGCAAACTCCTCAGCTACACTATCATCCTTGAGCTTGCCAACATCCAGCCTCAGTGGTGGAACCATTCTTCTGGATTGAAGCTGCAACTTAAGAGTGCCACAACAAGCTGGTGGTCAGTATTGAGGAACTGAGCCTCCTGTGGACCCTGCAGTTCTGGATCATCCTCCAGACCATCAACGAGGACATGGTCAATCTCCTTTGCCACACCACCAGTGTTGGAATACCAAATCCAGCGATGAGTTTGTGGTGCTAAACCATGAACCAGCCAGTCTAAGTACATTACTTCTTGCAAAGTCAAGGAATTAGTGCTATTCTGGTTACAATTCTGGACCCATGAGCACCAACACATGTCTCATAACCATCCCTGTCATTTGCAGTTGATGCACTGAAATCTCCCAAGACTAGAAGTGTATCTCGCCTCGGGCACTGATCAACTACAACTTGAGCATGGCAGAGAATGCGTCCTTCACGGTGAGATCACCCCTCAGTTGGAGCATATCAGAGACCAGGGAAATGACACCCAAGGAGTGACAAATCCTTGGTCTCATAATACGCTCGTTGACCGGTGTTACCTCAATTATCATTGGAGTCAGCTTATTGGACACAGCTACAGCAACTCCTTGGTATGGCAACCATCAGTGCGACCAGACCAATCGTAGGTGTAACCACCCGCCATGATCTCCCGCAATCCGGTCTTCGAACCTCAGAGGGTGCTGCATTACTGCAATACCGATGTCCAAACACTTGAGCTCAGATGATAAGAGAGACAGGTGATCATCCTCTCTTAGGGACAGGACATTCCAGGCACCCACCCGAAGGGACCGACTCAGGTTAACCCAAGGAGAACGCCGTCTGGTGGACGGCACCTCAGCACCACCCCGACACACTCTCCCGCAATCCGACTCGGGAATGTTACCCCATGGTTTCCCTCCGATCATGAAAGATTGGGGGTCCTGAAGGCTTTGCCCCAATCCCGTCATCCGGTGAGTTGCCCTGCGAAGGGTAGCTGCACAGGAGGTACTCCCACGGAATGGGTTTTCAGATTTTTATGCTTTTGGAATGTTTTGTGGAATGAAGGGTTTTATGGTGGCTGGAGTGCAAATCCTGCCACCTACCTCTGAATAAAATGGAACTCAACTGCAGGAGGACGTCCGCAGACACAGTTGGGCATTAGTTATGGATGGTCGATGGCTCACAAGGAGCTCCTCCACCCTTTCTCACTGATGACGCTCAAAACTCTTATATCTTATTCTATGGCGCCCCGATTCAATTTTCTATCTGCATAGTTAGTTACATTAAGAACATTGCAGGCTCCACGAGTTAAATCGATGCAGAATATTATATCAACGAAAAGCACGGCCCGTGAAGCCGTGAAGCCATCAGTCCACGAAGCTGTGAGGCGGTGAAGTCATGTGACTCTATGTCTATTAATTATGTAATGTTTGAACGTCACTTTCACCCTGACTGCACACCTGCATGTCTATTAATTGGGTACTATTGGAGTGTACCTTTTGACCCTTTTGACTGCTGAGACCCCTTCTGCTGAGACCACTTTGACCATTGAAGACCCTTTATAACCCCCAAGACTCTTAACACTCCAAAGACGTTTAAGACCCAAAAGACCTGAGGGCCCAAAAGACCCAGATGACCCAAAAGTCCCTGAAGACCCAAAAGACCATGAGGACCCAAAAGACCACGAGGACCCAAAAGACCCCAAGCACCCAAAAGACTCGAAAAAACCCTAAGCCTCTGAGGACCCAAAAGACCCTTTAAGATCCTTGAAACCCCTTTTACCTTGTCGGAGCTATGCTGAGATGTTGTCCACCTGACGGCGATCTCCTTGGGTTAACCTGAGGCGTTCTCTTCAGGTGGGTGCCTGGAATGTCCTTTCCCTAAGAGAGGATGATCACCTGTCTCTTATCATCTGAGCTCAGGCGTTTGAACATCAGTATTGCAGCACTCTCCGAGGTTCGGAGACCGGATAGTTGCGAAATCAGTGCGGGTGGTGACACCAACGATTGGTCTGGTCGCTCTGATGGTTACCATGCCCAAGGAGATGCTGTTGCTGTGTCCAATAAGCTGACTCCAATGGTAATTGAGGTAACACCGGTCAACGAGCGGATTATGAGACAAAGTATTCGTCACTCCTTGAGTGTCATTTCTCTGGTCTCTGTATGTGCTCCGACTGAGGCGAGTGATCTCACCGTGAAGGACGCATTCTATGCCACGCTCAAGTCTGTGGTTTATCAGTGCCGCAGGTGAGATACTCTTGTAGTCTTGGGGGATTTCAATGCATCGACTGGAACCCCAGGGGTCTGGAAATGTGTACCAGAAGAGCACTAAGTTCCTTGAATTTGCAAGAAATCATGGACTTAGACTGGCTGGTCCATGGTTTCAGTGCCCACAAGCTCATCGATGGACGTGGTATTCCAACGATGGTGGAGTGGCAAAGGAGATTATCCAGGTGCTCGTTGATGGTCTTGGGAGGATGATGCAGAACTGCAGGGTCTACCGGAGTGCTCAATCCCTCAATACTGACCACAGGCTCGTGGTAGCAACTTTGAAGTTACAGCTTAAATCCAGGAGAATGGTACCATCCCAGC
>CM068966.1:45459942-45470558 GCA_035128595.1 Eptatretus atami
TGTTGGCAAGCTCAAGGATGAGAGGGTAGCTGAAGAGTTTGCGAACAGGCTGAGTGGTGATTTGGGGGCTGTGAGTGCTTTGGGGAATCTTGAAGGGTTGTGGAGTGCCTTCAAGACCACCAGCCTTGATGTTGTTGGTGGATGTCTTGTAACTCACCATGGGGCAAAGAACAATTTTGTCACTCAAGGGACACTGGATATCATTGACAAGAGTTGCAGGGGCAGGGTAACTGGCAGAGCTGAGCTGTTCAGGGTGTTGAGGCGTAAAACTGTGCGTGCGCTGAGGGTGGAAAAGGAGGCCTATGTGCGAGGAATCTGTGAGGGGGTAGAGATTCACCTGTGGTCAAGTGATTCTCGTCCTGCTTTCAGGGGAATTTGCGCATTGCATTCCTCCAAGCCCGTCCCTTGGTGTACTGCAATTAGAGCGGAGGGTGGTGGGCTCTTGACAGAGGGGTCTGACGTGAAGGCCCGCTGGGTTGGTTACTTTGAGCGGCTGCACCAGGCTGATCAACCAGCTGTTGAGTTGGATGTCAGGGGTGTTATTATCCCTATTGCTGACCCTCCAATCAACTGTGATGCACCTTAGTTTGTGTAAACCTCGGCTCTGGTGAACCAATTGGAATGTGGTGAAGGTCCTGGGATCTGTTGCATCCATGCTGAACTTCTCAAGGCTGTTGGAAATGCTGCACTCATGTCGTTGCATGCAGTTCTGTGCTCTGCCTGGAACACTGGCATCATCCCAACTGACAGTAAGAGGGGCCTTGTTGTCCCTCTCTGGAAAGGGAATGGTGATCGCCAAGACTGCAACAACTACCGAGGGGTGACGCTGCTCTCAGTGCCAGGTAAGGTCTTTGCCCGGATAATTCTTGATCGGGTTCGCCACCATCTGCTTGAGCACCAGCGTCCAGAGCAGTCAGGCTTTACACCAAAGACGTCAACGATTGACCATATCCTTGCCCTTCGTGTCCTCACCGAACACAGATGAGAGTTTCAGGAGGGGCTGCTTGCAGCCTATGTTGATCTCTGTAAAGTGTTCAATTCAGTAAATCTGGATTCCCTCTGGAGGATTCTTGGTCTTCGTAGGGTGTCACCAAAACGGATCAATCTGATGTTTGAATGATACTCTGGTATTGAGAGTGCTGTGAGATGTGGTGATACCATCTCCGACTTATTTCCAGTTTTTACTGGAGTTGGTCAGGGGTGTGTACTGGCCAACACACTTTTCAGCTCTTGTATGGACTGGATTCTGTGGAAGATGTCAGAGAGTTTAAGGTGTTGTGCGTCACTTGGGAATGTCAAGACCTCTGACATTGATTTCGCAGATGATGCAGTCATCTTTGCGGAGATTCTGGAGATCCTTTTGGGGGCCCTCGAGGTGCTGAATGGGGAGACGGAGCGACTGGGATTACGGGTTTCCTGGGTCAAAACTAAAATCCAGGCTTTGAATAACATCTTGGATGCTGCTACCTTTGTGGTGAGGATGTTGAGGTCACGGAGAGATTCATTTACCTTGGCAGTGATATTCATGTCCCTACTGGCTGTGAGCCAAAGGTCAATAGACATCTGGGTTGGACCTGGGGAGTCATAGATTCACTGGATCATGGGGTGTGGTGCTGTCGGTACCTGTGGGGGAGCACAAAAGTCTGAGTCTTGAGGTCATTGGTGCTTCCAGTCTTGCTCGATGGATGTGAGACTTTGACTCTGACGAGGGATCTGAGATGGAGACTTAATTCCTTTGGTAACAGTTCTCTTTGGAGAATCCTTGGCGATTGCTGGTCGGGCTTTGTGTCCAGCAAGCGGTTGTTGAGACAGACTAAAATGAGGTTTGTTACCTGCATTGTCTGTGAGTGTCATCTGTGGATGTATGGACATGTGGCTCGTTTTCCTGACGTTGATCCTGCTCACTAGATTCTCTCAGTGAGGAAGCCTCGTGAGTGGAGGATGCCAATAGGCTGACCACGTGCCTATTGGTTGCAGCAAATTCATCGGCATCTCAAGGAGATGGGGATGGGCCAGCAACTGCCTGGGGGATGGCCAGACAGAGGCCCCTGGAGTACCGGCGGAAAGTGGATGCAGAGACATGCTCTGAGAGAGGTGCTTGCATGTTCCTAAACCTAACCTGACCTGACTTTTAAGACCGTTTCAACACTTTTGGCACCTTTAAAGCCCCTCACCCTATCGACCCCTCTAACCTTGAGACCTTTACATCCCTTAAGTCCTTTTCGACATCTTAGACCTTAATACCATTTCGACCCCTTCCACCCTTCAGACAGATTAGACAGCTAAGACCCTTGAGGTGCTGGAGCTTTCGACCATTTGGAGCTTTAGACAACTTGGACATTTTTATATTACAAATATATTTGTATGAAAGAAGTTTTTGCATTACGAGAGGTGTAAATCATGACAACACAGCAAATCTCTGATGTAAATCCCTGTAACGATGTGTGGAGAGGTGAGCGTAGCGAGCTGATCAACACTAGTTATTGGATAAAATACATAATCACCCTCGCTGAAGGATTTGGAGAGGGTATTGCAATCCGGTCCGTTTGTTTGCTTGTCTGTTTGTCTGTCTGTCTGTTTGTCCGCACAGAACTTTCGTGTTTTTCTCTGCAACCGCTCGTCGGATTGAGACGAAATCTTCGCAATTGGTGCGACTACTCATGCAGAATGTTTTAATGATAATTATGACGTCATAGGTCAAGTGGTGTGCCAGCCATATTGGACAAAGGGAAAAATTTTGAACCTCTGTATCTCTGAAACTGCACGAAGGAAAAAATTCAAACTTGGTGCATAGCAAGTACTGCTCATGGGGAATGAGTTTGATATTTTATAACGTCATCGGTGCCCTTGTTTGACGTAATAATTGCATATGCATAACACTACATCTGATCAGTATGAAAAATTTTGAGGGTCATCTGGAGACAAAATGGTTCCGAGAAAAAACGATTCATGACATCATGAGTCATGTGATTTGGCAGTCGTATTTTTTATTTTTTTTAATCTTCAAAAATCTTCTTCTCTGAAGTGGCTTCACAGATTGAGGCAAGACTTTACACATATGACCGCCTGTCCAGGAGGAACAAAAGCTTCACAGATATGATGTCATTGATCACATGATTTGGCAGCCATATTGGATTTCCCCTAAAACCAATAAAAATCTTCTCCAGAACGGCTGAACAAATCGAGGGGAAACTTCACACAAGTGTTCTCCAAGCCACGGGTGTACAAGTGGCACAAAGCAAGCACTTCTCCTGTGGAATGAGTGTGGTATTTTGTGACGTCATAGGTGCTTGCCTTCATTATGATGACATCATTGCATATGGAGAATGCTACATCCGATTAGTATAAAATTTTTTGAGTGTCATATAAGGATAAAATGTTCCAAATTTTTTTTTGATGATGTCATTGGTCACATGATTCAGCAGCCATATTGTTTTTTTGTTTTTTTTTAACCTTCAAAAATCTTCTTCTCTGAAATTGCTGAAAATATCGTGATGAAGCTTCACACATGTGACCGCCTATCCACGAGGAACAAAAAATTCTCACATATGATATCATAGGTCACATGGTTTGGAAACCATATTGGATTTACCTGAAAACCTATAAAAATACATTACTCAAAAGAAGTCCTGGAGAGGGTTTGCAATCTCTGATTGCTCTTTTTCTTGTTTCAGGAGTGTTTTGCAGGCTTTTTTTATACCCTCGTGGTGATACTCTTTTATACCCTTTTATATACCTTGGTGACAGGGTTTACCACCAATACACAACTGAAGATTGGCAAAGCATGCAATTAGACTGTCAAAAAGATAATGTATCACTGTGACAACTTCCAAGCTGCATACCTCCACCACCAAAGAGGAAGGAGGTTATGTTTTCTCCCCTCTCTGTCTGGTTTTTTTTTTTTGGTGCAGGATATCTCAAAAAGTTGTTGACAGATCCAGATGAAATTTGGTGGGCAGGTTGGGTGTGTGACAAGGACGAACGGATTATATTTTGGTTAAGATCCAGATCCGGATCCGGCTACTTGAATATTTAAAGTGATTCTTCACTATTGAGAGATCGGGCCAAAAACAATATATAGCACGATATCTCAAAAAGTTGCGGACGGATTCGGATGAAACTTGGTGTACACATTGGGTGTATGACAAGGAAGAATTGGTTCAATTTTGGTGAAGATCCGAATCAGGATCTGGATCGGAGAGTTATTTAATTTTTTAACTGATTCTTCACCATTGAGAGATGGGGCCAAAAACGATATAGTACTGTATAGCATGATATTTCAAAAATGTATTGGGTCCGATATGTTCTCGTGGATCAAGCATTACAGGGCGGAGGTATGCGTTTGAGTTTGAGTTTGAGTAATGGAACTTTCAGTAACACAATGAGAAGCATTGCTCAATATATTCCTGGTATCGGATTCCGCCAACAAATGTAGTAAAAATCCCTCGACCATGTAGTCTATATTATTATATCTAATATATCTCGTGTGAATGCCGACTATATTAATGAAACAATTTCCATCTAGACTTGTTAAATACCCCATTGAATGCGCAATTTTTGTAGCAAATTTGCTACACTGGTTCATACAGGGGTTAATAAGCTAAAATTCACACCAACAAGAAGAATTCACAACTCGAGAATGCCGTTAGCGTGTACACTTTCAGCCGGTTAAGTAAGGCGTGCAAAAATTAGATATATATATATCATGACAATAATCCTGGACGAGCCCTTGGGTGGTGGAGGCCCTGGTTCCAGGGTTGCATTTCAGGGGCTAACAGGTCCTCACGATGGTTGTCATGAAACAAGTCGTTATTGGATAATAATTAATAAAAACATTTTTAAAAAATGAAAAAGGATGGAGGAATGTTATAGTGGGGCAACTTAGCATAACAATTGTGCATTTTGTGAGGAAAGCACCAAATTTGGCACACTAGTAGCCTCTCATATTATGAACAGATTTGGATATTGGGCCATCTCAAAATTTTTGATGGCAGTGGAAAATGGCTGCCACAGCCATCAGCGGCTGAATTTGAGATGGCCCAATATCCAAATCTGTTCATAATATGATAGGCTACCAGTGTGCCAAATTTGGTGCTTTCCTCACAAAATGCACAATTGTTATGCTATATTTAGCTAAGTTGCCCCACTATTACTCCAAAAAGGATGTAAACAAGGTCGAGATGGTCACAAGAAAATGATCATTCTAATTTAGGGCTTCTATAGAATATCATGCTGTAGTTCTTTCAAACGTATACATTCTAGAATCGAATTTCTGTCTCGTTATATAGAATTGTGTAGTGTTTCTATCGAGCACTTTTTTTTTTGCAGGGCTTGAAATGATGATCACATTTTGTTCCGTTTAAATAGCATTGAGTGTTTTGTTAGTATCTGCACACAGATTGACTGAGAAAATTGGTGTTTGGATGTGAAAATGAGGTTGAAAATGCATTTTCATCGGATTCGTTCGAATGAGTTACTTTTCTCGTCCTGGAGGATAATATGCTCTCATCGGCACTGTTCTCACTATTTTCACCTCCTTGTAAACTCTTGGAACATCTACACCTGTTGACCCCCCGCAGAGGTTCAAACATCATGATCTCTTCTGTAATTAAAATTTTAGAGATATTCCAAGTGACGAAGCTCTATTTTTGTTAAATAGTATTAAATATTTCAGTCAACAGGTGAAAGTTTGTATTTATTCTTGTACCGGCTCATATTCTTGAAGGAGCGGTGTAGTTGAGGTGGTTTCATTAGTTTTTTTTCCCCCCCCCAAATTTGTTTTTCTTTCACTCTTCGCGTTTATTCTTTCAAATTGTGTTTAAAAATCGAAGCAAATTTTTAGATTTATTGGGGGTATTCCAAACGCTAATTCTGGGAAAAGGCCAAGAATATTGAGTCGGGTGAAAAACAATTCAAACGGAATGACGTAATGACGTACGATGCTAGAGTTTAAGAATTACCTCAGATTGAATGAGCTTGCAATCCATTACCAATGAGCCTGCCAAGTCAGCCGTTCCTTAGCAACCGTTTTGTCTTGAGTGCTTGCTTGAGTGCTTAAGCCGCTTGGCGAGCGCTCTACGAGCTGATTGGTCATGGAGCACACTTCAAGCTTCCCTCTTGTTACGTTATATATCCATGAGATAATATTATGTTCTCTTGCGTTGTTGTAACAATTCCTTTTTGATTTGTTCGTGATTGAAGAGCGTGACTCCCTTCCCTGGTCATGCCGTCATTATTTCTAAGATTCTTTGGTCATCGAATTGCGAGTGGATGTGAAATGTACGTTTTATTACGTGGATATTAATAAATGATCTTGCGTGTTGAATTTTGACCTTGTTTTAACACCGACCCACAAACGACGACAACCGGAAGGAAATGTTCATCACGTGATGATCTTGACCAATCCGAGCATGCTTACTCAAGCTGAGCGGTTTTGAAATTTCGAAAAAGCTCCGGTCGGTCCCTTTCGTCGGGATTGAGCACGAGTTTCCCCAAGATTATTTCGCTCCTGCCTTTGAGTTCGCCATGACGATTTAGCGGAGAGTCAACGTATTTTCTCCGAGGATATAAATATGCATCCTCGCTCTTGCTGTTAGACGGACAGCAGCTCCCGCTCTCCTCGCCCTTGGGGTGCGGTTGGAAAGAATCACGAAGTGTTCGGGTCGAGAGCCGTGCACACCGAAACCCCATTGTTCGAGACTTGGAAACATGGAGACTTCGCAACTGAGTTCTGTTTCATGTGTGGACGAGTCGAGTTTACTGCCCGCGTCCAGAGACACCGATGTGGACATGGGTACAGGAGAGGCGTGTGGTGATGGATGGAATGGCTCTTTGGGGTAGTCGTGTGGGGGGTGGGGGTTCTAAAATGGGAATGTGGTGGTTATGGTGGTGGTGTTGGTATAGTGTGATTGTGGTGTTTGTATAGTGGTGATTGTGGTCGTGTTGGTGTGGTATAGTGTTGATGTGGTGTTGGTATAGTGTGATTGGTGGTGTGTGTGTTGGTATAGTGTGTGGTGGTGTGGTATAGGTGATGGTGGTGTTTGTATATGGTGATGGTGGTGTTGGTATAGTGTGATGGTGGTGTTGGTGTTGGTATAGTGTGATGGTGGTATTGTGTGGTATAGTGTGATGGTGGTGTTGGTGTTGGTATAGTGTGATGGTGGTGTTGGTGTTGGTATAGTGTGATTGTGGTGTTGGTGTTGGTATAGGTGGTGATTGTGGTGTGGTGTTGGTATAGTGTGATGTGGTGATGGTGGTGTTGGTATAGTGTGATGGTGATGTGGTGGTGTTGGTTATAGTGTTGGTGGTGTTGGGTGTTGGTATAGTGTGATTGGGTGTGTATGTGTGATTGTGGTGTTGGTTTGGTGTTGGTATAGTGTGATGTGTGTTGGTATAGTTGGTGGTGTTGGGTTGGTATAGTGTGATTGTGGTGGTGTTGGTGTTGGTATAGTGTGATTTGGGTGGTGTTGGTGTTGGTATGGTGTTGGTATAGTGTGATTGTGGTGGTGTTGGTGTGGTATGGTGTTGGTATAGTGTGATGGTGGTGGTGATGGTGTTGGTATAGTGTGATGGTGGTGGTGATGGTGTTGGTATAGTTGGGTGGATTTGTGGTGTTGGTATAGTGTGATGGTGATGGTGTTGGTGTTGGTATGGTGTTGTATAGTGTGATGGTGGTGGTGTTGGTGTTAGTATAGTGTGATGGTGGTGGTGTTGTATGGTGTTGGTATAGGTGTGATGGTGGGTGGTGTTGGTGTTGGTATAGTGTGATTGTGGTGTTGGTCTTGATGTAGTGTGTGTTGGTATAGTTTGATTGGTGGTGTTGGTGTTGTATGTGTGATGGTGTGTTGTGTTGGTGTTGGTATAGTGTGATGGTGGTGGTCTTGATGTAGTGTGTGTTGGTATAGTTTGATTGTGGTGTTGGTATAGTGTGATGGTGGTGTCGGTATCATGTGATGGTGGTGTTGGTGTTGGTGTTGGTATGGTGTAATAATGGTGTTGGTATCGTGTGATAGTGGTGGTCTTGATGTAGTGTGTGGTGGTGTAGTTTGATTGTGTGGTGTGATGTTGATGGTTGGTTATTTGTTTTATTTATTCGTATGTAGTGTGTGTCTGCTTGGCTGCATCATTTCTTGGGGGTGTGGCTTTTCTGTTGATGCAGTGCCCCCTGTTACCAGTAAGTTGGTCCTTGTTTTGCCAACCTTTGAAGGATGACAGGCTGAGTCAACCCACCTGATGTTAATTCAACGAGTTACCATGGCTTAAACTCAAGACCTTATAGATCTTAAGCCAACACCAGGCTTCTGTGATTGTGATTTGTCGATGGTGGTGGTGGTCGTTGTCATGTCGTATGATAGTGGTTGTATAATGTGTGTTTATTTAGGAATTGACACCTGTGGGATTGACAAGTGAAGTGATTAGATCTTCAAGCAGTTGCCACACTGGGTTTGGTGACAAGTGTAGAATTGCTCCTTGTTCGTGATTGATTCCTGTGCCTGTTTGTATCTATAACACACCATCTTGCACTATTGTGTGGATTATTGCATGACAGTGGACTCGCACAGCGGAATATATTTCTAATCATGATGAGTGCAAAACTTAAGGGTGATTTATATCGATGCATCGAAAGAGTAATTTTTATTCCCAAATTCCTTTACCTCTGCAAATCGTACATTAATGCAATTATCTTTTTCCTATCCCTTGATTTTTCTCGATACGTCTCCCAACCTCGTATTGCTCCCCATTACCCTTACCCTCTCTTTCTTGTTCCTCTTCTTAACCCCACCCCATCCTTTCCCTCTTTAAAAAAAAAAATTATTTCCCTCCCAACTTCCTTTTCTTTCTCTTGTGCTATGAAAATTCTCCTTCAAAGTTCCAGAGGCATTGTGAAACTTTGGTTTGTTTGCCTTTGCCGAAGACTCTGTGCACAGGTGCCATGCGAACACCTGTGCATGTGAATTTGTTTGAGAAGCTTCAACCTGCACAGAAATCACACTCTGAGATAGCAAGCAGTGCAGCAGATAGGACACGAAACATCCATCCAAGGGATGGTACACTTTGTGATGCAATGCCCTGCTTGTGAAACACCGATCTAACAGTTTATAGTTTGGTCAGGAATCCAACCCAAAATAGACAGTTCAAAGGTCAATGCCATACTGTTGCACCACCCTGTCTTGTGTCTATGTTGTACACGTTTATCCGTGTGCAATGTAGACTTAAGTACATCCCAAGGTGATTGTAGTTATTGTGGAATTCAATGGAATTCCTTTTATGAAGTGCATTGTTGTGTAAGATTGTGTCCTTATGTTTTGAGAATAATTTTAGCTTTCTTTTTTTTGAATGCCAAAAGATCAATTTTATGTCATTACATTTACAGCCTTGAAGTTGACCCGTGAAGTGGATGGTTAGAAGCATTGATAGTTGTGTGACAGACCAATGATGTGGTGGTGGTGCCTCTGCCGCCTATGCCCTGGCAAGGGCATTGATAGGTATTGTTATCCCCACACTTAAAAAAAAAAATCAGGGGAGAGATTGTAATTTGCTCTGTCTGTCTGTCTGTCACGCTATCACCTCCTAAACGGTTGTGCAGAAATTCACCAAACTTGGTAGTTATGATCACCACATGGCAAGAAGATGTGAGAGCATTATCATATTTGGCCCTGCTCCTCTGGGGCAATGTGGTCGAGTCAAAAGGTCAAATAGCAAACAATGCCTTTACGGTCACATTTTAAAACTTTTTTGTTTTTAAATGAAACTTTGTGTTTGCAATAAACACTGTGGGACTCATTAAATATGTAACGATTTTTTTGGGGGGGATTTGACCCACAGTTCATGCCCCAGGTGGTGGGGACTTGGGTTCACAGGGGTTAAAACAGAAGAATTTATTTCAGACTCAAAATTTTACATTGGGTTATTCTTGTGGGAAGCATTTGGATTTGCAATGGCTTGCCATTAGTTTTGCTTCACTTGAGTTGTACTGTACTTTTGCTAGGAGATTTACATGAACAACAGTGATATATATATATATATATATATATATATATATTATATATATATATATATGTATCCACGTAATAATGGACATGAAGCATAAATTTTGAAAATGTATTTTTCAAAAGGATTTCTGTTGGACGGTGTTTAGTTAGGTCTGAATTTTCATAATTTATGCGATATTTACTCCGTGGATGATGTCACGTGATTTGGCGGCCATCTTGAAAGAACTGCTCAACGTCTTCCAACGGTAAGTCATTCTGTCTGTTATCATTTTGTCGAAAATTTACGTCCGTTACAGTGAACTTTTCAAATTTTTTAACAAACAACAGACAGATCGTATCGTTGGAATATAGAAAGTATGCTACTAATGCTTAGTTTGCTTACTATGAATGAAAGGTATACTACAAATTCGTTATTTCGCAGGATTTAAGAATTGTGCTATGGCCAGTTTTAGTTGTGTCCATTTCGATGTTACGTCCGTTACGCCTCTTAAATGTTGATTTTTGCTTTAGTAGTAGACTACACAGTGGGGTTTGTGCCAATATCAGAAAGCCAAAGAGACTAATTACGATATGTAATAAAGAAACTCTCTGTAATATGGCCAACCTTTTCAAAATTTCAACATT
>CM068966.1:45484828-45496476 GCA_035128595.1 Eptatretus atami
CGTCAACAATTTTTCTTTCCCGATCTTGATATGAAACTTCAGTATGGTGGGTAGAGGCGATGATATATGTTGCACAACTATATAACTTTTGTCCGGTTCAAGGTCAGGGTCAAGTCACGAGGTCACGTGAGTTATAAAAAATCGCCATTTTCAAACCTATCTAGTTGCCATTCTACAAGATATTCGGCAACATGTTTATTGATTATGATAGTAAAAAATATTATCTTGTATCTACCAGACACATTTTTGAATTTCCGTCCCGTTTGGCCGCCACGTAACCTGGAAGATGGTCAAAAACACCTCCCGGTACAAAGAACTTTTTACTTCGATCTTGATGAACATTTGGTATGTGGGGTAGAGGTCGATGAGTGATACCAACGACATATTTTTTCCCGGATTTGAGGTCAAGTCAAGGTCACGAGGTCACGAAAGTTGTGAAAGTCGCCATTTTCAAAAACCTATCTCGTCTTCATTTTAGGGAGATATCTGGCAACGGTTATCGATTATGATTAGTAAAAAAACATAGAGATGACCGTCTCCCCCACACGGGGGTAATTTTTTTCTTCTCTGTAGCCATTCGGATTGAGTGGCTCTTGGCCTTATTTGAGGTAAATTTCATATTTAAACTAGAACTACCGTTGTCGATGGCACACCATCGCATATTCCCAGCGCGCACTGCTTTGTCCCATTAACGCTAGGTGAAATTTTATCTTGGCAAAATGGATTGACTATTCTTTCTATTTGATGTGCTTTATGACCAAAGACTTATTATGTTTACTAAATCAGAAGTTTACTAAATCATGTCAAACATTTATGAAACATTAATTTAAACACGGTCCAGCAATATAGAAACTGTGCATCAATTTAATCATAGGAATGAACTGTGTATAATATTAATTATAATTATTCATAATCAATTAGATAAATACAGTAAAACCTGTGACTTTGTCACTCATGGGGGCCACATAAGTAAGTTCTTTAAAAATAATTTACCATGTACAATGGTAAATACAACTTTAAAAAAATCAGCCCCCATGACCCCACCCCTCTGCCGGCCCTCGGGGTCATATCAAAAATCGACAGTGTTGTGCACTCCCCATTACATATATCTACTATGTCCCAAAGTTTCAAGTTCCTATCTCAACGAATGTAGGAGGAGTTACAGGTAAGACAATGGACGGACTGCGGAGACAATCACAATATCCTGCTTTTCTTCGAAATCGTGGGATAAAAATCTGATTTTATTTGTAAATGTCTGGAGGCATCCCCCACACCCCATCCCCCTAATTTGCTGAAAACTTTAAAATATACTATTGAGAGAGGGTATTCCTGGGTGTGCTTAGTGGTTAGGGTGGCGGCTTGGGATCCTGGGGTCCTGAGTTCAATCCCGTTGGGCCGCTGAATTAATACACCAGGAGGTTGACTCACCCTGTCATCCTTCTGATGTTGGCAAATGAGTACCAGTGCACTGGTAAGGGGGACACTGCATCAGCGCATAGCCGCGCCCAACCAATGATGCAACAGCAGTCAGAGAGAGAGAGAAGGAGAGAGAGAGAGGGAGGAGAGAGAGAGACTATAGAGAGATATTCCTGTATTAGGAAAACAATACCTAACAAGAATGGCAGTAGATAGTGGCACCTCCTGAAGGTTAAACAGTTTACGTTTTGTATCACTCTGATGGATGTTATATGCATCAATACCTCAACGAAATCTAATCGGCTTGTTCTTGTCACCTTTTCCAACTCGCCCACCGAGTTCATCTGAATCCGTCCATAACTTTTTGAAATATCTTACTATATATCGTTTTGTCCCAATTAGTATAGCTTCTTGGACCAAAAGCAGGTCGATCATTCAGATTGTGATAAAAGCATCACATTTGGAACACATGTGCTAAATAAATTGAGGTGGAACCCCAACAAAAATTTGCCTTTTGACGGGGCATGGCTTCATATTTTCAAATGGTCACCATTAAATTTCGAAACATTTCTTTGGGCACATCTCCACTTTCAATTAACATTTTTGAGTGGTTTTATGTGCTTGCCAGATTTAAAGCACAAGCAGTCAACCTGTAGAACTGGAGCGGAAACTCCTGGGATGAGGTTTGGCCTGCAATAGGTCAACTGCATTTGGGCAGGAACTAATCTACCATATTTTTCAGAGTGTATAAACTAAGCTTTTTTATCAGCAAAAAATGGTAAAAGTTGGTGCGGTTAATACACGTGTAGAGAAAAAAATCAGTCTTAAAAACGATCAATGCTGAATTTCAATTTTATTACAAATGAACTTCTTTTATTATATATATTATTTTTAGCAATCGTAACTGCTGGCTTGAGCTCACTGCCATTAAAATTTCAAAATTGGTTCAGGTTAGAGTTTGTACAGCGTTTTATTAACCGTGTGCGGAGATTAAATAAGTCACGCCTGGAGCTTTAGGTGCATGGCGTATATTGACCTCACGGTTCTGAAAATGCAATTAAACACAAAAGAAGAACACCTGGTCTCGCATCAGAAGAAAAATTATCACAATAGCTAGTCTAATAACGGAGCACCCGCCTCAAATAAGCTTGCGCGCAATGTAACGATCGACACTACTGGTCACGAAGGATTATTCACCATTATGTGAATTCACCATTTATGACATTCACATTATTCACAGCATTATGGCAAGCTTCCCCCACATGTCGTGGTCAAAGAGAAAGACACTGCCCAAAGATGAGTTTCCAGCTGGTATCGTTTGTGCGCAGCAGAAGGGTGGACAGATGAGGGATTGGTCCAGAACTGGGTGCACACGGTCTGGAGTAGTAGGCCAGGTGGCCGTCTTTCCGTGATGTCGGAGCATGCTAGTCCTGGATGATTCAGTTGTCACAAGACTGATGACACCAAGCGCTGCTTGTCGGACCAAACACGATGTCGTCATCATCCCAGGCGCGGATGACATTGCCACTGCAGCCCCTCAACGTGTCCATCAACAAGCCATTCAAGGACGGGCTGCATCACTGACTGGTCTGATTGGATAATGGGTGGGGAGAAGACCTACACCAAAGAGTCATGAGGTTGAGAAGGTCAACCTTCCGATGATATCTGCGGCTGGATCATCAAGATGTGGGAGATGCTGCTGTCGGACATCATCGAGCGAGCATTTCTTGAAATGCTGCATTCTCCAACAACCGAAAAATACGGGAGTCACACTGAGAACACTACTTGTTTACAATATTTTTTACTTGCAGTCATCTAAACTGGGAAGTGCTGTGTTCAAGATCACTGTATTATGCAGCTGTAGAAGTCAAGCCACCTTTGATGTAGCTGTCACTATTGAATTTAGCTGCCAATGGAATGTAGCTGTAGAACACCGTTTTAGTATGTGGAAGCCAGCAGTGTATGATGACCTAACTATGTCTAAAGACGGTGGTAGTGACTGCAGTGCAAGAGGCACTAATAAAGCCACTTCACGACTCCCTTGATTGGACTATGCATTATTTGTTCAGATGGATAAAGAAACAATCTGCCAGATGTCCAGAAAAGTCCACTGGATCATGCATTTTGGCTATGAAACATTTGTTTCCAACCTTTTGGAATTTGAAAAGGCTGGTGAACATACCACTGGATGTAGATCCAAATGTTTGATGAGGTGAAGATATCCAACAGACATTAGAGAACCACAGGGCATTGTGGCACAAAATCCCTTCCAACACATTTGATTCCTATCATTTGACCAAGGCACAAAAATGGAAATATAATGTACAGATGAGTGTAGTCCAGTGAAGCCAAGAACAGAGGCATCGGAAATGTAAATGTGCACCAAATCAATGTTTTATTTATTTATTTTGTTCGTTTATGCCTTTATGGAGAACAGGGGAAAAGATAGTCTTCCACATTGTACACAAGAACTTTGATATTGGCGTTATAAAAGCAGCAACCCCTCTTCAGGTGCGTGACACTGTTGGCTAAATTAGGAACAAACCTATTTGTTAGAACAGGATGCTCCAGTCCCACGCAAAGTGTTTGACTGCTCTCTACAACGTGAAAGAAGCTCAACAAGTGAGGCAGAACCATGAGTCAGAAATGAAAAGCACTTACCCTAGCTGAGATTGTGACTTATGTAGAAGAGATTAGAGATCCTGTGGTGTGTCCAGTATTCTGCCTTGCTGATTTGTTAACTATGTATCCAATCAGGCTGACACAAATGGTGTTCTCATGGGCACTTGACCGAACAGCACAAGGCTGAAGGAAATGCTTCATAAAGATGGTGCCAGGTCTGAAAGCACACTCGGAGGGAAAACATGCATTGCTGATGTTGGAGAAAGACATGGAGAAGGGATAATGAGTGCATGCAACCAAACGTTGAGTCAGATGCTTATCCTTTCCAAAAGCTGCGTGATGGTAAGGAGGACATGTTTGAGATAAATACAGTTCAGCGGCTCTTTTACAGGGATATGCCAGGATGAAGCAGTGCCAGAAAAATTGAAAGCATTAGTCGATTTGGTTTTAGAAGTGCCAATATAAAAGACCAAACTTGAGAACGACAATTAATCTGTTGGTTCACACTTGCACGACTGATAATGTTCAACATTGTGAAATACCGGTAAGAGGTGGGGTGAAATCATGGGTGGTTCGTCATATGAGAAACAGGGGGATACCATTCCCATTAACTTAAGCCTTGTGATCCATGCACAGATAGTCGGCAACTAATTGACAATCTGCATTCATATGGCATGTGCATAGGATACAACAGACGTCTAACTTTTTCAACTGAACTGGGCAATAGGGTCATCAACTTCTACCACAAACAAAATTTGGTTGTCCTCCATACCTCAAGTCAGGGCTCTCACGACAGGGGTGTGGATAACATCGACCACTGCCAAGCTCCAGATCATCAAAAGTCGGTTTCCAAGGGACAGCCATATCTCTGACAACACCCAACGATGACAGTTCATATGGAGGAGAGAGGCTTGACAGCCACTTATGACAACACCACCAGGTGTGATGAAAAATATGTCCCTTACCAACAACATATACAGAAAGTCTCACCAGCTGGTCTAGATGTCACATTACATTTTATCTTGATTGTTTTCTTGTGCCAAAACTATAGTCGAGCATTTAAACCACTCAAAAATGTTAAGTAAAAGTGGAGATATGCCCAAAGAAATGTATTTTGAATTTCATGTGGCCATTTCGAAAAATATGATGCCAGCCATTAAAGGGCAAAAAAATTTCCTTGGGTTCCACCTCTTGTCTTATTTTCACCTGTCATAGCACATGTGTATCAAATGTGATGCTTTTATCACAATCTGAACTAGAAGGCACTCTGGAGCGCAAACCTCCGCCCCGTAATGCCTGATCCCTAGAACATATTGGGCCCAATACATTTTTTGAAATATCGTGCTATATATCGTTTTTGAGGCCAATCTCTTACTGGTGAAGAATTGCTGAAATTTTCTAGTAGTCTGCATCCGGATTCGGATTCTCACCAAAATCGAATCAATTCATCATGGTCACACACCCAACCTCTCCACCAAGTTCCAACAAAATCCGTCCACTTCCTTTTTGAAATATCGTGCTAAATATAATTTTTGCCCTATCTCTCAATGGTGAAGAATCACTTTAAAAATTCTAGTATCCGATCGGGATCTTCACAAAATCTAATTAGTTCGTCCTTGTCACACACCCAACCTGTCCGCAAAATTTCATTCGGATCCGTCCACCACTTTGAGATATCCTTGTTAACGAACAAACAAAACAGACAAAATGGGGTGAAAACAATGACCACTTCACCTTCGGTGGCAGAGGTATAACAATCCATGTGCTAAACTTATCTGTCAATGGTGAAGAAAATTTTTAAAAAATTCTTGGATCTGGATCCGGATCTTCACCAAAATAGAGTTAATTAGTCTTTTTCATACACCCCACCTTTCCACCAAGTTTTGTCCAAATCGTCCATGTAACTTTTTGAGATATCTTGCTCACAAACTCGACAAAACAACAGATGGAGGTGAAAACGTAACTTCTGCGCTCCTTCTGTGGTGGAGGTACAGTTGCTTCTTCAGTATGAAAGTCACAAATAATGACAAGTATTTGTTATGTTTCAACACCCTCCACCCAAATCCCACTTTATCCTTGGCATTTATGTGAAAGTACATATTTTTGATCTCTTTGAAGGAGCCATCTGATTATTTATCAGATAAATGGCTATTGTAGATGGATCCCGAAAATAGATGTAAATGCAGGAGGTGAGTAAGAAAGGGTTTAGTGACATGAGTAAAGGAAATTGAGGGAAGTGGTAAAATTTTGCTGGTATGTAATTATGTAGATATGGTGTAACTAGTAATAATGTGAGGTGGGGAAGATGGTGGTAAACCTGACGGATTTATCAGCTGGTTGTGTGTGTGTTTATCTTTAACCAACTAAATAAGTCCACTTTAGGTGTTGCGGTTGTTGAATATTTATCCTGAAGAAGCTTTTGTTAAAGACTGATCATTTCCTGGTCGTCTCCTAAAACTTCGGTTTCCCTCAGCTCATCCTGATGCCTCTAGCTTTGACTGGTGTGGAAGCATCATGGGTTTTTTATTTTCCTGAAACCATTCCTCGCCATTTTTTAGCTCGCCTGTTTCGAAAGAACAGAGCTATAGCGATACCCGGCGTGAGCGTCAGCGTCAGCGTCAGCCTGGGCGTGAAAAGTTAAAGTTTTTGGTGCAAGTTATTTCCTTTCTAATGTTTTTTATCTACCACACTATTTTTTACTGATTACAATATATCAAATACATATATTGCTTTAAAATTATTTGGATCAGACTTCACTGCAATGCTTTATAAAAAATATTATTAGACGAGTCTTTTAAAACGATAAATGTATCAACAGGCGAGCATTGGGTGGCTTTGACACCAACTCCTCTGGTTATGTTTTGCACTCATGATGACTCTTGACAATTGCCTTGCCGTTTGATATTGCAACCTCTGACTCATGTTCAGAGGATGCCCACCTGTGTAAACAATGTACGTGTTTGTGCAGATTGGTGCGACTCAAGCTGACCACCAGTGGTGTTGGTCGGCACAGCTGCAGAGGATGACCAACTTGCCGAGTCCTCGCAGGTATGTGTCTTTCCATGCTTGGAAATATCGAAAGAGTTTGCTGTTTGAATTATTTATTTATTATTTTAACTTTGAGGTTTGTTCTTGTTTGCTGATGTGAGTTGAAATTTGTTCAGAATAAGCATGGTATTGAAACACCAGCAATTTGTTTGCAATATTTGGGAGATATTTATACAAAAAGCTGCATAAAGCAACCAATAAAAGCTACACAGGGAAGCCCTTTGCTGAAACCCACATGGGTTCCTTCTCAGCTGTTTAAAAAAAAAAAAAATATCACAAATAAAGCATACATTGAGAATCCCAATTCTACACACCACCCTCAGCTGCAGGACCAGTTCTATCATTTATTGGCAATTGTCCCCAATTTCCCAACAGCTCCCAAACTTGTACCATATGCAATGTCAGTATCAGTCATCATTTAAATACTAAATGCATAATCACGCGTCTCACCTGTAAATTGGTGGGAAGAACCAATCGGCTCTCGCCTTCATTTAAATTATCCCTATCCACAGTGAGGACTTTATAAATTAGTTACCCCACTGCCTACTAGCAAAGAGGGCTGAGCTTACCTTGTGTGTCATTGGTTGTTTTATGCAGCTTTTATTGGCTAGGACAGTCGGGAAACTACTTTGAAAGACCTAGCCGCAATCTGGGATAAATGAATTGTTTTTCCCTCGTGCGTGCGTGCGTGCACATTGTCTATATGGGGTTTCAGAATGTGTAACGGAGTCTTCTCAGGGCTCAGTCTCCCTCATTTTTTTATTTTTAAATTATAATAAAGGATTACCATTCATGGAAAAGTTGTGAAGATTTCTTGTTCTCAAAATTTGTTCTGAGGGCTCTTTTCAGGATTGTCAATTGAGTGCCGGATAGCTTCGAACTGTAGTTCGTTTGAAAGGAAAATTCCCAGGGATGGTTTTTTAAGATCCTTTCAGGTTCTTCTTAATCCATTGCTGTTGCTCCAATTACATGGTACAATTTTGGCATTCTTCAGTTTCCAGGATCTTTTTATTTCATTCTTGATTCCTGGTATTTGGTCATTTTCTTGATTTCTGTGTTTGGTCCAAAATCGCTGGGTACTGAAACCTCAATTAGCAATGACGTCTTTTGTTTTTGCCTCGGTACTATATCTAGTCGCAATGCTTTGTTTTGATGTTCACACTCTGGGATCACGTCGTATGTGAGCATTACTTCCTTGTTTTCAATGATCGCTTTTGGTTCGTGTTTCCATGAGTTTTCTTGGCTCACGGGATATTGAATTTTTGCAGATGTGCGAGTGGATTGATTAACTTGCATACTCTGGTGTGCCTTGTGTGTTACAGCTGTTCTGATATGAGTTTTTTTTTACAATCTTGATAGGTCACTCGTTGCTCTTTCACTACCTTCAGAACCTACACCTGTCCGATTGGCAGTCTTGTCGTTTTCTTAAAGCCAATCGTATAGTGTCTTTGGTCTTTGTTATGATTTGTTCTCTCATCCAGATGAGCTGACCTTTCTTAACCACCAATGAGTCTTGTTTGTCGAGCCCAATCTGGCCAATTTCTTATATTTATTTATTTTTTTATATTCTCCCTGCTCTTTTATTGTTTTCTGAGTTGTCCCCAACAAAAATGCTACAGTTACAAATTTAGTATATGAGAGTTTTATCTTCTGTATTACAGTAGTCTGCAGAGCAATTATTACAGGAAAGGAATGTTATTTTTCCTCGGTGGTATATTTCTCTGATATGTCACCTTGTATTTTGCTTTTGTCTTTTTTTGCAATCATTGGCTTGTATTCATGTGTGTGCACGTGTCTCCTTCTCCCTGTTAAGTGTAGTCCCTAACCAATGCATGTTTTATGCTAACGTCCTGCTTATATCAATTCTCCTAATATACTCGTCCTTTCTCTTGGAGATATCCCCACCAGCCTTTCCAGAGTCCACATTTGTCTTCTGCAGCAATTGCTTGCTCTTCCTGTCTCAGGATTTGGTTCCCTCCATACAAGTCGATTACTATTTTGTAAATCTTCCCTTGTCTAACTGAAATCTTTCAATCATGGAATGACTCCAGCAACACTCTTCCACTTAACTCTCACTCCTTTACTCTCTCGCTGCAACTGCTGCTCCCTTCCAACGATATACGAACCAGTACTTTAGTGTTCCCACCTCTTTAACTGACCACTGCGATCTCAAATATCCACAATCATGCTTCTCAACACGTATGGAATGGCATAAGCCGAGCACACACGCTGTTATCGACACGACTGGCTGGAATGTAGAGGCACAAAAAAGGGTTGCCAGGAAAATGGCCTTTTTCTTGTCACTCACACATCGATATAGACACTTCACCCACCACCTTGGCCTCTGTTTGAGATGAGATGTTGGTGACAGTTGCACCAATTGCAATAAAAACCTGGAGGGAAAATAACAAACCTCTTTACTGCTACAACATTTGCCAGCATCATAGAGAAAGAAGAGAGATTAATTTCGATGGGTCACCTATAAAAGATAATCCATATTGCATGTGTGCACCATCATTGAGGGACAGTTTAATGTTACTGTGTCATAGGAGATAGATATCCAATTGAAATGCTGCCCATTGGAATAAAGAAAAGAAGTTTTTTTTTTTTTTTTTCCAGAGGTATACTCAAAATTTAGATTTCTTTTTTGTTGTTTCAACGTGATTTTATTTGCTGTATTTGTTTAAAATATGTTGTGCTGGGATATCTCTCGCTTTGCTGTCATTTTAGGAGATATCTGGCAACGGTTCATCGATTATGATAGTAAAAAAACATAGAGATGACCGTCTCCCCCACACGGGGGTAATTTTTTTCTTCTCTGTAGCCATTCGGATTGAGTGGCTCTTGGCCTTATTTGAGGTAAATTTCAATTTAAAACTAGAACTACGTTGTCGATGGCACACCATCGCATATTCCCGCTACATTCCATCAGAGTGATACAAAACGTAAACTGTTTAACCTTCAGGAGGTGCCACTCTATCTACTGCCATTCTTGTTAGGTATTGTTTTCCTAATACAGGAATATCTCTCTATATCTCTCTCTCTCTCCCTCTCTCTCTCTCTCTCTCTCTCTCTCTGACTGCTGGTTGCATCATTGGTTGGGACGCGGCTATGCCGCTGATGCAGTGTCCCCCTTACCAGTGCACTGGTACTCATTTTGCCAACATCAGAAGGATGACAGGCTGAGTCAACCTCCTGGTGTATTAATTCAGCGGCCCAACGGGGATTGAACTCAGGACCCAGGATCCCAAGCCGCCACCCTAACCACTAAGCCAACACCAGGCTAATACCCTCTCTCAATAGTATATATTTTAAAGTTTTCATCAAATTAGGGGGATGGGTGTGGGGGATGCCTCCAGACATTTACAAATAAATCAGATTTTTATTCCCACGATTTCGAAGAAAAGCAGGAAATTGTGATTGTCTCCGCAGTCCGTCCATCTGTCTACCCTGTAACTCCCCTACATCGTTGAGATAGGAACTTGAAACTTTGGACATAGTAGATATATGATGGGGAGTGCACAACACTGTCGGATTTTTGATATGACCCCGAGGGCCGGCCAGAGGGGTGGGGTCATGGGGGTGATTTTTTTAAAGTGTATTTACCATTGTACATGGTAAATTATTTTATAAAGAACTTACTTATGTGGCCCCCATGAGTGACAAAGTCACAGGTTTTACTGTATTTATCTAATTGATTATGAATAATTATAATTAATATTATACACAGTTCATTCCCTATGATTAAATTGATGCACAGTTCTATATTGCTGGACAGTGTTTAATTAATGTTTCATGAAATGTTGACATGATTTAGTAAACTTCTGATTTAGTAAACTAGTAAGTCTTTGGTCATAAAGCACATCAAATAGAAAGAATAGTCAATCCATTTTGCAAGATAAAATTTCACCTAGCGTTAATGGGACAAAGCAGTGCGCGCGGGAATATGCGATGGTGTGCCATCGACAACGTAGTTCTAGTTTTAAATTGAAATTTACCTCAAATAAGGCCAAGAGCCACTCAATCCGAATGGCTACAGAGAAGAAAAAAATTACCCCCTGTGGGGGAGACGGTCATCTCTATGTTTTTTTACTATCATAATCGATGAACCGTTGCCAGATATCTCCTAAAATGACAGACGAGATAGGTTTTGAAAATGGCGACTTTCACAACTTTCGTGACCTCGTGACCTTGACCTGACCTCAAATCCGGGAAAAAATATGTCGTTGGGTATCACTCATCGACCTCTACCCACATACCAAATTTCATCAAGATCGGAAGTAAAAAGTTCTTTGTACCGGGAGGTGTTTTTGACCATCTTCCAGGTTACGTGGCGCCAAACGGACGGAAATTCAAAATGTGTCTGGTTAGATACAAGATAATATTTTTTACTATCATAATCAATAAACAGTTGCCGAATATCTTGTAGAATGGCAAACTAGATAGGTTTGAAAATGGCGATTTTTATAACTCACGTGACCTCGTGACTTGACCCTGACCTTGAACCCGGACAAAAGTTATATAGTTGTGCAACACTCATCGACCTCTACCATCTCTCTCTT
>CM068966.1:45496501-45507174 GCA_035128595.1 Eptatretus atami
TATGCATCAATACCTCAACGAAAATCTAATCGGCTTGTTCTTGTCACCTTTCCAACTCGCCCACCGAGTTTCATCTGAATCCGTCCATAACTTTTTGAAATATCTTACTATATATCGTTTTGTCCCAATTAGTATAGCTTCTTGGCACCCAAAAGCAGGTCGATCATTCAGATTGTGATAAAAGCATCACATTTGGAACACATGTGCTAAATAAGATGAGGTGGACCCCAACAAAATTTGCCTTTTGACGGGGCATGGCTTCATATTTTCAACATGGTCACCATTAAATTTCGAAACATTTCTTTGGGCACATCTCCACTTTCAATTAACATTTTTGAGTGGTTTTATGTGCTTGCCAGATTTAAAGCACAAGCAGTTCAACCTTGTAACTGGAGCGGAAGACTCCTGGGGATGAGGTTGGCCTGCAATAGGTCAACTGCATTTGGGCAGAACTAATCTACCATATTTTCCAGTGTATAAACTAAGCTTTTTTATCAGCAAAAAAATGGTAAAAGTTGGTGCGGTTAATACACGTGTAGAGAAAAAAAATCAGTCTTAAAAACGATCAATGCTGAATTTCAATTTTATTACAAATGAACTTCTTTTATTATTATATATATTTTTAGCAATCGTAACTGCTGTTGAGCTCAATTCTGCCATTAAAATTTTCAAAATTGGTTCAGGTTAAGAGTTTGTACAGCGTTTTATTAACCGTGTGCGGAGATTAAATAAGTCACGCCTGGAGCTTAGGTGCATGGCGTATATTGAGCCTCACGGTTCTGAAAATGCAATTAAACACAAAAGAAGAACACCTGGTCTCGCATCAGAAGAAAAATTATTCACAATAGCTAGTCTAATAACGGAGCACCCGCCTCAAATAAGCTTGCGCGCAATGTAACGATCGACACTACTGGTCACGAAGGATTGATTCACCATTATGTGAATTCACCATTATTGATTCACCATTATTCACCATTATGGCAAGCTTCCCCCACATGTCGTGTTCAAGAGGAAGACACTGCCCAAAGATGAGTTTCCAGCTGGTATCAGTTTGTGCGCAGCAGAAGGGTGGACAGATGAGGGACTGGTCCAGAACTGGGTGCACACGGTCTGGAGTAGTAGGCCAGGTGGCCGTCTTTCCTGATGTCGGAGCATGCTAGTCCTGGATGCATTCAGTTGTCACAAGACTGATGACACCAAAGCGCTGCTCTGTCGGACCAACACCGATGTCGTCATCATCCCAGGCGGGATGACATTGCCACTGCAGCCCCTCAACGTGTCCATCAACAAGCCATTCAAGGACGGGCTGCATCACTGCTGGTCTGATTGGATAATGGGTGGGGAGAAGACCTACACCAAGAGCGTGAGGTTGAGAAAGGTCAACCTTCCGATGATCTGCGGCTGGATCATCAAGATGTGGGAGATGCTGCTGTCGGACATCATCGAGCGAGCATTTCTGAAATGCTGCATCTCCAACAACCGGAAAATACGGGAGTCACATGAGAACACTACTTGTTTACATTATTTTTTACTTGCAGTCATCTAACTGGGAAGTGCTGTGTTCAAGATCACTGTATTATGCAGCTGTAGAAGTCAAGCCACCTTTGAATGTAGCTGTCACTATTGAATTTAGCTGCCAATGGAATGTAGCTGTAGAACACCGTTTTAGTATGTGGAAGTCCAGCAGTGTATGATGACCTAACTATGTCTAAAAAGACGGTGGTAGTGACTGGCAGTGCAGAGGCACTAATAAGAGCCACTTCAACGACTCCCTCTGATTGGACTAATTGCATTATTTGTCAGATGGATAAAGAAAAACAATCTGCCAGATGTCCAGAAAAGTCCACTGGATCATGCATTTCTGGCTATGAAACATTTGTTTCCAACCTTTTGGAATTTGAAAAGGCTGGTGAAATACCACTGGATGTAGATCCAAATGTGTTGATGATGGTGAAGATATCCAACAGACATTAGAGAACCACAGGGCATTGTGGCACAAAATCCCTTCCAACACATTTGATTCCTATCATTTGACCAAGGCACAAAAATGGAAATATAATGTACAGATGAGTGTAGTCCAGTGAAGCCAAGAACAGAGCATCGGAAATGTAAATGTGCACCAAATCAATGTTTTATTTATTTATTTTGTTCGTTTATGCCTTTATGGAGAACAAGGGGGAAAAGATAGTCTTCACATTGTATCCACAAAGAACTTTGATATTGGCGTTATAAAAGCAGCAACCCCTCTTCAGGGCGTGACACTGTTGGCTAAATTAGGAACAACCTATTTGTTAGAACAGGATGCTCAGTCCCACGCAAAGTGTTTGACTGCTCTCTACAACCGTGAAAGAAAAGCTCAACAAGTGAGGCAGACCATGAGTCAGAAATGAAAGCACTTACCCTAGCTGAGATTGTGACTTATGTAGAAGAGATTAGAGATCCTGTGGTGTGTCCAGTATTCTGCCTTGCTGATTTGTTAACTATGTATCCAATCAGGCTGACACAAATGGGTGTTCTCATGGGCACTTGACCGAACAGCACAAGGCTGAAGGAAATGCTCATAAAGATGGTGCCAGGTCTGAAAGCACACTCGGAGGGAAAACATGCATTGCTGATGTTGGAGAAAGACATGGGAGAAGGGATAATGAGTGCATGCAACCAAAACGTTGAGTCAGATGCTATAATCCTTTCCAAAGCTGCCGTGATGGTAAGGAGGGACATGTTTGAGATAAAATACAGCTTCAGCGGCTCTTTTACAGGGATATGCCAGGATGATGCAGTGCCAGAAAAATTGAAAGCATTAGTCGATATGGTTTTAGAAGTGCCAAATATAAAAGACCAAACTGAGAACGACAATTAATCTGTTGGTTTCACACTTGCACGACTGATAATGTTCAACATTGTGAAATACCGGATAAGAGGTGGGGTGAAATCATGGGTGGTTCGTCATATGAGAAACAGGGGGATACCATTTCCCATTAACTTAAGCCTTGTGATCCATGCACAGATAGTCGGCAACTAATTGACAATCTGCATTCATATGGCATGTGCATAGGATACAACAGACGTCTAACTTTTTCAACTGAACTGGGCAATAGGGTCATCAACTTCTACCACAAACAAAATTTGGTATGTCCTCCATACCTCAAGTCAGGGCTCTTCACGACAGGGGTGGTGGATAACATCGACCACTGCCCAAGCTCCAGATCATCAAAAGTCGGTTTCCAAGGGACAGCCATATCTCTGACAACACCCAACGATGACAGTTCATATGGAGGAGAGAGGCTTGACAGCCACATATGACAACACCACCAGTGTGATGAAAATATGTCCCTTACCAACAACATATACAGAAGTCTCACCAGCTGGTCTAGATGTCACATTACATTTTATCTTGATTGATTCCTCTTGTCCCAAAACTATAGTCGAGCATTTAAAACCACTCAAAAATGTTAAGTAAAAGTGGAGATATGCCCAAAGAAATGTATTTTGAAATTTCATGGTGGCCATTTCGAAAATATGATGCCAAGCCCACTTAAAGGGCAAATTTCCTTGGGGTCCACCTCTTGTCTTATTTTTCACCTGTCATAGCACATGTGTATCAAATGTGATGCTTTTATCACAATCTGAACTAGAAGAGCACTCTGGAGCGCAAACCTCCGCCCCGTAATGCCTGATCCACTAGAACATATTGGGCCCAATACATTTTTGAAATATCGTGCTATATATCGTTTTTGAGGCCAATCTCTTACTGGTGAAGAATTGCTGAAATTTTCTAGTAGTCTGATCCGGATTCGGATTCTCACCAAAATCGAATCAATTCATCATGGTCACACACCCAACCTCTCCACCAAGTTTCCAACAAATCCGTCCACTCCTTTTTGAAATATCGTGCTAAATATAATTTTTGCCCTATCTCTCAATGGTGAAGAATCACTTTAAAAATTCTAGTATCCGGATCGGGATCTTCACCAAAATCTAATTAGTTCGTCCTTGTCACACACCCAACCTGTCCGCAAAATTTCATCCGGATCCGTCCACAACTTTGAGATATCCTGTACGCAAACAAACAAACAGACAAAATGGGGTGAAAACATGACCACCTTCACCTTCGGTGGCAGAGGTATAACAATCCATGTGCTAAACTATATCTGTCAATGGTGAAGAAAATTTTTAAAAAATTCTTGGATCTGGATCCGGATCTTCACCAAAATAGAGTTAATTAGTCTTTGTCATACACCCCACCTTTCCACCAAGTTTTGTCCAAATCCGTCCATGTAACTTTTTGAGATATCTTGCTCACAAACTGACAAACCAACAGATGGAGGTGAAAACGTAACTTCTGCGCTCCTTCTGTGGTGGAGGTAACAGTTGCTTCTTCAGTATGAAAGTCACAAATAATGACAAGTATTTGTTATGTTCAACACCCTCCACCCAAATCCCATTTATCCTTGGCATTTATGTGAAAGTACATATTTTGATCTCTTTGAAGGAGCCATCTGAATTATTTATCAGATAAATGGCTATTGTAGATGGATCCCGAATAGAGATGTAAATGCAGGAGGTGAGTAAGAAAGGGTTTAGTGACATGAAGTAAAGGGAAATGATGAGGGGAAGTGGTAAAATTTTGCATGGTATGTAATATGTAGATATGGTGTAACTAGTAATAATGTGAGGGTGGGGAAGATGGTGGTAAACCTGACGGATTTATCAGCTGGTTGTTGTGTGTTTATCTTTAACCAACTAAATAAGTCCACTTTAGGTGTTGCGTGTTGAATATTTATCCTGAAGAAGCTTTGTTAAAAGACTGATCATTTCCTGGTCGTCTCCTTTAAAAACTTCGGTTTCCCTCAGCTCATCCTGATGCCTCTAGCTTTGACTGGTGTGGAAGCATCATGGGTTTTTATTTTTCCTGAAACCATTCCTCGCCATTTTTTAGCTCGCCTGTTCGAAGAACAGAGAGCTATAGCGATACCCCCGGCGTGAGCGTCAGCGTCAGCGTCAGCGTGGGCGTGAAAATGTTAAAGTTTTTGGTGCAAGTTATTTCCTTTCTAATGTTTTTATCTACCACACTATTTTTTACTGATTACAATATACAAATACATATATTGCTTTAAAATTATTTGGATCAGACTTCACTGCAATGCTTTATAAAAAATATTATTAGACGAGTCTTTTAAAAACGATAAATGTATCAACAGGCGAGCATTGGGTGGCTTTGACACCAACTCTCTGGTTATGTTTTGCACTCATGATGACTCTTGACAATTGCCTTGCCGTTTGATATTGCAACCTCTGCCTCATGTTCAGAGGATGCCCACCTGTGTAACAATGTACGTGTTTGTGCAGATGGTGCGACTCAAGCTGACCACCAGCTGGTGTTGGTCGGCACAGCTGCAGAGGATGACCAACTTGCCGAGTCCTCGCAGGTATGTGTCTTTCCATGCTGGGAAATATCGAAAGTAGTTTGCTTGTTTTGAATTATTTATTTATTTATTTTAACTTTGAGGGTTTTGTTCTTGTTTGCTGATGTGGGTGAAAATTTGTTCAGAATAAGCATGGTATTGAAACACCAGCCAATTTGTTGCAATATTTGGGAGATATTTATACAAAGAAAGCTGCATAAAGCAACCAATAAAAGCTACACAAGGGAAGCCCTTTGCTGAAACCCCAACATGGGTTCCTTCTCAGCTGTTTAAAAAAAAAAAAAATATATCACAAATAAAGCATACATGAGAATCCCAATTCTACACACCACCCTCAGCTGCAGGACCAGTTCTATCATTTATTGGCAAATTGTCCCCAATTTCCCAAACAGCTCCCAAACTTGTACCATATGCAATGTCAGTATCAGTCATCATTTAAATACTAAATGCATAATCACGCGTCTCACCTGTAATTGGTGGGAAGAACCAATCGGCTCTCGCCTTATAAATTATCCCTATCCACAGTGAGGACTTTATAATTAGTTACCCCACTGCCTTACTAGCAAAGAGGGCTGAAAGCTTACCTTGTGTGTCATTGGTTGTTTTATGCAGCTTTTATTGGCTAGGACAGTCGGGAAACTACTTTGAAAGACCTAGCCGCATCTGGGGATAATGAATTGTTTTTCCCTCCGTGCGTGCGTGCGTGCACATTGTCTATATGCGGGTTTCAGAATGTGTAACGGAGTCTTCTCAGGGCTCAGTCTCCCTCATTTTTTTATTTTTAAATTTAAATAAAGGATTACCATTCATGGAAAAAGTTGTGAAGATTTCTTGTTCTCAAAATTTGTTCTGAGGGCTCTTTTCAGGATTGTCATTGAGTGCCGGATAGCTTCGAACTGTAGTTCGTTTGAAGGAAAATTCCCAGGGATGGTTTTTAAGATCTCTTTCAGGTTCTTCTTAATCATTGCTGTTGCTCCAATTATCACTGGTACAATTTTGGCATTCTTCAGCTTCCAGGATCTTTTTATTTCATTCTTGAGTTCCTGGTATTTGGTCATTTTCTTGATTTCTGTGTTTGGTCCAAAATCGCTGGGTACTGAAACCTCAATTAGCAATGACGTCTTTTTGTTTTTGTTCCTCGGTACTATATCTAGTCGCAATGCTTTGTTTTTGATGTTCACACTCTGGGATCACGTCGTATGTGAGCATTACTTCCTTGTTTTCAATGATCGCTTTTGGTTCGTGTTTCCATGAGTTTTCTGGGGCTCACGGGATATTGAATTTTTTGCAGATGTGCGAGTGGATTGATTACTCTGCATACTCTGGTGTGCCTTTGTGTGTACAGCTGTTCTGATATGAGTTTTTTTTACATCTTGATAGGTCACTCGTGCTCTTTCACTACCTTCAGAACCTACACCTGTCCGATTGGCAGTCTTGTCGTTTTCTTAAAGCCAATCGTATAGTGTCTTTGGTCTTTGTTATGATTTGTTCTCCATCCCAGATGAGCTGACCTTCTTAACCATTCCAATGAGTCTTGTTTGTCGATGCCCAATCTGTCCAATTCTTTATTTATTTATTTTTTTATATCTCCCTGCTCTTTTATTGTTTTCTGAGTTGTCCCCAAGCAAAAATGCTACAGTTACAAATTTAGTATATGAGAGTTTTACTCTTGTATTACAGTAGTCTGCAGAGAATTATTACAGGAAAGGAATGTTATTTTTCCCTCGGTGGTATATTTCTCTTGATATGTCACCTTGTATTTTGCTTTTGTCTTTTTTTGCAATCATTGGGGCTGTATTCATGTGTGTGCACGTGTCTCCTTCCTCCCTGTTAAGTGTAGTCCCTAACCAATGCATGTTTTATGCTAACGTCCCTTGCTTATATCAATCTCCTAATATACTCGTCCTTTCTCTTGGAGATATCCCCACCAGCCTTTCCAGAGTCCACATTTGTCTTCTGCAGCAATTGCTGCTCTTCCTGTCTCAGGATTTGGGTTTCCCCTCCATACAAGTCGATTACTATTTTGTAAATCTTCCCCCTTGGTCTAACTGAAATCTTTCAATCATGAATGACTCCAGCAACACTCTTCCACTTAACTCTCACTCCTTTACTCTCTCGCTGCAACTGACTGCCTCCTCCAACGTAGAACCCAGGTACTTTAGTTTTCCCACCTCCTTTACCTGACCACCTGCCGATCTCAAATATCCACATCATGCTTCTCAACACGTATGAGAATGCATAAGCCGAGCACAACACAGCTGGTTATCAGACACGACTGGCTGGAATGTAGAGGCCAAAAAAAAGGGTGCAGGAAAATGGCCTTTTTCTTGTCACTCACACCATCGATATAGACACTTCACCCCACCACCTTGGCCTTCCTGTTGAGATGAGATGTGGTGACAGTTGACCAATTGCAATAAAAACTGGAGGAGAAAATAACAACACCTCTTTACTGTACAACATTTGCAGCATCATAGAGAAGAAGAAGATTAATTCTGGGGTCACCTTAAAAGATAAAATCCATTGCATCGTGTGCACCATCATTGAGGGGACAGTTTAATGATTATGGTGTCATAGGAGATAGAATGATCCAATTGAAATGCTGCACTTGGATAAAGGAAAAGAATTTTTTTTTTTTTTTTTTCCAGAGGTATACTCAAAATTTAGATTTTTTTTTGTTGTTTTCCTAACGTGATTTTATTCTGCTGTATTTGTTTAAAATATGTTGTGCATGGGAATTACCATACATACATACATACATACATAATATGAGGGACACTAAGTATACTGAAAGCAACGGCTTCCACACAGGTGTGGCCCGTGTGTTAATTAAGCACATAACATCCCAGCATGCTTCGGATCATATATAAAAATGCTGCACAGGCCTGGTGCTAACATGCATACATACATACATGCTCAGGTAGTGGACAAAAAAAATGGAAACACTAATGTAAAGCCACTTAATAGGGTGTTGGGCCACCAAGTGCGACCAGTACGGCCTGTATGCGCCATGGCATAGATTCCACCAGCTTTTGGAGGAGTGATGTGGCACCATTCTTCCACGCGACAGTCGATCAACTCACACCTGCTTGATAGAGGTCGAAAATGCTGTCTCAAGCATCGTTCCAGAATATCCTATAAATGTTTGATTTGGTTCAGATCCAGTAATTGAGAAGGCCATGACATATGGTTAACATCAGTGTCATGCTCATCAAACATTGGGTGACCACACGTACTCTGTGGATGGGGGCATTGTCATCCTGGAAGACACCCCTCCCGACAGGAAAGAAATGCTGCAACATGGGGTGAAGATGATCATTCAGGAGCCTTAAGTAATGATTGGTATTGACCTCGCCTTCTAAGGGAATGACTGCACCCAAACCATGCCAGGAAAATGCACCCCACAACATTACTGAACCACCAGAACCCTTCACTGTTGGAACCAAGCACTCAGGGTTGTATAGTTCTTTAGGTTGGCGCTACACCTGCACTCGTCCGTTTATCGAGAACTTGGTGAAGGATGATTCATCTGACCATGTCACATTTCTCCACTGTTTGGTACATAGTCCATTGCCTGTGCACTTTTCACCACTGGACTTGCAAATGTGCATTGTCAGGCATGATGAGCGGTTTGTGTTGCTCATGTCTCAGGTTGAAATTTGCAGTCAATTGATCTGTAGTTGTTCGCCTGCTTTGCCTTGCACTTCAAATTAATGCACGGATATCACGATCCTGGCGTATGTGCTTCCACCCACTGTTGCCCGATGATGATGATGATGATTGATGATAATTAATGTGTCCCTCGGAGTTCCATGCCGCCATCACATTGGACACCGTTGCTCGTGAAGCTGTCTTCATCACTGAAGTTCTGGCCAAACACACCCCAACAACTACCTCTCTTTCAAAGTCACTGAGGTCTCCTCTTGCAGCCATGCAAGCCATAATTATAGGCAACCAGGCCTGTGTAGCATTTTTATATACGACCCGAAACATGCTGGGATATTATTTGCTTAATTAACACAAGGGCCACACCTGTGTGGAAGCCGATGCTTTCAGTATACTTGGTGTCCTTCATTTACCCAGGTGTTTCCATTTATTTTCTGTCCACTACCTATACATACAGGTAGTGGACATACATACATACATACATACATAATAGTATCTCACACCCCTTCCCCAGCTGCTGGACCTTCCCGTGCTGTGTTCCTCAACTGGCATGGAGTTCCTGAAACAGTGTGAAGATGAAGCATCTTTGGATGAGACAGTTTTTGTTGTCAAAGAGTTTGAGGGCGAGTCCTACGAGCAATTGGTACAAAGACGGTGCCGTATCCTAGGACCTCCAATTATCTCTCAATGCACTCAGCATCAGCAGGTTCGCCCTTCTTTTTTTCTTTTTTTTTGCCCCTCTCCTGCTGGTGTTTGTTAATTTGTCACTTGGCCTTTGCAACCAGAGGTGCTTGGTTAGCACAAGTGTCTTGCAAGGTCCCACTAGTATTCGGTACCATCAATATTTGACCGCATTGCTTTTGTTCATTGTATTTGAAATTGTGCCTTTCTGCCATGAATCTGTCATGTTGATATCCATGTCCCTCTCTGAACAGCCTCTACCTTTTGCCTCGCGTCCCCTTTACTGTACTGCAATGGTCGGTGCTGTACTTTGTTTTACTGGCTTCCGGAGCAAAGACGAGCTGGTGAGTCTTCAAGCAAATTCTTACTGAAGAGCAACAATGATATGCTGAGTTGATCTACTTGAAAGAATACTAACTGCATGGCCAGACCTTTGTTGGTCAATCAAACGAGGCTGTTTTTATTTCAAAGTTTATTCTTGACACAGTGCCAGTAACATTTACATGAGCATTGTTCTACTGGTGAAGTGACTTCACAAGTCGATGCAGATCGACGTCATGACCAGTAAATGGTGGGCCAGGATAGTTGTTTCTTGTGCAATTCAGTGTTTTGGTTTATGCTCTTTCCACAGTCGACGCAGTTTGGAAACTCGTGCAAGCAGACTTTGTCAGAACCGAGATATTATGACCTGATGTATGTATGCATCGAATGTGGTTGAGTGTATGCAAGCAAATTAAATCTTGCAAGAAGTGCAACTAATAGCAAAATAGGTAAACGTGATTTTTCACCCCCTACCATTGGTGACGTCGCTCTGCATTCGCAAACAAATTTGCTTGACTAGTGAAGTAGCTTCAAGATGAGAGGAATGTTGCCTGTACCAGCTAACAATATATATATATA
>CM068966.1:45558028-45586226 GCA_035128595.1 Eptatretus atami
CTTCATGTGAAAATTGCTCTCGTTCTGCCAAGTTTGACAGGGATTGTCTGGACTGCAATCTTTAAGTCTCGCCATAAATGTTTAATTGAGTTCAAGTCAGGACTTTGACTGGGCCACTCAAGAACAGTTATTTTATTCTTATTCGGCCACTCCAGTGTGGCTTTAGCTTTGTGGTTTGGGTCATTGTCCTGCTGAAATGTGAATATCTACTCTACTGGTCAAAAGTTTTAGGACACCCCCATTTTTCCAGTTTTTACTGAAATTTAAGCAGTTTAATGTTTCAATGTACTCTGAAATTAAGCATAGAAAACAAATAAACAATTGCAGATAAAAAAGAAAATCATGGAATCGTTTTGTTGAACAAAATTTGATCGAAATTTTTGACTCATCAAAGTAGCTACCTTTTGCAGATATAACAACCGAACATACTCATGGCATTCTTTCGACAATGGAAATCAAATATTTTTCGGAAAGTTCTTCCCAACATTGTTGTAGAAGTTCCCACAGATGTGTTGCACTTGTAGGTTGCTATGCTTTTCACCCTTCTGTCCAGTTTCATCCCAAACCAGCTCGATGGGGTTTAAGTCTGTAGACCATTCCATGATTCGAAGCCTACCGTCTTGTTCTTTTCTTCTAATGTAGTTCTGACATTGCCTGGAGGTATGTTTTGGGTCGTTATCTTGCTGTAGGATGAACCCCTGACCCATTAGGCGGAGACCAGAGGGTATTGCATGGCGCAGCAAAATGCTGTGGCAGCCATTTTGGTTCAGGGTGCCAGTCAATCTGTGCAAGTCGCTGACTGGATCCAGCAAAAGAACCCCAGATCATCACGCTTCCTCCTGCATGTTTGACAGTTGGTGTCACACTCTGAGGCAGTGTGACCACTCCTTGGCTTTTTTCACAAGATCTTGGCTATTCGTTGTTCACCTTGAGGTCTTGGTTTTCAAAAGGTTTTCTTGGCGTATAGGTTTTCTATTATCATCGCTTTTCCGAAACCTTGTGAATTCTTGGCTTTTTTCATTGGCTCACCTTGGCATTTATGAAAATGAGGAGTGGTCACACTGCTCTGAGGAACCATCCTTTCGCCTACTCGACGGCGTACAAAAACCCTGCGTGATGAACCGAAGATTTCAAATTTTGATTCATCGGTCCATAAACCTTCCAGTTTTCAGGAGTCCACTGGTGGTGCTTCATGGCCCAGGCAAGCCTCTTTTTCTTATTTTGCCATCTTAGCAATGGCTTTCTTACTGCCACTCGACCTGTCAAACCTGCAGCTCGCAGTCTTCTCTTCACAGTTGAAACTGAGACTTCCTTACCTCGACCAGTGTTAAGCTGTGCTTGAAGCTGCTTGTCCTGTGAGCCACCTATCACGCAAGCTGTTGACTCTCAGAAACTTGTCTTCTGATTTGTGTTGGCATTGGGTCTGCCAGACCTCTTCATGTCAAGTTTCCTCCAGTTTCCAAGTGCCTTTTGATGGTGTAGGAAACTGTACTCACTGACACCTTGGCTTCTTTGCAATTTCTCGAAGGAAAGACCTACACTTTTAAGGGTTATAATGGTCTGTCTGTCTTCCTTTGTTAATTGTCTTTTTCTCACCATTATGTTAGCAATGTACTACTTCCTAAAGTGCAATATTATCCAAATAATGATTCAGAGGGTATAGCAACACAGTCTGTTCCAACACTGCTTTTATACAGACAGAGGTTTTGTAACTATTCAACAAAAGTTGGGACACCTGTCGGAATTGTTTGCATCAACTTTCAAGGCTTAATTTACATCCATTGCTGCAGAATAGCTGCAGTTGCTAACCCATTACTTGTTCCCTGAAAATGGCCTTTTTAACAACTCTGTAATTTATATTATTTTTCAGTTTTTGGGAACCTAAACTTTTTTTTTTTAACCTCTGTTAGTTTACTACTTGGCTTTGTACCATTTCAGGTTATTCACTGGACTTGAACTGCTTAAATTTCAGTAAAAACTGAAAATGGGGGTATTCTAAAACTTTTGACCGGTGGAGTACCCAGTTTGATTCATGGCTGACTCGAGCAGGTTTTCATCAAGGCTTCTCCTGTACTTTGCACCGTCCATTGTCCCTTCTATCCTGACAAGATTGCCAGTCCCTGCTTGATGGAAAGCACCCCCATAACATGATGCTGCCACCACCATGCTTGACAGTAGGGATGGTGTTTACTGGGTGATATGCAGTGTTAGATTTGCGTCAGACGTAACGCTTTGAATTTAAACGAAAAAGTTAAATTTTTGTCTCGTCTGACCCCAAAACATTTCTCCGCATACCTTTAGTATCATTAAGATACTTTTTAGCGAACTCTATATGAACTTTTAGATGCATCTTTTTTTCAGTAATGGCTGCTTTCTTGCCACCATGGAGGCCAGCTTTGTGAAGGGAACTGGATATTGTTGATTTATGTACACTAACCCGAATCTCAAATATAGAGCTATTGAGCCTTGCAGATCTTTCAGTCATACTTTGATTTTGTGACATCCTGAACGTTTTCTGCTTGCCCGGCTGCTGAGTTTTGATGGGTGGTATGATGTCTTTCACTTGTTAATGATGGATTTCACCGACTCAAAGGGATAATGAGTGACTGAAATCTTCTTACAACCCTCTCCTGAATGGAGCTTATCCACCACTTTATGTCTAACTTCTCTGGAAAGCTCCTTGGTCTTCATGTTTGTCTTGTTGGTTCACCAAGTGAGTTGAACCTTAAAACTCCTTAGATAAGCCGAGGAGCTTAATTTTTAAGTTAAACACTGACTACATACAGGTGAAACTTCTTACACATATTTTATAACCTTTCAAACAAATAATTTGCTCCTTTAGTGTTTTAGGGTTAATTGGGTAAAGGGTTTGACTACTTATACAACTGAGAATGATCTGATTTTCTTTGCAAATCAAATTATTCACATTTTATCTGCATTTTTTTTTTTTTAGCTTTATCACTTTGGAGTCGTTTGTGAAGACTCTATATATTAAGTTTGCTTTGAAAGCATAATTAAATAAGCTCAGGTGGCATCAAATATGAAAACTTGGGGGGGGGGGGGATGGTTGGTACTTTTCAGGCCACTGTATGTAGAGCTTTCATGAAGGACCAAGCATACAAGTGTTTCTCATCATAAAGGATGTTAACCTTCCAACTCTTATTTTTTCTGAGCTTTTCTGCAACATCTCTATTAAAAAGGAGAACATAAAACATTAAAGCTGTCAAAATAAATGTAGTGATTTTAAATTGAGTCATGTTATGGTGATGGCTCACTTTGCCCCGAGCACAACACAACATGTTTTATGAAGGTGTAGAGTGAGATCGTTTCATGTAATGGGTGGCTCAAATTATAGGTGACAGTTTGTTTTAATAGATTTCAATAAAGAAATAGAAGAGTAATAAGATAGATCTGTATCGAATAAACATTGATGTTCCAAACAAGATAAAATCTGGTCATATACTGAATGATAAAAATCAGATCCTGAGTTTAACTCACTTTCCCATCAATGTTTCCTGGGATAAAAGGAAGATTCAGAGTGAAAATGATTGCATCCAGAAAGCAAAGCCTGGTGTACATGAGTTTGTGATCTCGCCAATCTGCTTTTGGAAAGCATAGCTCGTATGCCAGTATACCCCGAGGAGTTGAGGAAGGCCTTCGTCCTGCAATTGACTTCATAATTGGCCGGCATCCAGTCATTGATATATTCTGTCTGACAGCCTGATTGAGATTTTATCAAACAGAGTAGATTTTGTTTTAGCTCTTGCATATTACCTGGCAGAGGTCTGCTTTCCTGCAGCTCCCGTTCTACATTCCCAGTCATGTTTGATTGCAGTCGTGTGTAGTGATGAGGGTTTCATGTATGCCAGCAAGACATTTTGCAGTATGGAACATATCCATCCAGAACCAACTCTGCTTAGAAGAGATGGAATGGGTTAACAGCTATGTGACTGGGCACCATAAAAGTCCTGATGTGGATTCAAGCACTGTATGATTCTTGAAGGATGAACAACCAACGAAGAACGACGATGCAAGTACTTGCAACCAAAGTGTTTTGATAAAGGCAGTCTGAAAAAAGGCAGTGTATTGATAAAGGCAGTCTTCCAATCACCATTCCAGCTTCAGCATACCATCATTCACTTATCAAATGGTAACTTTATTGCATGGATGTTTGTTTGAAGTCTGAGTGCCAATTTGCATAATCTATGTTGCAATTATTTATGGGCCACAAAATGGTACTATGGCCAGAGGACAATTGGCAGAAATGATATATAATCTTCCCATAATCCCTCTTCCTTTCAGATAGGCAGGCAGCAGCGTCTTCCCTAACAGCAAGCCTTTATATTGTTACTGGCCGGGGGGTCGGCCGCCAACCGAACGCTCTGACGGAAGCACGCAAGTCGAGTCGGCCCGACCGATCGCCCGGAATATAGATCGCCGCCCGGATAACTCGAGCGACGGGTCCTTGTACAAGAACTGAAATACGCCAATCGGCAGATCACGTGTGGTAGGCTCGATTGCCAATCTTCAATTTACCTAAATACCCACGTGATCCAACTACCGGGGTATTCCACCCTCGACGGAACTCGTACGGAACAAACCGCCGAGGCGAGCTTGTCCGTGCGCGATTCCGAGCGGCGTAATCGCCGAGAACCGTCGGTCCAAATGTCCCCCTATTACGACAAACCAACGGCTTTCTAACTCTCAACACACGAAATGTTCAGTCAATGAGGAATGGACGCAACGAGCAGGTTTACATTACAACAAGGACATTTATTATAATGAAACACGTATGCAATTAAATAAGGCAAAACACGTATGCAATTATACAAGCAACAAAAGCACGACAAAAGAACTACAACCGTCTACTTATTATGTACAGTCATTTACACTTAACAGCAGTTCCTACTTATTAGACGGCGCCACGGACACACGTACGACACACACACACACACACACACACACACACACACACACACACACACACACACACACACACACACACACACACACGGTGGCTGAGGCCTTTAATCACGAGCTCCAGCTCGGAGGACAGGTGAGCTGAAACTCAGAGCTTGACTCGAACCTTTCCACCTCGTGGACCTCGTGTGGTCTTCAACTTGTCCGGACCCGGGCTCCAGCGAGGGCGAGCTGGATCCAATCGCCGCGATCCTTCCCGAGCTCCCGCGAATCCTCCCGCGCTTCTCAACACGTGCCGGTGAGACGAGGCGCCGATCCTTCCTGTCGATCGTCGCTTCCCGAGGATCCAACTCCAAGAAGAGGCCGATGCGTCGCACCAAGCCGGGAAACAAAATGGAGAACGAAAAGCTCCACGAACCAAGAAGAAGAGGAAGAAGCCTCACTCGCAGCTCGAGCCGAACAACTGCTCAAGTTCCTTCCAAAACAAAGCAGCAGCCGAAGCTCACTGAGCCAGCCGAAGCAAAAAGCTTCCGAAGGCCTCACCAAGCAAGCAAGCAGGACCCGATGGCCTGCTGAACGACTGCTCTCTTCGAAGCAAAAAAGCTTACTCCTCCCACGGGACTCAGCACACGAACTCTGCCACGGGACTCCACGAACTCAGCCCACGAACTCAGCCCTACCACGGACTCCACACGAACTCAGCCACGAACTCAGCCCTACCACGGGACTCCCACACGAACTCAGCCCACGAACTCAGCCCTACCACGGGACTCCCACACGAACAAAGAAAAAGTTCTCTCTTATCCTTTACACCCCCTCCCCGCACCCGGCGTGACTCATGCCCTCGTGATCCACCCCCCCCCCGCTCAACCACGGGTGGGAGGGAGTTGTTGACGTCACCGCAGGGTTCTTCTTCCTCTTCGCAGAAGAGGGGGAGGGACGTCTCCATTGTTTCGTTCCCTAACTATTAAATCGATCCGCAGCGCATCTAATCGATTTCAAAACATTTAAACAATGGAAGGTGAGCTATCTAGGGAACATGCACTTATCGACTAGCTGACTAAGGGAACCTGTATGTTGTGTGCAATTGAATTCCAAATTCGTAACAATATAATCACGAGCTGGTCAAATACTTGGAATATGTCGTTCAATCCTGACAAATCTCAAATTCTCACTCTGTCAAGTTTGTATATGGGAGGGTTCACCAGATGGTTCTTTCAGATAAACAATCATGAAGAAGTTCCTCTTGAAGAAGTTCGGTCATTCCAACTATTGACCTCACTATCGGTCATGATCTTTCTTGTTGACTGCTATGAGCCTTTTTCAGCAATGTTGCTGAAATGTTTCAGCAATGTTTCAGGCAAACAACATATCTAAGTTGTCCTCTAAAGCCAGTTGCTGACTGGGCATCCTCCGTCATACAAAGTCCTTCCTTGGCACACCTGAACTCTTATCCACCCGCACGGTCTTCATCCGCAGCTTGATGGAGCACTGTTCTCGCCCCTGGGCTGGTGCCCCTGCCCTGCACCTTGCTCAGCTCGACACTCTCGGTATGCCCCTTCCCCCTGCCTTTTCTTTCTCGTATTGTTTTTGTTCTGTTCCATTCTGATCTGCCCTGTGTTCTTTCTCTTCCATGTACCTCAATCTTGTATACAAAGAAAATAATAATTGCCACCATGGAGGCCAGCCATCTGTAACTAGTATTGCCTAAATCTAATGAGAATTACCCAAACTAGTGTTTCACATAAAGTGTCAAAAGAACTACCAAAGGCAATCCTTAGCTCTGTGCCTGTGACCACCTATTGCAGTGCCAGGTGTGTGAAGCTCTTCTTTGGTGTTACAAACTTTAAAAGTTTCCAAGAAGTTTACTTCACTGAATTTTGTTTTTATCGAGTATTTTACCACGTTATCCAAAATATGCAAACCGTTGAAGAAAATTAAATGTCGTGCTCTATTTTAGGCGCACTCACTCGGTGTTGTATGTTTTGCTTTCTTGAAGGAGATTGAAACATTGAGTTTGATGTACTGTTCCAGCCCACCAGCCCACCTCACTCTGAACATTCATTTGCAACGCCAACGAGCGGAGGAGCCCGAAAGCGAAGACGGCGTCGGGATGGCGTCGGCCGCACCAGTGGAGTTGCAACCCCAGACGTGGATCTTGCTTCTGGCTGTCTACCATCAGGGACGTCTCCCTGCATGCATCCGAGGAAGCGTCCATCAACTGAGACTAGTTTTAGCTCGCTACTAGACATCTCAAACACGCCCGAAACATCTCTTCTTGGTGCGTGTTCTCCATTATTTCAGATTTTTATTTACTTAAAAAAAATTTAATCAGCGTTTGCACACTCGCTTGTGCCCAGTATACATCGCTTCACTGCAATCTTGCTTTTCAGTAACGGTTTAAGACAATGGGATGCAATTATTGTGGAGTTCTAATGGTGTGGCACGGTTGTGCTTTCTTGATCCATGCATTATGTATTTTTATCGGCTAATTTGCCCAGCACATTCATTTGGATTCTATATGAGTTTGGAATGTTTGCTAAATTCTTGATTGGATATCTCTGATTGCATTTTTGAATTTCTATTTTTGTACACAAAATCTAAGCTCCTGGCAAAGTGAGGAGTGAGCTGCCATATATTTTCAATTAATCTTGAAGAATATACAAGTTGTCATTAACAATTGTTTTTTTTTTATGCAATTTGTTATTATCTCGTTTATTGTTTGTTGTTTTTTTGTTTTGTTGCCCTGTAATTTGAGGTGGTGCTGTTGGCTATAACTTAAATTTTAATACAGTAAATCGCCAATTTATGTGGAGTCGCATCTCGATAGAATGTCGTTAACACATCATGGGACAATAGTCAACTTGTCGCGCTGTTCCGATGACATCGTTCAAATTTTTTAAGCACTGTGTACTGCAGTGCGCCTTGCTAAATTTTTTTATTCCTGTCGGACCCCACTATTCGCGGGGCATACGTTCCTGAAAAATGCTGTGAATGTCGGGGCATTGTTTTATTTATTTATTTATTTATTTATTTTAACGTGGTCCAGGCTTATGGAAGAACGATTACACAGAACAAATCAGGACACAACATAACAAAGGGAACAGCAGGAGAAAGGGGAAACACTAACATCAGAGCAGAGGGAGAAAGTAAACTGAGACAGACAAACAAGGGATGCAGGTAATGTTGAGGGGTCAGGGAGAATGCAAAGGATGGTCAAAATGGATACATTAGGAAAATTGTGTTTGACCAGTGTGTGATTTTTGCGTGTCGAGTATCGACTAAGCACTGGGATGAGGGGCAAAATTTTGGTGTCCTGTCTGTCTACCCGACGTCACAGTCTCCTTTTCATTGTCCGTCTACCCTACGTCACAGCGTTACGTCACATCTATGTTCGACTCACTCACATGCCACTCACTCTCTGATCTTAATTAATCCCACCACACTATTTTGTCAAAACCTTGTCTAAGATACGGATTCCTGTTTTCGCATCTATGTTCCATCATAATTACACAATGGCTCGACACGCAATGCATGGACTTCCACTTGTTGTCAAGGTCTGAAGAGAGGGAAGAGCTCCTGCCTGTCAAAAGGATGAGAGTTGTAATCATGGCAGAGGGTGGAGTCATCAGCAAAGAGATAAAGAGGATTTTCTAGAGTCAGTGAGATCACTGATGAAGATTGGGAATAATATGGGGCCTAGAACACTGCCTTGGGGTACTCCAGCCTTGACAAGGAGAGGAAATGAAAGGGTTCCGTTGAGAACCACACATTGTTTACGAGAGGGGATGAAGTCAGTAATCCAAGAGTGTAGTTGGCCTTGGATTCTATAGGCAGACAATTTGGAGAGCAAATCAGGATGCCGAGACTGCATCAAAAGATCGAGATATGTCCAGAGAGACGGCCCTGATCTCATGTGTGATATTGAGGGCATCCACCATTGTTGGGAAAGTGGTAGCAGTGAACAGGTCTGTCCAAGGTAGAGTGACCAGGTCTGAATCTGAATTGATCATCTGAGATAAGGCTGTTGGAGAAAAGGAATGACCTTATATCAACTGCGATGATGGATTCCATGACCTTGCTGATGATTGGAAGTATCGTAATCAAATTGGGCTGAAGTGAAGGGGATCCGTTTTTGCACCTTTTTCTGTAATGCTGTGATGTTGGCTGATTTCCAATTTCCCAGCTGGATCTAGGAGACCAGTCCTGAAGTGTTAAAAAAATTTAAAATTAGAATTGACAAAAAAACAAAAAACCTGTGAGAGCACGAATTGTGAATGTTGAAGTAGGTCACACTTTATGACCCTTGAATACCTGTGGTCTGCGAATAGTGAGGTCCAACTCCTGTATTGTGCTGTCTGCCAGTGTGAAAGCGACGTCGCATCACCCATGCTAGTAGAGAACCAACAACATGGCAAGTGCTCAGTCTATGCCGTGTTGCTTTATCGCCCAGTCTCCCGCGTTGCACCGTGTGGTCAAATATCTCTATTATAACACCAAGCTTGCACACTAAAAACTCGGCTCGCCGTCACACGATCCCTATGAAATTGCTGTGGCACTTAGCGGACATGCCGACAATGTTTGGGAAGTCTTGGCGTTCCATAGTACCACTTGCATTTTGCACAATGCGTATTTTTGTCATTCCCCGTGTACGGTCTGTCGTCTGCTACCAGCTATGTTGTACTGCTATCCCATGCATGTGCACGGGTATCGCTAGTTGAGTTTATTTTACTGTGCTTTACTGTGCAGTATTTTTGCATCCAACTTTCAAGAAGCCCTTAACCATGAGTAGAAAACGTGTTGCAACTACTCCTGTAAGTACTCCAGTCAAGAAATCCTGTCAAGCCATGAAAATGGATCTTATTGAGCATGCAGAGTGTGCAGTGTGCAGAGCAACAACACAAAAATTGTATATTTGTGTACATACAGTGCCTACTAACCCCCTTTCAAAATTTTCATCTTTTGTTGCTGTCTAGCCTTGAATTAAATTGCATTAAATCTGATTTTTTTCTCAACTTTATTTACACATTGTAACCCACAACTTCCAAGTGAAAAACAAATTCTACAAATTTCATAAAATTAAATAAAAATACAAAACTATAATATCTTGCTTGGATAAGTGTCCACTCCCCTTGTAATAGCAACTGTAAATTCGCTCAGGTGTAACGAATCACCTTCAAAATCACACACCAAGTTAATTGGTCTCTTCCTGTGTTAAATTGCAGTGATTCTGATAATTTCAGATTTAATATCAGCTGTTCCTGTAGGTTTCCTCTGCTGTGTAGTCCATTTCACAGCAATGACTCAAACATGAGCACCAAGGAGCTTTCAAAAGACTTCTGGGATAAAGTTGTGGAAAGGCACAGACCAGGGGATGGGTATAATTTTTTTTCAAAGGCTGTGAATATCCCTTGGAACACAGTCAAGACAATCATTAAGAAGTGGGAGGTATATGGAACCACCAAGATCATGCCTAGATCAGGCTATCCCTCAAAGCTGGATGACCAAGCAAGGAGACGACAGATCGGAGAGGCCACCAAGAGGCCAATGGCAACTTTGAAAGAGCTACAGGCCTTTATGGCAAAGACTGATCACTGTGTGCATGTGACAACAATATCCCAAGCACTCCACAAGTCTGGCCTGCATGGTAGGGTGGCAAGATGGAAGCCATTACACAAAAAGGCCAACCTTGAGTCCTGTTTGAGGTATGCACAAAAAACCACTCCAGAGATTCTGAAGCCATGTGGCAAAAAGTTTTGTGGTCTGATGAAATCAAGGTGGAACTTTTTGGCCTAAATGCAAAACGTTGCATTTGGCGCAAACCCAACACAGCACATCACCCAAAGAACACCATCCCTACTGTGAAGCATGGTGGTGGCAGTATCATGTTATGGGGATGTTTCTCATCAGCAGGGATTGGGGAACCTCTCAGGATAGAAGGGAAAATGGATGGAGCAAAATGCAGAAAAATCCTGGAGGAAAACCTGCTGCCATCTCCAAGAAACTTGAAATTGGGACGGAAGTTCACCTTTCAGCATAACGACCCACTGCACACAGCCAAAGCTACACTGGAGTGGCTAAGGAACAAAAAGATGAATGTCCCAGTCAGAGTCAAAAAAGATGGAAGATGAACAAAAAGTGGCCCAGTCAGAGCCCCAGCCTAAGTCCAATCGAAAATCTCTGGCATGACTTGAAGATTTCTGTCCATTAACGCTCCCCACACGACTTGACTGAGCTTGATAAGTTTTGCACAGAAGAATGGGCAATATTACCCAATCAAGGTGTGCAAAGTTGGTAGAGACCTATCCCAACAGACTCACAGCTGTAATTGCTGTCAAAGGTGCTTCCACCAAGTATTAACTTGAGGAGGGGGTGGGGGGGGGTTGGGGGGTGTGTGGGGGTGGACACTTATCCAACCAAGATAGTCTAGTTTTGTATATTTATCATTAATTTTCTGAAATTTGTCGAATTGTTTTTCATTGGAAATTGTGGGTTATGATGTGTAAATAAAGGTGAAAAAGTCTGATTTAATGCAATTTAATTCCAGGCTACAAGGCAATAAAGGTGAAAATTTTGAATGTGGGTGTAAACTTTCTATCGGCACTGTATCTACTGTTTCAATTGTGTTTTGTATTGATTATTTAATTTTTCTTTCTCATATTTACTTGAGTGAAAGCCAAGTTAAGTGAGGGTGACCAAATGTTTTCCCTGGTAACGCGCACCCCACCCCCCCCCACCCATTATAACACTATATGGAAAATCCTGTCTAAACGTTGTTTCATATAACCTTGCAGTTCTTAGGACCACATCCACGCCATAAATTGGCAACTTGTTGTATTGCAATGAATCTATTCGTAAGTTGTTAAAGTTTTTTTTTTTAAACGTTTGTTGATGACATGACTTTTGAGTGGAGGGCAAAACAAGCTGAGCTGTTGTATTGTGAGGTTGAGTGTGTTGGTCATGGTGTTTTGCCATTGTGGTCATTCTGGAATGATTTTGGGGAAAATTGCTCCATTTGTTGCATTTGCACGTGCGTGCAAATGACCAGAACGTCATTTTAATGACCAGAACGTCATTTGGTGGTCGTAAATTGAAAGATGTCTGGTGAAGACATTTTGAAAATTACAAATTGGTGCTCATGAGTCTACGACGCTTCAAATATTCATCTGGACTTTGAACAGTTCACACTATGGTTCCTTTATACAGAAAGCTAGGCTAGTGCGTGTAAGAGCAAAACGACAGATGGCTGCAGGTTAACAGACTGGAAGATCAAAGGGGAACAGCTAAACAGGGACATCACATGCGAGTGGATGAGGAGCAGAAAGGGAAAGGGGTGAAATGAGCTTTATCGATTAACAGTTAGGATACCATCAATTTTATGTCGATGATTGACATGTCTGATGCCCATTTGCTCCTTTTGCTTTAGTTGCCTTTTCTCAGCAGCAGATTTCAAGCAGCGACACCTCCTTTGAGACTACTTTTTAATAATGTGCATTTTATTGCTCTCGAGGTGGCATTCACACCTGTTATTGCAGCAAGGACATTGGCAAAGCTGTTCTCTGCTGTGTTTCCATGTTAAAAATGAAATCTGGTTATTAATATCACTTTTGTAAGTTTGTCTTATTACCTCGACCACCTTAGTACCACTTCCAGTTTCAAGTACTTTCATCCAGAGTTTTGGTTCACCAGCTAAAACCTTTACTTGTACTTGCTTGTCATCTAATTTTCACCGTCTAGTTTCCGTACTTAGAATTACACCTGTGAATAATATGATTGCCTGCAATTGTATTGGCTTTACAATGATGTTTGCCAGATTGATTATATAAGATGATCGGTGGGTTCGCTTGATTTTTCGTTTTTCTTTTTTTGTGGTGACAAATTGAGTTTGTGTAAATTAACTGGATTGAAGTCATGCTCCAAGTATTGGGTCAGATGTTGATTTGTTTCATTTTTTATTTTTTAAAATTTATTTCCAAGGTCTATTTTGAAGGATTTAGCATCTAATCCTCCAATGTGATGGGGAACTGTTAGAAATAATGCTGTCCTCTGCAAAATTGTAAAAATATTTTTCCAAGGCGATGACATTACTGAAAACCAAGAAAATAATTTGGACTAAAATTCTGCCGTGGGGCATGCCAGCCTCCATCGATGGAGTTGTTAATGTGGGGTGGGCACAAGGGGGGAGGAAGGTTAAGGGACAACTGAGAAGGACAAGTTGATGTCATGCGAAGGTGAAATGTGCCAGAGTAGTGCCAGACATGTTGATATATCCAGTATATACAAAGTGTGGCATTGAGATTTACCTTTTTATCCTTACCATTTCCCCAATTCTTTGCAATGTTGTATTATCACATCTGTTTTATGTTGATCATCTTTGATTCATTCTTCACACAAAATGTGTCATCAATACGTGACTTTCGAAATGAGGTAATCCCTCCCAAATGCTGGACTCGTAGAAACCCCAGGAAATGGTGGTGTTTGGGGCACCCTAAAGTACATCATGTGCGAGATAAGGATCATTATCTAAAATCACTCACAAAGCGACTAAAATAAGCTGAAAATACTTGGAAAACTTTCTCAGCTCACTGAATGAGCAGCTGCCCGTACTGCAAACTCCTGACCATGTGGGCCAGTCCATGGTTTGAGTGGATGAGCATGTGTGTTTTGCTTCTGGTGCCAATCATGTTGCCATTGATGCCCCAGAAACTACGTGCAATGGGAGACAATCTGTTGGTGGGAAGCCAGCAAATGCTTCTGCCAAGTTGTCTCCACGCTTCCAGGTGTCCATGGAACTTCTGCAAACTGAGAGCAATTATGTGGAGATCCTCACAACCATCATTGAGGTTTGAAATGTTTCTATCAGGTTTATTCTGGTTTAAAATTGTCACAAGACCTCAAGCTGTGGTACTGTTGAGCAAGAGATGGATACAAATACCCTTCTGAATATTGCGTTGTAGTTTCAAATTTCTCTCATGCTCTCTCTCTGGTGCGGTTGTGTCTGGTCATGTTTATCCTTGTCTTTGTCTGTAGCTTTTCAAAGAGCCACTGGAGAAAGAGCGGCAGGTGGGAGGGCCCATCCTTGCACCAGAAGAGATTAAAGCCATTTTTGGCAGTATTCCAGAGATATTGGAAGTCCACACACACATCAGGGTATGCACACCTTTTTTTTATTAAAAAATTTTTTTTTTTACACTTTTTTGAGAAATGTTTAACCTCATGGAAATTATGGAATGACTACTCATTTCCTGGAAGTCTATTTGTAAGAAAATGTTTTTGGTGATTTGGCTGTTTTTCCGGAAGCGGTTTTGCCCGAGGAATTGGAAAGACATTCTGTAGCATCTTTCTTTGTACCTAGTCCCCACCATTTCAAGCTGGTTGAATAAAGTTTGTTTATCTTAATTATTGTTCCACATCAGTGTCAACCCTGCACGGCAGCCAAGTTGATTGTTGACTCTTTACACTCTCCACCACTGGTTGTTACAGCAAGACTTGCTTGTTTACTGCATTAGTTACATACTAGTATAGATCTTATCTTGTTGATAAATTTATTTATTTGCGGTTCTCACAATGTTACATGGAAAGTTTGTGGAAACTTAAGATCACAATGTTCAGTGATCTTCATGCCAATTAACAAGTTTTTGTAACTTTTCTGTTTGGTGTCTTATGTCTTAACGTAGAGGTTTATAAATTCCTATTACATATGCTCCAAATCCTGAAAAGCTTTTCTCTGTTATGGATGCAAGTGATCCCTCACTGTGAAGAACGATGGAAATGCAAAACAAATTTTCTTTTCATAACACTCCACCACCAAGGGATAAAGTGTCCATTACATCAAAACACTGTGGAAGAAAACATTTGTGTTATCAACTTGAGATAAAAGCATCTTTTTCTTTTTTGGGAGCCTTTTGTTTTATTTCTTCATTTTTGGAGGCAATATATTTTAAAGATTTGTTTTGAATGTTGTAATCATTTTTATTTTTATTTTTTTGCTCTTTGGGGAGTTTGTGTATCATCTCATCATTGTCTCCTCTTATCTACTTCTGTTCTTTCATCTAAATGTTGAAAAGACTATTTGATTACACATTTCATGCCAGCAACGGCAGCTTAAAAGTGCCACTTTCTTCTACATGCTGAAAATTACGTTAACCCTTTGAACCCTGAGCTCCTTGGCATTTCGGCTTCCCCACTCTGGGATCCCTGGAGAAAAGTCTGGCCACTCGGGAAGATGGAGTTTTGAGGAGCGGCTGGTGAAACAGCCGCTAGGGTTCAAAGGGTTAAAAGATTATTTAAGCCTCCCCTTAGCTGTTTGTTTTATAATTAGTGCCCACAATTTTTGATGGTACCCTCTAGTTTCTGAGACTCCTTGTAGTAATAGCCCCCCATTTTTATTTCAGTTAATTTTTTTTTACTCCTTTTCTGCCAATTTCCGAGCTGTATTTAGGACTTTCGAACTTTTGGACTAGGCCAGCTCGGACTTTCGGAATGAAATTTGCATCAATAATGTGAATATAAAGTATGCTTGGTTGACATAATTTGTTAGATTTTGACTTAATTTTTAAGTTCATCACCGAATTGTAGACGTTTTAATATTTTTCACCATAACTTGATGGAGGTTTATCCGATCAGAATGAAATTGCCCTCCGTAGATAAGCCGAGACAAGGCGCATTTACGCTTAATTTACATCATAACTCCGAGTTAAAGGTGAAGGTCAAATTTTTTTTTTTTGCCAATGTGGAGTCTCAAAGACCGCTTGGCCTTTCAATATGTTCTTGCATCATAATAGTGGATCTGCACTGAAGTTGTAGACCTGATATTTGATTCGTATCCTTGACCTATTTTTTTGGATTGTGATCTAATTAATAAAAAGCACCTTTTTGATCATAACTTGAAAAATTTTCCTCTTATTTTTATAATGTTGAGTTTTATGGATAGAATGTAGATGGGTACACATTTTCTTAATTTATACTCTATCCCTAAATTTTGATGGTCAAGGTCATATGGCGGTCTGCAAAAAAAATAAAAAGAAATAAAAAAGGCCATCCTTGTATCGCAGGCACTGGGAGAGGCTTTATCCTTGGTGATCGCTTTGCGATCGCAGATATCTAGTTCTTCTTCTGTTGTCTTAATTTCTTTTCTATTACTTTTCATATTCCATTCCTACTTTTTCTGGATAAATGGATAACATAAATATCTGATGTGAGATGTGAAATTGTGTTTTCTGAGTGTGCAGTAGTGTATGTTGCTTGATGTGATGTATGTTGCCAGCTTTGTAACATTTAGTATCAGGGTGAATAGCATCCAGTGAACAGGGAGGAATTTAAAATTGACACCAAACTGAAGAATACCTCTCCCTCCTCTCTTCTTCCTCTCCTTTGTAAAAGCAGCTTAGGCTGTTTTGTGAGCTCAAAGCTTACACCTGCTGTTGGCTTCAGGTAAACAAACCCAGCATAGATCCATACATAGTTTACCTTGACCCTTGGGGTGTTTGTGGCTGTTTCTGAATATAGCCTAGTGTTGCTCTCACATCCAATCCATCATTCTACATCCAATGTTATCACAAGCTACAGAGCTCAACTTTTAGTTTATGAATTGTTTTTGGATCTCCTCAAATGAATATCCTAAAATGTAATGCCAGTGATGCAGCTCAAAGCAAGATTCTCTTCTCAAGAAGACACACAAATTCAATTTTCAGATTAATGTTGCTTCCATCCTTGGTCATTGGTCATCAGACTTTGCTTCTTGTCAATGGTGTACCAAGCGTTGTAGTTGTGACGCAACAACCATCTCGGTTATAAACTTTACCAACTCTTTTTTTTTTCAAAGAGCATGTGGCCTGAAGGCGAAGGTTGTATAAATGAGGAAATAATAGAAGCTCACTTTGACCACCAGATCACATGTCTGGTTTTTAGCAGTTAGCACCCTTGCATAATTGCATTATTGGTATGCCTCAGCTTTTCCGGTTGGAAGAAGGTCTCCTTTTGTTTAAGCTCTGGATCGTCCTTCGTTTTGATGATTAGTCAAGTGTGAACTAGTCCTGCTCAAGGCTGGTAACTTGTGAAAATTCACATGTCAATCAACGAATGATGAAAGTCAATCACAAGACTGTAAATATCACAAGAACGAAAAAGGAAGTAGGCTAATAAGGGATAAATTATTATGGATATTTACCCTGGGTCTGTGAAATGCAATGCAAGGTCAAGTGTTTGGTTCAATCTGTCTACATACATCAGTGTGCGATCGAGGAACTACTCAATTTCAATTTAATTATATATTTTTGTACATGAGAACATGAATCGGAACATGAAAATGATATGAATCTGCAGTTTAGCAGTACTTTAAGCCTGGTGTTGGCTTAGTGGTTAGGGTGGCGGCTTGGGATCCTAGGGTCCTGAGTTCAAGCCCCGTTGGCCGCTGAATTAAAATACACCAGGAGGTTGACTCAGCCTGTCATCCTTCCAAGGTCGGCAAAATGAGCACCAGTGTACTGGTAAGGGGAACACTGTATCAGCGGCATAGCCGTGTCCCAACCAATGATGCAACCAGCAGCCACAGGCTGCGAGCGAGCGAGCGAGAGAGAGAGAGAGAGAGATAGAGATAGAGATAGAGATAGAGATAGAGATAGAGATAGATATATATATTTACTTTGGCTCTGAACTTCACAAATTGCATGGAAATTTGTCGTGATCGCACGTGCAGAGAGGGGTGAGGTAATTGTATGTCTGTCTGTCTCTGCCTGCCGGGCAGTCAAACAAAATTGAAAATCATTCCAAACAAGAAACTTACTGTTTCTAAGGATGTTTCATAAAGGACACAAACAGGCACGAATAATTAATGTAATGTGTAAAATCCACTGCATCAATGGCGGTAAACCTCCGGAAAAAGTTTTTTTTTAATCTTTCTCCAACTTCCAAAGCCTTTATTTTATTTAAATTTAACTATATGCTTTAACACTGTAGAACACAAATCTCCATGTTGGCACTTCAAAAACCTCTTGTTTATCAGTACTTGAACAAAATATTCTATCATCTTGAGCAATCAAATTTGCCGTTTGCGCTATCAGCCTTTAAGAATATCGAGATTCGGACAAAATTGCGGCTTATATAAAATGTACATCATGCTCAGAAACGTAAAGCAAGAGCTTAAATGACCCTACTCATGTTCTTTTTCTGAAGACTGCTTGGGGTAAGGTGTTTTATGAACTCTCGGGTTTTGAATGTTCTATTTGGGTGCAAGTCTACATTGTTTATTTCTTATTTTCCAAGTTGTACAAGTTATCCTTGTCCAGGCTCACACTTTAGTGTTGTTCAACCATATTTGAGGCAACTACCTTTCCAAAGTGGCATGTGTAATACCTGTCTTGGAAAGCATATCCTCCGTTTGGGTTACAAAATCTCATGTTGTTCTAGCAACCCCATACCAGATAACTTTCCAAAATCATGTGTGTCTTCCCTCCAGAATTTCCAGCAAGCAATGTACCAAAATCTCTTGTTATCCTCAATTCTGACCCATGGTCTTTATTACCCACATTAATAACCTTTGTTAACCCAACAATGTTACATTGCCAGTTTGTTTCATACACTCCTCCCATTCCTCTTATCATGTTTGTTCATACCTTTGTTGCACTATTAGTTCTACCTTGCTCTTCCATGAGTTTCGTTCTTGTATATAGTCTATATATAGGCAATGTCTGAGGATTTTCGGAATGAAATTTTGTTTCTCGACCAGGCTCCCTGGCACTATTCTTTGACGATGACTTCTTGAGTGATGTCTTCCCAGATATTCATTTAACGTGAATCGGTCATTATAGATGTATGTATACGTACAGGCCTTTTGATTATGCACAGGTTACAGTGACTAACGCTGCCCTCAAAATGAATGTCCCCAAATTGATCACACAGGTAATTAATAGAAAACAAAAAACATTGACGGTGCTGTCAAAAATAAATTTGAATGGAATATCCCATTGTGGCTTGGTTTCCCTTTTTGGCATTCCCATTTGAGCACTGGACCATGAATGGATAATACCAACTGCCTCAACCTCATGTTTTACATATAGAAAAAAAATAAATATATTATTTATATCTATATATATAACAGTATATATATATTATATATATATTCAAATACCACCTCTTCAACTCTTGGAGGGAATCCACTCCATGTTGATGACTGGCATTGAGCCAAAAGCATCGGTGAATTCATTCTCTTGTAGTGGGGGGGGGGGGGGGTGTCGGATGGGTTTGACAGGATAGTAGTTGGCATCACCAAAAAATAGCTATCTCATGGTTGCCTTTTGTAAATTGAAGAAATCTGTTCACATGATGTATGCGAACTGCCTGGTCAAGTTGTTTATAGTCCAGAAACGAATCCTTAAAATTGTCAACAAGCAGGTCAAAGCATCGAGGGCTACAAGCGTAGTTATGCAAGACTCACATACCCTTGGTCCTCTCCAACTCCCCTGCCCCCACACAAAATTTGTTTTTTTGCATGCAAACTCGGATTGGTTTTGCACCCTGAAAGCGACTCCAATTGTTGATTGAGAAATTTGCTGCTTTACAAAGATGTGCAATTCAACATAGACTTCACCGAGGTCAAATTGTTAGATAGAGATAGAGATAGAGATTGTATTCTTTGTACCTCTTAAGTTTGTGGAGAGTGTGGCCTCTGACCACTCACTGCTCAATGCTGTGGAACAGATTTTAAGTGTGGCATTGGTGTATTGGGTTTTCTTCAGCATATCCTGTCCTATTTTTTGAAGCATGTTGGGCATAGCCATGTTGTAGTGCTTTGGGGCCAAACATGTTTTAAGATTATAGTAATCGTGGCACTGGTCTTTGGCTTGTTTGCAAACCTGTTAACTTTATAGGCATGCAAAATATTTTGTTGGACTACTTCTGACCTACCCAGACAACTGACCTTTTATTTTGGGACTTTGCTTAAAGTTTCTCTTGCTGCAATACATTTCTCAGGTGGATTTGCAAGAGGTGATTGCAAACTGGAGAGAGGAAAGCAGCATCGGCGAAGTGATCATTAAGCATGTAAGTGATTTGATACGCCATATTTGCTCTCAGAATGATTGGATTGGTGCAAGGACAAAAGCATTATATTTAACGTTAATCGGTCATAACAACGGACTTTCCTATTTTATTTGATTTTTTTGATGCTCATCGCAACTGTCTTTCCTATTTCATTATTTTTAATGCTTTGATTTCTCATTGTTGCCCTTGGTTTGAAAAGGGCACATTTCACTCAATTTGGAGACAAATTGTCGCTGACATTGGAACTTGTTCACATGCTTGTCACTCCAACAGTCTCCAGTTCTGTCTTGGTGCTGTTATCACAACCAGTGTATTTTCTAAGATTTAATATCTTTGCCACTGAGTCATCTTTTGTCTATTTAATTTTTAAATCGAAAAGGCACAACCAACCAACAAATATAAATCGGCCCTACTCTACCAATTTGCTGCAACTAATAAAGAGCAGACTGGGTTGCTGAAAGTTGGTAGAGTCGAGTTTACTTCTAATTGTTTGTTGGCTCTGCCTTTTGTACTAAAATAGATATTTCCAACCACATTAATCTCACGTCTGTGTTTGTATATGTATATGTATGTGTACAGACCTTTTGATTATGTGCTGGCTACAGTGATGAATGCCGTTCTCAAAATAAATGTGTCCAGTTAATGTCCCCAAATTGATCACACAGTTAATAAATAAATAAAATACAACACTGACATTGCTGCCAAAAACAAATTCGAGTGAAAATGTTTGGAAGAGGGAAATATGTGTACAGTGTAGCTTTCCAAATGCTCTCTGACTACATGGTTTGATTGTCATTCCCCCCCCCCCCAAAATAATCGCTTTCAGCAGTGGGTGAGGAATCACCCACTCCCACCCCATCCCAACATCTCCTCTCCCACACCTCCCTTCTCTTGGTCATTACTTTCGCATGCAAAGTGCCCAAATTAATGTAACCTCAAGGCCTAGTATGTATGTATTGTTGCGCAAGAGGCTCACGAACGTGGTGTATGCCACAGTGCTGAAGGTCCCACGAACAGCCAAACACTTTTTAAACTCGCTATCCATCATGTGGTGATGGTTAACTGGTGGCGTATTCACCCACAATGTGTACCTGATTAAAGCAATGGCGATTTGAAGTGTTTGGGAAAATTTGGAACGAAACCTCGCTTAAGATGTAGGCTTGATTGATAAAATTATGTGGGATCGGGGAGGCCAAGCCAAATGATAATGGAATGAACCAGTGAGTATAGGATACAATGAAAGGGCAAATTGGGGAGTCTCAACAAGAACAGAAATAGGAAATCAATAAACCCAACTCCGATGGCACCAACTAAATATGGAACAGACACACCTCAACAAAAGGGAACACACCCGCCTTTCTAATAGCCCACAAGACCTCACCTTGTCTTGCGATACAGAAGGTTGTTACACATGCAATCTTATCCCTAGTTATACTGTCTATATGTTACATATGCTGCCTCCTCAGCATCACTGTGTTAAAACGATTTGGTTAGAAGTAGAGACTAATCTACTTGGACACAGACCATACTATCTTGGCTCAATCCACCTGTACATTCTCCCCCACCCCCTTTTCCACATAACAATATGTATGCATAACAGGGTGTGTTGTCCACACCTTGTACAACTTTGAACCTTTATAATTTTTGATGTACACATGATATAAACGAACTGTAAATGGCATATGAAAGCATACAATTCATCATGTTTTGTGAATGTTAATGTCATCATTAATGTTATTGCTGCTGTTAAATCCACAATTCCCCTGGATTTCTTGATGAGTTGGCATTTTCTGATTTTCTGATGAGGCAACTTTTACATCAGTGGTAAAGTCAACCACCACAATTAGCACATTTGGGGGACAGAAATCCTCAAGAAGTCTGGCAACATTAAAGAAGCACCAAAATCACTGTCTGCTGTTCTCTCGGAGTCACGCATCTTTGGTCCTTTCAATTTTTTGGGAAGAAACAAGTCAATGGTGAATGTCATGTAATGTCACAAGAGTTTTCTTCCCAAACTGACGATTAAATCTTTCACATATCACCTTGCACCAGCAATACTAGGCTCCCTGCCACTATGGTTCCAATGTGTGACTGTTCTTGAATGATGTCTTCCAAGATGTGTGGATTGGTAGATATCTTTACTCTAAGTCGATATCTGATTTCATTTTTCATGGTCACCAACATGGTTTAAGACTTGGTTGCAAAAAATACGGGAAGAAAATTCGTGTTTTTCGACAAAAATGCATTTTATGTGAAATAAAGGCCTGTAATATAAAGTCCATTCAGACTTCCTCACGGCTATATCTTAACTCTAATTTACCATATGATTTCATTTTTTGTAGTCGTTAAGATGGTTCAAGTTTTAGTTTCAGTAAAAGGTGAGAAAATCGGACAAATTTTGGCGTTTTCAAGCAAAAATGCATTCTAATAGCTGTTTTGGATGTATCTGGTTGGACACGATGTGGGGAGGGGGAGTTGTCATTAAGTTACCTTTTTATCATAGTTACCTTTTGAAGAAATACAAGGTGCATTTTGATTGCAATTCATGCAAAGAAAATAAAGTATTGCATGTTCGCGATCGCAGCAGTGGTCTATTAGGCCAAATAATAAGAATAAAAAAAAATACAAGTTAATCATCCCTGCCCACTTGTTTTGTTGTTTTTGTCAAACATTCTGAAAAAAAATCGCATCCATGTCCAAAGGAAGCTGTGCAGACTGCAGTGAAGTGACTGGTTAAAAGGTAGCTCCGTGGGAGATCGGTTACTTCCTCAAATTGTGGGGTGACCTTACTGTCCTGATGCAAATAAACAATAACACAAAAAACTAAACACAAGAAACACTAAACAACTAGAAACGAATGAAACACGATGAGTTAGAAATGTTGTTTTTCTTCATTTTTGATTGATGGATGGAAGGAAGGACAGACGGTATTGAAGCGGTTTTGCACCATTTAAAAATCCATATGTTTGTGTACGACTATTTGCACCATTCGTTTAATCGATCATTTTCTCCCTGTTGATACTGAGTTTTTATAATTTCTCAGTGAATTGATCATTTTCTGAATGTCAATATGAAGTTTTTATAGCTTCTACCGAGCTGCAGCACTGAGAGTTGTACTGCTGCCTTACGTTCACTGTTGCTTTCAGTTTCTGTGCGCGAAATACGTACTGATCGGTGAATATTCCTGCATACGTACGTTCCATCACAGCCACTGCAGTAAAATTCAGTGCATGCTTCTGATTAAAATGATGTAAAATACGACTAATTTTAAAAATGGCAAATTGAGCAACGTATGTGGAACGTAGGCAAATTGTGTGAACACGATAAATCATTTTCATGATTTAAGCTTCATTTTTGAAGATGGTTTTCATCTGTTTACAAATTTGGGCGGAACTTAGAGTCCTGAAGCCGTGGTATGTTGGGAACAGTTCTTGATGGGCGACGCTTGCTATGTGATGTTCTCTCCGATTTCGTGAATGGAGAGTTGAACCAGGGCGCATTAGTGAGTCCACATCCCACATACGCAAATCTGTGTATTCAATGTTTCCTGGAGATCTGTTTAGAAAGATGGCAGAGCCAATAATTTCAAAATGTACGGTGTGTATTTTTTTTGTATTTTGCCATAAATTTATTTAATATTTTTTAGAACTGTGGATTGTATTTTTTAACAGGCTGAGTGAGTGTGTACGTGACTTGTCAGGTAGAGGACCTATGTCATTGTAGTTTGGGGGTAGAAAACTGACATATCTGGTGCATGACTCGTGTAATTTTTTTGGGAGGAGGGGGGTGTTGGGGAGGTAAAAAAAAAACTGGTGTGTCGGGTGCTAAAAGCCGGCGGCCATTTTGAAAGAGATATATATAATAACAAATAAAAAGGGCCGCCACCTTTTTTTTTTCTTTAAAAAAAATCTGGACGATCAACGTGTGTGTGTGTGTGTGTGTGTGTGTGTGTGTGTGTGTGTGTGTGTGTGTGTGTGTGTGTGTGTGTGTTATTTGGCCTTATGCACCGCCCAAAGAAGGTACGTTTTCATAATGCATAGGAAAGAAAATCGTGGTCAAAAACACTTTTGGTTTTCGCAGAGTTTTCAAGTCTGAATCACGTGCAAGTTCAGGATTTATCAACTTACTGTATTTCACATGTGCATGGACATGTAATTCACAGATGTCGAAATTCACATGTGTTAACATTTTGGGCATCTCCTGGAGGTGTATGTTTAATATGACAATTCGGTGATTGCTAATCGTGTGCCAAGTGAGCCGTTTCTTATTATCCGTTTCGTTGGAGTGCTTAAGGCACCTAGCGAGTGCTCTACAATATTGGCACTGTCACTGAATACTGTATCGATCAACTTGAACATAGTTCAGGGACCACTCGCGTGCATTGGCCACGTGTTTTTCTGTGGTGCAACAGGTGGTGGTTGGCTCGCTGAATTCCCCTTTTTGTGTGATCTTCCATTATATGACCCGTCACTCCGACATCGTTAAATGCAAATACAAATTAAATCTTTTGTTTGTAAAAGTTTATTCAACCTTTTCGTGGATTGTTTGGTGAAGCCCCTTGGTGCACATTCTTCAACCTTTAAATCAATGGCTATACCGGAGGTTGGAAGGCAAAATAAATTATATGTTTCAGTTGTTATGAAGTAATGAATCGCCACATCACGGCAAGAAAGCTGAGAGGTACGCATGCCCACTCTAAGCTGTCTAGCCTGAGTTCGAATCCCAACCCCACTATAAACTGTCATCCTGGTGTTTCCCAGACAGGGTGATTCATCAATGTGTGTGCCGTCTCTCGGATGGATGTTAAACTGAACATCTCATCTGCCGGAATCCCTTTCCCCCTCCCCTCACTCTCCCCTATGCGTCTCCCTCTCACTATCCCACCCCCATCTCTCCCTCCCAACCCTACCCCCCTCTCTCCCACCACTATTTCTGACCCTGCCCTATCTCTTTCCCACCCCTCCCCAACCCCCCCCCTCTGTGGAGGGGACTGTAGCATGTACGAAGCGGATTCAGAGTGAACTGATTAGAGGGTGCAAAGGTCGCTGCATGTACGAGCATGCATGTACATGCAGGCAGATCTTTGCCAGGTAGATCGTGTGAGTTTTATAATACTCCCGCCCCAGATCTGCAAAGTATCCACCTTCGTGCGTGTGTTTGTGTGTGTGTGTGTGTGTGTTGTGTGTGTGTGTGTGTGTTGTGTGTTTGGATATATATTGTTACGAATTTGGGAATTCGATTGCACACAACATACAGGTTCCTTTAGTCAGCTATGTCGATAAGTGCTTGTTCCCGAGATAGCTCACCTTCCATTGTTTAAATGTTCAGAAAACGATTAGATGCGCTGCGGATCGATTTAATAGTTAGGGAACGATCAATGGAGACATCCCTCCCCCTCTTCTGCGAAGAGGAAGAAGAATCCTGCCGTCCCGTGACTCATGACTCAACAACTCCCTCCCACCTGTGGTTGGGTGGGGGGGGGGGGGATGGAGCACGAGAGCAGAGTCACGCCGGGATCGGGGGAAGGGCGGAGAAGGATAGGACGAGATCCTTTCTTTGTTCTTGGTTAGTAAGCTTTTTGCTTCGCCAGAGGGGAGTCGTTCAGCCGTCGGGTCCTGCTTGGCTTGCGGTTGAGGCCTTCGGAAGCTTTTTGCTTCGGCTGGTTCCATGAGCTTCGGCTTCTGCTTGGCTCGGGAGAGCTTTTTGCTTCGAGCTGCTTTGCTTGGAAGGAAGTTGAGCGCCGCTCGGCTCGAGCTGCGAGTGGTGGCTTCTTCTTCTTGGTTCGTGGAGCTTTGTTCTCCATTTTGGTTCCCGGCTTGGTGCGACTCATCGACCTCTTCGTGGAGGTGGTTCCTCGGGGAAGCGACGCATCGACGGGAAGGTTCGGCGCCTCGTCTCACCAGCACGTGTTGAGAAGCGCGGGAGGTGGTTCCTCAGGGAAGCGACGCATCGACGGGAAGGATCGGCCCCTCGTTTCACCAGCACGTGTTGAGAAGCGCGGGAGGATTCGCGGGAGTTCGGGAAGGATCGCGGCTCGGCGATTGGATCCAGCTCGCTCTCGCTGGAGCCCAGGTCCGAACAACTTGAAGACCACATGAGGTGGAGAGGTTCGAGATAGGCTCTGTTTCAGCTCACCTGTCCTCTGAGCTGGAGCTAGTTATTAAAGGCCTCTGCCACCATTTCTTGGGTGTGTGTGTGTGCGTACGTGTGTCCGTGGGCCCGTCTAATAAGTAGGAACTGCTGTTAAGTGCAAGTGACTGTAGATAATAAGTAGACGGTTGTAGTTCTTTTGTCGTGCTTTTGTTGCTTGTATAATTGCATACGTGTTTTGCCTTGTTTAATTGCATACGTGCTTTATTATAATAAATGTCCTTGTGTGAATGTAAACCTGTTCGTTGCGTCCATTCCCTCATTGAACTGCCCATCTTGCACTCGGAATATAGTTGTTTTTAAATAGCCGATAAATAGAATCGGGTCGGCGAGGTCTGGCGATAATACCCGCTCGGTTATCCCAGAACGGAACGGAACGGACTGCTTAAGCGGTTCGTGTCCAAGCAGGCCTTCGCCGAGGTACGGTCCCTCGGTAGGTTACCCGCGCGGGTACTTAGGTATATCGATATTCGGCGATTGACCCTATTTCGCGCGGGTAGAATACGGACTGGGCCGTGGTGGGATTAAAAACCCACCCGTGACTGGTTTCTGGCGTTGTTCCAGAAAGTCACGACTGGATTGTCCGTTCGGTGGGCGAAGCGACCGCTATTGGTTAGACGCGGTCGTTCGTACGCGGGCGGGCGGGAATTTTACAACACTGGTGTCAGGAGTGGGATACAGATTCATCCCCTCCACAGTAAATTAACAGAACCGGATCAAGGGTGTGCGAGGCGACCCTCCAGTTCCATTAAATTACGAGTTTTTAAATTGTTCCGAGAAGCAAGATGGCAGTTCAAGGCTAACGGAGCAGGGGGTAATGAATTTAGAAATGTTAGAAATCATGGCTCAGGGCGAAATGACCATGCAGGACACTCCCATTATGCAGGTTGACTATTCCCCGCAAATAAATGCAGAGTCTGCAATGGGCGCAGCAGCGGTGGCCACGGTGTATGACACCCCTCCCCTCCTCCGTCAAAATCCCTCCCCGGCCCCCAGCGAAACCGCGACCGACCGAGGCGATTCGGCTTCGTCGGGGTCGGCTGAGATCAGCCAAGTGGGGGAAATGTTGATGCAGATGATGCAGTCTATAAAAGAGATGAAGGATAACATGGCCACAAAAGATGGCATGAAAACGAATGTGCAACAAATAGGAAACGAAATGAAAGAAATGCGGGGTGAAATGCAGCGCATGGGGCTGAATCTCCGAGCTGGGCAAAAGGCAATAATGGCGGTTGCGAGGAGCGAAACGCGAGCAGTGGAGCTCAAAATGGCGGCGCCACGTGCTGGAGCGAGCGAGCGAGCTGAGGGGGAGTGTGGACTGTCGGTCCCGCGGTGGAGGACAAATAATACGGGAGACGTGTGGACGAGACTCGTAACGGCAGAGAGAGTGACGGTGACGGAGAGGGAAAAATTAAAAGGGGAGACCGAAACGTGTAAGACGAGACACGAGGTGACAACGGCAGAAATAATAGTGGAGACGAAGGAACGAACAAGGTGAGGAAACGCAAATAGTCACGGAAACAGAGACACGGGAGATAGAGGATGAATTGAACGGGGTGGAAGAAACTAAAAACGAACACACACACACAGAGGTAGTGAGGGACAGATTTCAATAGGGTTGAGCTTGAGAATGTGTTGGGACCCGATGCAAGCAGCAGGATAGCCTCCTTCAGGAACGAAGGGAGGCAATGTGCCCCCTTGAGGCGGATCGCGACGAGGTGAGTCCGGTCGAGCCTTGCGAGGTAGAGGGGGCGAGTGCTGTGAATGGGTGCACGCGGGGCTTGGGGGTATGGAGACCCGCGGAAGCGCTTGAGGTAGCGCAAATCCCCGAGCGTGCTCGTCCCGGTGTGTGTGGTTACGAGTGTGGCGAAATGCGTGCTGGAAGCACGCATTGCGTGAGTGAAAAGGTGTTTAGGGAGAAGCGCCATGTGTGAAAGAAACCGCGTGTGTGAGGTCGCGGTATGAAAGAGAAATGGCGGTTGGTATGCGAGAGGGCATAACCGCGTGTCCGAGTGTCAAGGCGAGGTGTGTGAGCGTCGTGGCACGTGGAAGTTTGTGCGCGAGAGTGCGACGACGACGGTGCCTGACG
>CM068966.1:45595905-45613116 GCA_035128595.1 Eptatretus atami
CCACCTCCTTTCCATTCTCTCCACTGTCTTCTTTCATTGGTTTTTCAACTCCCACCACCCTTATCCATGGCTTTTATAATTCTAGATTAACCAAGCAAAGCCGCCATGTGGGAGGCAAACTCTCGTCGAACTGTTGATTCGCCCAGTGCAGCGGTTACCAAGCATTGGACTGCTTTTAAATGGTAAGTTTTCTTCAGTATTTTACCAATACTGTAAGGAAAAGTGTTTGGGTGTGCAATGGGATAACTCAGTATTGTAAAAGCACAGGGGAATGTGAAAGTCTGTTGAGGATTTATGAAGAAATAATAATAATAATTATAGGACCGCCCGTCCTGAAGCTCACCTGGATCAGGAGCAACAGTCACTCAAGCCCCTACACGTAAGACTCCCTTCGACCCTGATTATTATTTTTATTTATCTATTTTTTCTAATGCTGTGAACAAACTTTGGTACATCACAGGCGATGAAGGTTGTGGTCAAGCTTCATCGAAATTGTGTGTCTTTTTGGTGAATAGGGCAAATACCTATTTTGGGGGGGTTCAAACCCCCACCCCTTCAATGGGTCAACCCCTTCAATGAACGCAGATTTTGATGTGGCCAATACACTTTGGTCCATTACGGGTGATGAAGATTGTGGTCAAACATCATCAAAATTGTGTGCATCGTTTCGGAGAAGAGAGCAAATACCTGTTTTGGAGGGGGGGTCAAAAAATCCCCGTAGACCACCTTAATGAGTGCAGATTTTGATAAATCTTCGTGAGGCATCAGATATGAAGCTGGTGGCCAAGTTTCATCAAAATTTAAATTTGGTTCAAGCGATAATGACTGAAGTGTTTAAAGACTGACTGATTGACCCACTCACTCACCTATGAACACTGCTCGATCACCTAAGCTCACCCGACTAAAGTCCAGATGAACTAATAATAATTAATAATAGCCATTCCTTTCTCACCATCAGGTGCAAAGGGCTACTGAGGCAGTTTCATTGTTAGGGGGCACAATCCTGGAGGGGTTGCCACTCCAACGCAGTGTTTTCGAATGGCTCATTTTTCCCAGTAAGCTGGTACTCGTTTTGCTGATCTCAGATGGATGACAAGTTCAGTCAACCCACCTGGTATTATTGATGGCATGACTAGGGCTTGAACTCAGGACCTGAAGATCTTAAGCCAGACACCTTAACCATTACGCCAACACCGGGCTTCATTTATTGAGAATTGCAATTGAGAAAATATGAGTGAAAGAATGGGAGATGTGGAATTAAATACGTTCATAAAATACCACAGTTTGATGGCTGAATCGCAAAAGCGACATTGACATAGAAGGGGGGAGATGTTGGGTGTTGGGTGATCAAAATTTCATAATTTTTGCCAAGAGATTACCCTGAATGGATTGTGCATTGATTCGACAATGGGAGGCTGAAGCTTTACCCAGGCTCATTTGCATACTCCACACACTGGCAAATAGTCAAATTTCTTAAAATGGTCACTGGCAAATCCCACCCATGTCATACTTTTCTCTCCTTTCACCTTCTCCTTCTCTTCCAACTTTTCCTTATTCTCTCATCTCCGACTGCACTCCTTTGCCCTCCTTTTATTTTTATTTTTTTGCCTCAATCTTTTCCACTTTACTTGCTTTTGTATCTTGAGTTTGAAGCATCCGACGTGGCCCCTCTCTCTTCTACTTATCTCTTTTCTCTTTCGTGTTCTCTCTCACGTGATCTTTAATTTTCCTGTGACCCCAAATAAAGATCAAGCGTAACAGTGGATTGACATCGAATGCAGGTGGAAGCATATTCAGGAAGATTTCGCGTCAAATTCTATTTTCTATTTCTTCGTGTTACACTCCACACTCCCCTTCCAAACTTCCCGCTTTTGTCATTACATGTACGAGTAGATGGCATGACTGTCAAGTATTACCAAGTTGTCCTAATTGTTGCTAAGGTATACCCCGTTTATGACGTTTCGAATGAAGACCACGTGTGGATTTCTGAGCTCCTTATGCAAATTGTATTTTTTGATTTCTACCTTGATTCAATTCTTGAATCGGAAAGTGTTTTGCATAGCATGCGTGCCTTTAAGCGCAATGTCTAAATATGCAGCCATTGCTATAGATTACAAGTATTGTTTGAGTTGTTTATGCTTAGTATTGAAGCATTTTTCCACAATTATTTTGCAATTCCTCTTCATCCTCAGGGTGAGAAGTTTGATGTTTCCCTTTCTCTTTCCTAAAGGTGCTTGAATATTTGCCTTTGTATTTCTGTAATCCTAAGACGAAGGAAAAGGAAATCATTTTAAATAGGACACATCCTGGTATTATTTCTTTTAATATGAAACGTCATTTGCAATCTGTTTGTTTGTGCTCCATCTTATCCTAACGTGCAATTCTAACAGGTGGCCCATTGTGGTCTACCACCGGTCTCTTGTGACCACAACCTTTGGCAGCCACATCCTCTTCCAAATGTGGCCTCTTGGCAGCTTTTCCCTTGATCTACTATTTAATCTGTCTTCTGTTTTTTCCACTGCATCCTCCCACCAATTCTTCTACTCCTCTACCTGATCCTCTACCCCTCCCCCTTTCTCTTCTTATCCTTCTTATTCTTATTCTTAGTTCTTTTTTCTCTCCCTTCTCCTTCTCCTCTTCTCTTCATTCTCATCCTCATTCTCATCCTCCTCCTTCTTCTCCTCCTTCTCCTCCTTCTCCTCTTCTCCTCCTCCTTAACCTCCCCTCTATCCTTATCGTTAAACTTCTCTTCTCCTTCTCGAAAACGCCAACAAATTAAGTTCGAACGAACCGTCGCTATAGCATCCGTGTATCGGAACATCTCTTGCATGCCTTTTTGTGAGCATAATCACAAGGTGGTCAGCTTTCCCCACACCCCTTGTCTTTCCTAAACACCTGGTGAAAAATATCCAATTCCCCAACCTGTGCTGCAATTGAAAGCAATAACATTTGGGCAATCCACTTCATTGGTACCGACATTGCAAAGATTGTGCTTCTGACTGCCTTTTCAGGTGAACACCGTTGTAAATTAATGACCCTGTCCATTTCCTCGCTGTCCCAGTCCATTTGCTGTTTGCGTTTGCTTGCATGTACCTGTATGAAACATTGTCAGGCCAACATCACAATTCCACACTGTTTTTCCAGGTTTGCTCTGTGGATTGAGACTGTTGTACAATATTTACGGCTTGTATGTTTGAAGAGAAATTCTTGAGGCATAACAACAAGAAGATGTATTTTAATTTCTCAACAAACCTTGACACGACTGCAGTTATCTTATTATTGTTTATTTGTGGGACTAAATTATTTAATTTTGTTATTCTTGGAATGTGCATTACTATTTACATTGAGGACATTGGAATTGGATCGGTGACGCCCTGCTTTGATGTGACGGCCAGTGTTTTAAAAGGTGCGGTTGGTGCTACGTCATGTTTTTGGCTGTTCTTTGGCTGTGGCTAATGAATCTGCAAAAGAGAGAAAGCTGGGGAGCCTGGCTTTGCTTGCATAAATTTAAGCTATAACATGATCTTCACCCAAGAAAAGTCTTCAGTTTTATTATTTTGAATCTCCCAAAGGATCAAATATTTAATCCCTGCAACTTCTATGGAAAATTACTTCTATTCCTTTAGTTAAGTCTTTAGAACTTGTATTCACTTTTAGCCAAGACAGTAAAACTGGCCTCGAGAGACTGATACCATCTGTGTGTCCTCTGTGGAGCTAATTTATTTATTGGTGCTTCTCTTCTCACAACAAGCGGTGTTTTGTGGAACTCCAGGAAGTAGATCTCTTCCAATTTTGGCGAGAGTGTCAATGCCTTCTAATCTGGCACCTATTGGTGTTGTTGGCACCAAAGCCCGAAGTATCACTGCTATCTCCAAAGAGGATGGCAAAGCAAAGTGTTTGCCCTCCTATCACAGACAGGTTAGTTGCCCCTTTATCGACTTCTCTGGTATCGTCTCACCTTACCCTCTTTCTTTCACCTTTTCAGAATCTCTTTCACTTCAAAACGAAGCCGTTATTGGTTGAAGAGTGAAGGGGGAGAAGGCCCTGTAAGGGGCGGATGATGGAACAACCATAAATCCAGACTGTCTGCTCAACTCCACTCTTTCACCGCTCATTTCGTCCGTCTGTGAAATAGTCTACCAGCATTTATACAATCTGCTTCTTCCTCTCCTGGTTTTTAAAAAATTATTATTATTATTATTATTCTTTTTATGGTCTGCTCCCTTCATATTTGGAATCCAGAGTCCATGTTTAAATATTTGAGTTAAATATACCTTGGGGTGGGAAGGGGGAAGGGCAGTTGGTTGCTACAGACTATGTTGGCAGCAAGTGTTGGGCCCAGACAGCTGCTACCCTCACTAACTTTGCAATGCACATTCCACAAAGATTGATTGCTTCAGAATTGTAGTGTACAAGTACAACACACCTTTTCCCAAATCTTGTTCACTTTCCTTGGTACCTTCACCACTTTCCAAGTCATGTGGTTCCACGAGGCTGTGGGCAGCTCTCCCTGCCCCCGCCTCTCCCCATCTCCATCACCTCAGAATTTAATAGTTTCTGAAATGGGCTTTTCGTTCGGAAATCCATCTTCAAGCACCGTTTTCTAAATGGAGAAAGAAAATGTCGGTGTTGACACGAGAGACACATGGGAGAATATTTTCCCTCCTCAGTTTTGTTTAAAAGAAGTGGCTTATTTACGAAGGGGATTCTTGTGGAGTTCCTGTATCCCAATTTGTGTAAATGAATTTTTCTGACTCTGCTCCATTCTTACAACTGTAAAGGGTGTGTAAGTGTGTTTATTATATATTTTATTTATTTTAAACTTGTCACCATCCATCTCGTATTGCTGATTCCAGCAGGCTAAGCCATTATTTCTCAAAATTCCCTGTGGATTATTGCTTTGTGGTGACAAATCAAAGTAAATGTCATTGCCTTTGTTCTGTTCCAAACTGCTCTTGTTGGCAATGACAGATATCAAGAAGCACACGCCAGAGGGCAACCCAGACAAGAAAACTCTGGAGAAGGCCATTAAGTGTCTGCGGGAGGTCATGATGTGAGTGTATCTTGTAGTTGACATTTTAGCATGGTACCAAAGCCATGCACCATTATCCTTGCTGCCGTAAAATGGGATATTTAAGAAAATTATGGAACTGGTTTTGGATGAGGGAAGTGTTGAGACGAAAGTGATGTTTAAACATATGTATGTTTTATTTTGGATGTTGATTTGTCTCGTAAGATATTTGATTGATTGGTAATGCAATCATAGTTTGAGATGATGAAAATAAACGATGTCCTCTATGTTTACCCATAACGTCCACCCCCCCCTCACCCCCCCTCCCCAGGCAGATAAACGAGGATAAAAGGAAGACTGAAGGGCAGAGGCAAATTTTTGACATTGTGTATGAAGTGGATGGTTGCCCCGTGAGTTTTGTGGTTGCTGTCGTTTCGGATGGTCTGTTCTCTCTACGTTGAGCTTTTCGACGAAGGGGAAGCATTTTTATTAATTTGGGAATAATCAACAAGATGTCCTTTTTGGGTTGAAACACCCCCCCCCCACCCCCAACAGCTTCCACCCTCAGAATAGAAAAAGGAATTTGCTCATGATTATTCTGTGGGTCCCCCATGGTAACCATCTCCTTGTGGACCATTATGCAAATTTCCCTTAATTGCAATCAACCTGGTTATGAATAGACTTGTCAAAGACCAGGGTTGTGAAATGGGGCTGGGGTGGAAGGTGATAGAATTAGAGGTAGGCCGGTTGGTTGTCACGATTATCTGCTGGGTTTGGTTTTGATGTTGAGATTCCGAATTGCTCTGCAGGGATCACTTTTGCACGCATTCTGATTGCAAGCATGTGATTTTGTACAAACGATGCAATTATGGGGTCATGATTCACGGGCAATGCCAGTGATGTCGAGCTTAAATTCTTCTCTGCAGGCCAACCTGCTGTCGTCGCAGCGCAGCCTGGTTGCGCAGGAGGAGATGGTGGCTCTGGGCGATAAGCTGTGTGATCATGGAGAGAGCATCACAATGTTCCTCTTTACCGATTGCCTCGAGGTCAGGCGGGTCGCTAAAGGGAGTGATGAGAAAATCGGGAATACTTCGGGGGAAGGGTATTGATTTTTGAGTGAACAACAGAGGTGGAGAGCGGCCCACCGATCTTGCTTTTGCCAGCCGCTGTATTTTGGTTCCGACTTTGTGTATTGTATTGTTATATTTGGTAACACGCGTTACTTAGCAATCTTACTGATGGATTAAAAAGTGAGTGAGTTTAGCTCGTATGTTTTTGAGGATTTTGAAAATCTTTTTAACAGTTATTTATCCTGAACTTCTTTTTTTTTTTGAGCCATTGGAATGTCACTTTCATTTAGTATTTCAGTCGAGGCCTATTTCTGTCAATCAATACTGCATCCCACGTATGTCTTTTGAGCCATCATTGTTTGCCATTGATGTGAAAATGTATTCCTGCTCTTCTTTTGCCGTTTTATTTAATTTATTTTGAATTCCAGCCCTTTTCGGCCCATCTCACCACCACTGCATTTTGTGTTGCGTTGCTCGCGTGCGGTTTCATAATGGAGGGTCATCATCTAACCGTTGTAAGATTAAAACCTTTTTCATAGCATGACAGAGTCGAACGGTTCAGCGTGTTTGGTGTTCCCATCTAAGCATGTAGCTCTTAATGCTGGAATCCTAGGTTAAGATCCCATATATACTATTGATTTGTCCTTCGTGCACTAATGTCCTTGATCTGAATGCTTCATGCAGAAAGCGTCTTCGTAAGCTGTAAATAACTCTGAACAATGGATGTGTGCCTAACCGAGGTTGTTCATGTCCCTCTTGCCTTCTACATCTCTTGTTGTATCATATTTGACATGATGCCTAAAGGGATAGGCTTATACGCGCATTTTAGGCAGGTTGAATCACAGGTCGCAGTATTTGTGCCAGTTTTCTTTCATGTTGAAGATGTTCATGCACCTGCTAAATGAATCCACCGAGGGAAGCAGATGTCTCAGCTCTGTGAGCATCTTCGATCGAAGCTAGCTTTTACATTACAATTCCCAAAATGAGATGGTCACTCATGACATGGCGTATCTGATGAGGTTCAACTTTTTTCTTAAAGAAAAAAACAAAAAAACATTTTCCCCTTTGGTTTTTGGATTTTGAACCACAGTGTTTATTTTATTAATAACCTCTCACTTCCTTCATTTGTTGAAGTAAGCCAAAGTTGACCATTTTCTCGGCAAACATTTTGGGACGGAACAAATGATCGCCGAGTTGAGAGTCGAATTGTGCATTTTGGAGCTTTTGAAATGTTCGAGCATCAAATAGCCGCACAAGTCCCCATTTGTTTTGATCTGTGGAATGCTTAGTTTGTTGTTCTGATTGGCAGTCTTGTTTTCCCTCTTGAGCTGACTTTGTGTGCAATAAGAACCCTTAATTGTGTAAAGCTCGGGTCTCTCGACTTTCTCTTGTTTTGTGCCTCGACTGTGCATGCCCAAATAGTTTCAAAACGTTTCTTTTTGGGGGGATTTGCCATGTTTTTTTGGAGGAGAAAACTGCAGAGAATGGGGCAAATTTTTTGGTGTTTTGTCAAGCATTTGACTCGAAAATGTCTGTGTGTGATTGTTTTAAATAGTTCATGTTTTACAAGAGAGGTTTGTTTTCCTTCACTTGTTTTTGTTCGGCTGTAAAGCCACATTAGTAGGTCTATTGAGGTGTTCTGTGCAGCACTGTATTTGGTTGTTTTGTCCTCTACAAAATCCCCCCCCCCCCCATTTTTTTCAAATGGTGTTGGGATAATTAATCAGCTCTATCTGTACATTACGCCAGGACAGAAATTCACCAAACTTGGTCGTTATGATCACCACATGGCAAGAATGTGCAAAAGCAGTGTCATTTTTTGCCCTGCTCCCTGGGGCATGGTCAAAAGGTGAAATACCGAAAATGCAATGATGGACGCATTTTTAAACGTTTTTTTGTTTTTTCAAATGAAACTTTGCAATCAATATTGGGGGACGCATGAAATATGTAACCATGTCTTGGATTTGACCCCCGGTTCATTCCCCACAGGTTGGGAACTGAGGGTAAGTAGTCAAAACAGAAAAAATAAAATTAAACTCAAAATTTGATATCGGGTCATTGCCGGTGGAACTTTGTGCCATCTTTCAACTTTGCTTTTGGTGTGAAGCGTGTGGATTTGTGATGGCACGCCATTGACTTTGCTGTAGTTCAAATGACTAGTAAAGAACAAATCCTTACCGACTGGTCAAGTCTCCCAGAATTACGGACTCGTCAATTCCTCCAGAATTGGTGTGTTTTAGTTCCATCGTGAGTGGTGCTCTGCCATTTACGTTTACAAAGAGAGAATTGGAACCCCTCCATAATCTGAATTTATTTACCACCTTAAACATTCCTGCGCATACTTCGGGTACAATCGGTAGACTTTTTCAACACGCTGGCCAGCTGTGCAGGAGTGCAGAGACGTCAAACACTTCTCAAACGGCAGTATAATACTTGCTGGGTGCTCGCATTGCCATTATTTAATCGTCCCCTACCAGTTTCACCGGAGGGGACAATAGGTTTGCTGTCTGTCTGTCTGTCCGTCACACCTGTGGTTTTCAGACTCCCCCACCCCCCCCCCCCAATTCTCTTTAACATATTCACCTGAAACTTGTGCATGGCTTTATTCTATGTTTCAAGGTCTTTTTGTCAATTTTTCACAGTTATGTCCTTTTTAAACTGAGAAAATATCACATATTATACATGGGTCAGTTTTCAGCTGCTCTGACTCCACCCAAATAAAATGATGCACCGCCATTGCATGAAGCAGCACAGATTGACAGGCCTCAGGTGTTATGCCTGATGGTTATTCTATAGCCCAGTGAATTTGCAATGGTCCCAGGTATATAACTACTGTTACGGCTGTGGAAATTTGCAATACACCAGAAAGGTCCTCAGGTCAGTTATGACGCTAAGTTCATGTGTAGTTTAGTCACACCTGTTGTTTAGAGGGAATATGTGTGATTCATCCGGGCTGCGACGCTTTGAGTTAGCCATTTTTCTTTCTCTATCTTTATTTTGGACCATTAAGCCGCCAACAACTCAAACACCACACCTTCGCCTCTTTACCTCCACAACTCCATCCCGCAAACATCGCTTCACCGCCATTCCCAAACGACGCCCACCAACAACCAAACACCACAGCAAACCCCCCACACCTTCGCCTTTCTCCTTCCACAACCACAACCACACCACCGGTCAACACCGAATGTCGTGCTGTCCAGGGCCCGTTCGGTGATTCTTGCCGAACGCGTCAAGCCACGAGTGCACATGGATGCCTTTTCGGGAGAGGAGAAGCGGATCAGGAAGGCTTCACGCCCCTTTTCTTCCATCCAATGACTGAGCATCGGTGGCATGGCCCCGCCTCCGAACCCGCTGTGAATGCGTTCCTTTTAGGAGAGGAAATCGGATCAGGGGAGGCTCACACCCCTTTTTGCCCGACCAATGGCTGAACGTCGGGTGGCGTGGCCCCGCCTCAAGCGCGTTTTGATCGCGAATCTGCATACAAGCTCTCCCCGGTCTATAAAGACGCGAGCACAACGCGCTCGGGTGTGCAGAAGGGGTGCAGAAAGTGGCGCTAGTCGGAAGTCGTGGAGTCTGAGAGGTTGTCTTTGCGGATCGGACGGCGAAGGGGACGGAGCTCGGAGTGGAGCAGGGACGCAGAAGAGGACTCAGGGGCGAGAGTTCGCCGGAGTCGGTGCGGTCCCGAGACCCCGCTAGCGGACGGAGCGTCCGCCATTCCCCTCTCCCGACCCGAGCATCAACAATTCCCCCCCCCCCATCCGCGCTGAGATAGCGCCGGTAACCCCGTCCGTTCCCAACCCAACCGTGGTGCCGACCAACACGTGCCCGCGCAACGCACGCCAAAGGAGCTCACCGACCATACCAGGGGCACGGAGTCAGGCGCTTTACGCGGACATTGCGGCTCGCCCGCCATCACGCACGAGGGTGCGGGTAAGACCCCTTCGGTCTCGTGGACCTGGCCGATCACCCAGGTCCCACGTTCATTTGGTCACGGACCTGTCTGCCTCCTTGCCTGTGAGGGTGGCTTGTATTTTCTTTGCTTTTGGTGTAAATGTGTGTGTGTGGCGCCAGTCTATTAAGTAAACCCGTATAAGTGCTTGTACATTGCTGTATTCGGTTTTAACTCTGCGTATTTTTCTTGCTTTGACTGTGTACGTGCATTTTTGTATGATTGTAAAATACGTGCTTGTCTGCGTGCGAATTAAATGTGCTTGTCAAACTGTTTCCCGTTTCGTTGCGTCCTTTCCTTTGTTTGAAAGTTCCATCTTGCATCACGTAAGGGATTGGTAGTGGGTGTAGACACCCAATAAATAATCACGAAACGTCGAGGTCGACGATAACTCCGCTCGGTTATCCCTGCAGCACGGAGCGAGCCGCTTAAGCGGTTCGTGTCCGGAGTCGACCTGCGGCGTGGTAACAACTCCTCGGTACGCTACCCGCGCGGGTACTTAGGTATATCGCCATTCGGCGATTCACCCTATTTCGTGCGGGTAGAATGCGGACTGGGTTGTGGTGAGGTTAAACCCCACCCGTGGCTAGCTCCTTGGCGGTAGTTCCAGGAGGGTCACGACCGAATTGTCCGTTCCGGTGGGCGATGCATCGCGATTCGAGTTACGTGGCCGATCGCACGCCGGCGGGCGAAATTCGTAACATTGGTGTACAGGAGTGGTGGGATTCAAATCCACCTCGGTCTCCAACTAAATTCACGGGGATCGGACCAGGGGTGTGCGAAGCAACCCCCCGTTCCCCCCAAATTACGAGCAAAGCTAAATTAATTCCTTACGAGAAATAAATGGCGTTTCAAGGCGAGCGGGTGCCGTGGGTAGAAATGTATATGTGTAGTAATGTAGAATCCATGGCCCGGGACGGTTCCTTTTGTAATTCTAATCCAAGGGGGAGCTCACCCTCATGTATTGAGCACGGACTTTGCCGGCAAACGGAGTCGCACAATGGCGGCGCGATCGACCTCAGCGCAGGACGGAGCGGGCCGCTATTATTGGCACAACGAACGGCACGACACGAGGCGAGCGTCCCAACAACCATTTCAAACCCGTGGGCATGGCAGGCAAGGCAGGCGGACATCGCGGGCTTCGGAAACAATTGGAGGAAGAATGGAAAACCGAGCTCGAAAAGAAACAAAAGGAGCACAATTTGGAAGTAAAACAACTAATGGAAAAATATTGGAGGGGGCAAGGCGGTTCAAAGAACTAGAGGGGAGAGTGAGGGAAATACAGTTGGAAGAGAAAAATGTGAACACATTTGGAAATAAAAGCGAGAGGTAGAAGAAGGCAATCGGAAAAGAAGAGCCTAGAAGGGACGATAGAAAGAAAAGAGACACGCTTGGAAGGCCTAGAGAGATACGGTAATGAAATGGAAGAAATGTGGAAGGAAGCCATGCGAAGAAGGTAAGGAGGCCAGAGAGGAAGAATGGAAAAAAACTTTAGAGTTACGGAAACACAAAACAAAGAGACGGAATTACAAAACGAGTTGAGGATGGTGAGAGAAGAAAGAACGAGAACGGAGAATGAAACGTTAAGGAACCACACTGTACAGATCGAACAGCTGGAACGAAGGCCAGATTAAAAGAATGAGATGCAAGAAAGAGAATGATGGAGAAACGAATGAGACAGGAGAAAGAAATCAGTCAATTGAAGGAAATAACGAGATTGCAGAATGAGGACAAGAAAGAGTACTGAAAGAACAAGGAATGAGACAGGAGAAAGAAATCAGTCAATTAAAGGAAATAACGAGATTGCAGAATGAGGAAAAGAAAGACAGTGGAATAGACAACACAAAGAACAAGGAATGAGACAGGAGAAGGAAATCAGCCAATCGAAGGAAATAACGAGATTGCAGAATGAGGAACAAGAGAGACAGTGGAATAAAAAACAAAAAGAGTATGAACTTGAAACTGAACGACAAAAGGAAAAAAACAGGTTGGAGTGTGCGGAGATAAGAAAGGAATTTGAAAAGAAAGCTTCTGAGTTACAGAAACACGAAGACAAAGAAAGGGAACTACAAAACGAGTTGAGGATGATGAGGGAAGAACAACTGAAGCAGGAAGGAAAAATGAGGCGATTGAAGGACACAACGAGATTGGAGAGGGAAGAACGAGAGGAACAATGGGATAGAAACAAAAAGAACATGAAGCCGAGGTTGACCAATTGGAAGAAAAGGCAAGGCTGGAGTGCGAGGAGATAGACAAAGAACAGCGAATAAAACACAAAAGGGAAATTAACCAAATGAAGAAAAAGAAACTGGAGAAAGGAAGGACAGGAGAGGAAACAAGGAAGAGTAATGAGAGAGCAGCAAATGAAACCAAAAAGGAGATTAACCAAATGAAGCAAACCATGAAACTGGAGAAGGAAGGACAGGAGAGGAAACAAGGAAGAGTAGTGAGAAGAAGCGAATGAAACACAGGAAGGAAATGAGCCAATTAAAAGAAACGATGAGATTGGAGAATGAAGAGCAGGAGAAACTGTGGGGTAGAAAACAAGAACAATGTGAGTTTGAAATTGAACAACTAAAACGGGGAGCAAGATTGGAGTCCACGGAGATTGAAAAACTCCGGAGGGAGAACGAAGAACTCAGGAAGTTCCGAGAGGAGGAACGACTCAAAAGGAGCCAGAAGTAGAACAACGCAATATAGGTGGGACGTGTGATATCACCACAAGGAGCAATGTCGGTGGTGCAGGACTTGATCGACGCCACTCGTCGGATGAAGGAACAATTGGGACCAACCCTAATAAAGGAGACACAAATAAAATGGAGAAGAGGGAAGCAACAGAGACAAAGAAGGAAGTAGAAGTATTGCCAGAGACAGGGAGATAGACCGAGTCGAGAATGAATTAAATAAAACGAAGGAGGAAACAGAGACTTGATCCAGGAAGAAACGATAAACACGAAGAGACAATAGAAATAAAATGTATAGAGACGTGGGAGATAAAAAAAATAGAGGAGAGACTGCACGATAAAGACGGGGTTAAGGACGAGCACACACACATTAAGGTAGTGGAGGACCATGAGGGGGAGCTGGCAGAATGTTTTGTGACCCGGTGCGAGCAGCTGGATAGCCTCCTTCGGGAACGGAGGGAGACACTATTCTCCCTTAAGCTGATCTCGACCAGGTGGGTTGGTCGTGTCAAGCGAGTTGGAGGGGGCGAGTGCTGTGGACAGGTGCACACAGAGCTTGGGGGGTATGGAGGCCCCGGAACCCCTTGTGGTGGCACTAATCCCCAGTGTGATTGTCCCGGTGTGTGTGGTGAAAGGTGTGAGCGCCCCCCGTGTGTGAGTGGTGTGGTCACGAGTGTGCCGAAGTGCGTGCCTCCAGCACACGGTGTGTGAGAGGGACAGCGTGTGTGAGGTCGCGGTATGTAAGGGAGATGACGGTGGGCATGGGGAGCACGCAGCCGCGTCTCGCGGTGTGAATGTAATGGAATGGAGTGTGAGCGTCGTGACACGCAGGTGTGCGTGGGTCGAATGGCGACGACGACGGGACAGAGAAAACAAAGGCCGGGTAGCGGCGTAGCTGGATGGGGGACCGCGCCGGGTTTACCCAGCAGCGAGCGCGAGGTTCGTGCCGTGCTACGCACGAGGCCGCCAGTGCGCGCCTACGGGAGTGAAGCCGGTCCGGAAACGCCAGCGGTGAATGTTCCGATCCCGCGGACGGACAAAGGTTAGGCTGGATAAACGGATTTGGACCGGATGGGTTCTCCACGCGGGCGTGTGTGTGAAGTTCTTATGTGGCCTGCGCAGTGTGTCTGTTCGCAGAGCGCACGACGCAGGTCACGGACGGGCAGAGCACATGTGTTCGTGTGGGGAACCCTCGAAAGGGAGGCTTGTTTTTTTTGATGCGAGGGTGACGTCATGGCTGCACGTGTGGTTGGAATCTGGCAGAGGGTGAATCCCTGCCGATGGTACGTCCAAGAGGGACGAGGGACTGCGAACAGCTGCCATGACGTCACGCCAAAGGAGCGCGGCTGTGAATTGCCGTGCTGGTGCGCAGGTTGGGAGTTGCCGCGCTGGTGCTGCGCGAATAAAAAAAAAAGTAGAAAAAAAAAGCAAGCCTCGCTTCGGGTGAACAGGATTCCCAGGCAAGGGGTGGAAGACCCCTTTGCCAGGGCATAGGACACAACTAGTTAGGGGAAGGGTTAGTGATAGCTTGACCGGTCTCATGGGGCAGGGTAAATCCTCATGGGGCCCGTGGAATGGATTAGTTAGAGGGATTCAGTTTAGATTTAGGATGGTAGATGGGAAAGGAATATTATTTGGAGACAAAGACAGACTGTGAGGTGTAGTGGGGACGTAGCTTAGCTACGTAGATTAAATGGAAGTGCTACTAGTGTAAGGGAGACGTGGGAGCACGAGTTAGTTAGGGGAAGTAGTGAGCAGGATGGCAGAGATCAGCGATGGAGTGAAATGAATGGAAACATGTTGAGTGAGTGAGGCCAGCGGGTCTGTGTGAATGGAGCGAATGTGGAATGCATGGTGCGATGAGTGATTGGGGGAGGAGTGATTCCGCCCAAGGGACCCCAGGGTCAGTGTAGAGTGAGTTAGTGGGTTAGTTAAATTGACAAAATGGAGGTCGTTTTGCTGTTGGTGGGAAAGTAGGCTCGATACCCGTTTGGAGGGGTGCAGCAGCCTTGTTGACGGGCTGGGAGCGTGGCTGGGCGAAGGTGATATCGCTGATGGGTACCCGCGGGCACCGGGCTAGTCGGCCAAGGCCATGGGGGGCCGGGATAGCGTAGTGGGCACGGGTGCGCCCGCATGATGCGGGGGCCCGGGGCGCCATTGGCCGCGTGGGCAGTGTCGTGGGCACGGGTGACCCTCGAAAGGGGCCCGGGAAGCCAGCCTGCCACGTGAGCGTTTCAGGGGAGTCGCCATGGAGGGCAGTCCCCGGTGTATAGGGAGCTGGTAGGCTCGGAGGCAGTGTAGTGCCTGGAGTGCCATCGTTTGGGAATCGCAGAGGGTAGTTCCTGCCAAGGGAGCCACGCGTCCCAGCCACGAAACCGTGTGAGGGCACGGGCGGAAAATTGGGGGGCAAGGCCCAAAATTGTAAGGACACAAACACAGGCGACGGGAATCTTGGTTGTTAGCACCAATAGTTTAAGCGAGAGGCACTTGTTGAAAGCCCCGGGGTAGTTCAAAAGTTAAATGGATAGGGTAGATAGGAAGTGTACCTCCCACACCATCCATCCCTTCGCTCTCGTTGTGGGCCGCTGGACCCACTTTGGGTAAAGTTCGCTGAACTCCGAGGAGGCATCCTGAGGCTTGAGTTGGGCCTCGACAAGGACGCTAGCTCTCCCTTATTCCCCTCCGGGAAGGGAACGTAGGGGTTGGGAGTAGGCTAGGAAGACTATAGGTTAGCCGAACAAAGACGATAAAGGGGGTTAGGGGACGATATATAGTGGGGAAATAAAAAGAAAAATAAAACAAAAAAATTAATTGGGGCTAAATTGGTTTTGACAAATTAAGGGGGTGGGTATGGACAGAGACAGGCAAAGGCGATAGGTTGGGAGGGAGACAGTAGGTAGGTCCGAGCCGCCTTCCGAGTGGCCAGCACCACCGCACTCCCTCCACCGACCTCCACTGAAAGGCAAAGGCTGGCCAACTTCATCGGCTGGCTGTGTTACTTCAAGGCCTGTGCCGGCCCACTTCATCGGCTGGCTGTTTACTGCAAGGCCTGTGCCGGTCGGATCGTCTGACTGCTGTTTTTTGCTTCAAGGCCTGTGCCGGTCGGATCGTCTGCCGGCTGTGTTTGCTGCAGCGGCCCTGTTTTGCCATGCCTTGCCTGCACACCTTTGCCATCCATGCCTACTGCCCTCGTCATCTTTTGCCCATTCTGTTCTGCATTCCCCCCCCCCCCTTGTTCATTGCCATGTGCGCCAGGATCGTCGCGCAGTTTGCGAGGACTGCCCTGTTGGCAGCTACAACACGGGCCTGCAGTGGTGGCCCGTGCACTGTGTTTGCGTCCATCCATCCATCCATTCATCCATCCATCCATCCATTCCGTTGTGTTCATTGCGTGTGCCACTTGAGCTGGCACGGAGACTGCGTTGGCAGCTCATGCGCCGTTGTGTTCATTGCGTGTGCCACTTGAGCTGGCACGGAGACTGCGTTTGCGCAACTCATGCGCCGTTATGTTCACTGCGTCCATGTTAAAAGGGGAGGCCTTGGACTGCGTGTGTGCAGGCCCACATTCCCTGTCACCTGCATTATTGCATGAGCCAAAGGACTGCGTGCGAGCAGCCTGGCTCCCTGCTGACTTTTGTTTTTCTCTTTGCAGAGTCCATTGATCCTGGGCCATGGAATAGTGTAATTATAAGGTTAAGGTGTTAAGGTGTGTATTGTATATGAGTGCGCCCCCGGCATGTAAGTCTTAGCGCCGGCAATTTATTTAAGTCTGTCCGATGAGTGGGTTTGTTTTAGTTAGTTACTCAGCCGTAGTTATTTATTTTGGGGACACGAATACACTGAATGTCGCACTCAGGGATCCGAAGGTAAAACGTACTAGGAGAACTACACATGATGGCACACGAAATATTCGACGATTCGGGACGAGTCTGTAAAAAGGGGAGGGGTAGTGTTACGGCTGTGGAAATTTGCAATACACCAGAAAGGTCCTCAGGTCAGTTATGACGCTAAGTTCATGTGTAGTTAGTCCACCCCTGTTGTTTTAGAGGGAATATGTGTGATTCATCCGGGCTGCGACGCTTTGAGTTAGCCATTTTTCTTTCTCTATCTTTATTTTGGACCATTAAGCCGCAACAACTCAAACACCACCACCTTCGCCTCTTTACCTCCCACTCCATCCCGCAAACATCGCTTCACCGCCATTCAAACCACGACGCCCGCCAACAACCAAACCACCACAGCAAACCCCCCACCACCTTCGCCTTTCTCCTTCCACAACAACAAACCACACCACCGGTCAACACGAACGTCGTGCTATCCAGGGCCCGTTCGGTGATTCTTCCGAACGCGTCAAGCCACGAGTGCACATGGATGCCTTTCCGGAGAGGAGAAGCGGATCAGGAAGGCTTCACGCCCCTTTTTCTTCATCCAATGACTGAGCATCGGTTGGCATGGCCGCCTCCGAACCGCTGTGAATGCGTTCCTTTAGGAAGG
>CM068966.1:45642787-45653712 GCA_035128595.1 Eptatretus atami
TTTGTCTTTGAAAAAGGAAATGTGTTTCTGACACTATGTACTAGAAGTACCAAAGAGTCTGCAGTAGATCCAAGATACAAGTGCCTAGTCGCTGGAGAAGACCCAAACCTGTTCGGCAGTTCGTGCACAGTAAATTGCTCTGAATGTTGTGATTTGTTCGCAGCATGGCTTTGAAAACCATTGCAGGCGGAAACATGGAAAGGTGGAAACAATGACTCATGGTGGCACTTTCAGAGTCTTCTGTACGTGCCCAAGTAATCGCCACCCAAGTTGCATCGGCATCGGGTGTGCCTGAATCCGTATTACATTATCGTGAAACGTGTGGACAAAATGCTTTGCAACTGCTCTTCTTTTTTTCACCTTGCCCATTCTTCTCGACACTCTAACAATGCAACTTTGCACCTCCCCTCCCCCGTAGCCCTTCCATCTGTTTTACATCTCATTAACACTTCTGTCGTGCAGCTTCAAAGTTGTTTTTCTCTCTTTTTGTTTGTGTGTGTGTGTGTGTGTGTGTGTGTGTGTGTGTGTGTGTGTGTCCGCTGCCTGTTATGGTGTCTGTAATTTTTACTTCTACTCTCCCTGAACCACTGGATGGTATGTGTTTATAGTGTAGTAGATAGTAGAAAAATCGTGCAAATTTTGATACAAGCATCAAATTTGGCATTTCTGTTCTGCAGGGCTTTCTGATCAAATCTGCCCGATTGGCCATTTGAAAATCCAAATGTTGAAAAATTTGAAAAAAACAAAAAACTTCTAAAACATTTGAGGTCACAGCTGGCTGAAATTCTTGAAGCGCAAGTGAACATCCCAGACAGAGAACCAAGGGGAGATGCAGTCATCATTGATGGCTCAGCACTTATCAATGCCCCACCTCCATGCACTTCAAAGATATTTGATGACTATGCTAAAGAAGACATCATCCCAAAGGTGGAATCCTATGGTGCCAGGTACGAGAGGGTGGATGTAGTGTTTGATGTGTACAAGAAGTCGTCTGAAGTCCGAGGCAAGGTCGAAAAGGGGGCAAGGAATCAGAAGAAGAGTGACAGGAACCAGGAAGACCCAAGTAACTGGAGAAGCTTTCTTTGAGATGACAGCAACAAGACTGAGCTGTTTCACTTCCTTGGGAAAAGATGTATGAGGCACAGACGACAAGCACAGTCATTGTCACAAAAGGAGAAGATGCCATTAGCACACAAGGAAGTCACTGGATGCTTTGTCTCCATGTTGTCATGAAGAAGCTGACAGTCGAATATTTGTACACGCCAGGGTTGCAACGACGGATGGTAGCAAGTCCATTATCATTAAGGCTATGACACGGACGTACTGGTCATAGCAATATCTGTACTGCATCCTTACAGGAACTAGGTCTTGAGACATGTGGATTGCCTTTGGCCAAGGAGCCAAGGTGCGATGGATTCCAGTCCATGAGGTAGTTTCTGAAATGGGGCCTGAGAAAGCTAGAGGGATCGCATACTTCCATGCGTTCACTGGATGTGACGTCGTGTCTGCCTTCGTGTCCAGAGATGTCTGCCTCCGTGTCCATCAAGCTGCGGATGAAGGCCTTGTAGGTTTACCAAGCGGTAAAGGGAAGAAAACTGCATGGCAGACTTGGAACGTCTTTGATGATGTTTCTGAAACATTCACTAAGCGCATCTTAAACATGAAGTGTTCTATGCAACGCAGCACAAGAAGCATCAATGGGATCTAAAAGCTCGACGGAACTCCAATAGCCCGGATCGAAGTAGCGAGTTCACATTGCATATAGCCCACAATACAGATAAACAAAAATATAGCATAGAGAACAAAGGCACTGGGAATTCTCCCACTGATTCTGGAGGCAGCAGTCTACTAGTGGTCCCGATGATGAGAAGCCAATAAGTAAATATGGCGCTATCAGGGCATGTGTAAACACTTAACTTCAAGGACACAGGCAGCAGAAACATTCACCAAAACTAATTACAATGTTATAAGTGAGAAGGAAAACTGTTGTGTTTATAATTTATCATTTGTTTGCTTCAGGTAGCCAACAAGTTAACAGAGGATGCGGCGTGGCGTATCTTCACCACTGCCTCCCACCCCTCCCGTTCGAGACACCAGGGTCCATTATACACTGTTGAGCTAGAGTGGGGGATAAAAGATAAAAGACGATAGATTAGGTGAGAAAGTGGATGAGGGGATAAGTTGAAAGGATGAAAAGAGGAGGGAGTGTTGGCAGCAGATCAAAATTCCACCAATTGTTACGATCAAGTCTTCGCCTAACGTCACTAACCGATACCTGCAGAACATTTGTTTCAACGGTACTCGCATCTTGTTGAATCCTCCGCATATTGGCCGTGTAAAGTAAGGTGAAACCCACTTAACCCATGTCCCAATTGGAAAAGCACTTCTAATGCTTGCTTTTGGGGGAAAGAAAACATCTCGCCAGTGGACCGAAACCTTGAAGTCATGCGACGCGTTCTACACCGAGGAGAAATTCATCCTATGCGCACCATACTCTGACGAACGAGAAGGCCTGGCCCTTACTAATTTTTTGGGGAATGAACGAGCAGACAGAATAATAGACACCGAGATTAAAATAATAGTATAACGGAAGAATGCCATTAAGATACATCACTCGATGAGACTGCATGCAACAATCTTACTCAGGAGAACACGAGTTCTAAATTTCTGTGATGTCGCCAGCGCACCAAAAGGTCAGAATCGCCCGGAGGTGTCCGGACGTTTTTCCGCACAGCAAGATCCATAGGCCCAGAACGTAAGGACATGCGCAAGAGACGACTGCCAGGAGCCCGACCATTAGTCCGCCTCTGGTCTTCTCACAGGGCTGGAGCGCAGCGTCCATGACATGGTTACCACGATCCAGGAGAAACAGGAGACTGTCATGCCCAAGGAAGAAATGGTCGTAGGCTATACCAACACCTCCACAAGATCACGACAAGTCTGGCCTGATTCCCCACAAATCATTGAAAACACCGGTTACAGCTGCTGAATGCATCAAGAAACTAATTTACATATCGCACATTACACACCCACCAACAACAACACACACACACACAGATAACATTTCATCAGCCCACCACCCCACCCTCGCCGGCAGCATGCAATAACATAATTACACCACAGCAGAGTGATAATGAACAAAGCACAGAAGTCTGCCCGAACCACGAGAGGAGGAACATTCACGGCCGAATCTACCCTCAAAACGGATGCCTCTTTCATGTGCAAGTTAGCGACCTGCGAGTGGGAGTCCTCAACAATTGGCAACGTCAAAAATGAAGCAAAAGTAGGAAGTGCAGTAAAGCACAAAGACTCGATGAGTCAATGCAACCTGGACCATGAAATCCGCCTAGCCTCAGACCCTCAATCGCAGACGTGTGATGTGCGACGGTGTAAGTTGAACAAGTGGGAGCGGGGTAGGGAAGCAGCTTAAGGTGAGCGTATGACAGACAGCACATACCGTGACACTTGCATTGAGGGTATAATGAGAAGGGAAGAGAAGCCGTTAACAGAAGTAAGTCCTGCCATCATTAAATTCCATTTCACGAGACAGGGGAATCAACCGGTGCAGGCCGTTGCCGCTTTGAGTATTCGCTCAAACATTACAGAAACACAATACCAGCTGCAACGGCGCTCATACGGACTACTGGATTCCAAAGCGGTTTTCACAGAGTGGAATATCACAAATCGAGCGAAACCAGAATTGTGATAAGTGCTGCCTAGTCTTCCGAACCGTACGCTTAAGCCAAGAAATTCATGGCGGAACCATTTATCGCATAGTCCCGACCGGAACACGAACAGTCAAAGACTTGTGCCTCACATTTGAAAATCGACTTTCCGCGACTGAAGCACCCTCAAAGCTCATGATGATATTGAATTGTGCAAGATTCAAAAGTGGTAAAAGGTAATGTTAACACTATTCCTTGATGAATAGACAATCTGGTTCGGGACCAGGAAAGGTAATGAAAACCAAATCCATTCGACAAATGGTTGGAATCGCGAAATTTTGTTTTTTTTCCGAAATGCAGGCTCTCAAAACAATGCAGCGCATCGAATTTCCGAAAAACGCACCCATCGAAGGAGTTTTAACGCTTAACTGGGCATATTCCTTTGAGGCCTCAAGCAACGACTAACCCTTATTGGCATGTCGTATTCGCCCTCTTCTGTCAGCAATGCGCAGGTGACATGTGAAGGAGCACGGCGCGATCATGGCCCTGTAGTGAGCAGAATTATTTGTAGGTGCCAGTGAGCCTCGCCTACGTAGAACTACGTCGACCAACCACCCGCAGGGAGCCAGAACTCCAGCCCAGGGATGCAACACATGATTTGCTCGCCGTACCAGATCGGTGTTAGGAGGCCAATGAACAACCACGAACACGCGAGCCGCGAATGTGTGTGTACTCTCGCCTCTTCCAGCATCATGCTTCTAATCCGTGTTGTGTATCAACTCGCACAGGCCTGTCGTTAGCAAGCAGCCGCAGAACTAAGACAAAGATGTAGAGCCGACCTGTGCGTGTTTTATAAAAAGAACGGGGTTGACATGCAATCAAACGTGAACCCAATGAGCGCCATGCCGAAGACCGCAATAAATTAAGGTAATGAGTGTATTGAAACAAAAATAAGCCTGTGGCTCGTGGTAGGTTGGCGCGTGAATCCTAGGGCCGAGTTCAGCCCCGTCGGCCCCTGAAAAACACCAGGGGGACTCGGCCTGTCATCCCCCTGACGTCGCGAAAGAGTACCGTCCAGTGACTGGGAGAAAAGGGGCGCTGCATCAGCGTACACAGTCGGCTCAAAAAGTGACCCCAGAAGCGCCAACACCACCATCAAAAAAATATAACTACAGGGATGTTTGCCGCAACGTCGGCCTCCCCCCCCCCTTCGCTTCTCCCGCCCACCCCTTGAGGAGAAATTCACAAAGGAAAAATAGACTTCGTTCCATCACATGTACATGAATATAGGGTGTTCGTTACCACTTGCTGTGGAGCACTGCCAGTGCTAATTGGCTAAGCAACTCAAGCACACCAAGAAACCTCTGATTAAGGAACCGCGACGGCAGCCTAGCGACGCTGGGAACTGACACACACGGACATTCAACAGCATCATTACAACAAAACACCGAAAAAGGCTATAACAATAAAAACACTCAAACACATTATATTGTGCAAGAACCACTCCTCTGTAGATCACACATCCACCACAGACCCACACACCCTCACAGACCCAACAACTCACAACCCACACATCAGCACAACCCCACATCACCCACAGACCCACACTCCCAAGACCACACTCCACCCACAAGACCACAATCCACCCACAACCCACCATCCACTCCACAGAACCAATCCACCACAGACCCAACTCCACCCACAGACAACACCACCCACAACCCACATCCACCCACAGACCACACATCACCCACAGACCCCACACATCCACCCACAGACCACCATCCACTCACAGACCCACACTCCCCACAGCCCACGACACCACCCAACCACACATCCACCCACAGACCAACATCCACACAGACCCAACATCACCCAACCCCTGCCACCCACAGACCCATTCCACCCACAGCCACCCCCACCACAGACCATCACACCACCCACGACCCACACATCCACCCACAACACACACTCCACCGCCAACCACACTCCACCCACAGACACAACCATCGTCAATATAGACTAGACATGAGACCTTCGCACAAACGCCAGTTTTTGCAAGAATTTCCACGCCTGGTCAACTATCTCCTCCTTTCTCTCCCTCTCAAATAACACAAATCACTTTCTATCCCTATCAATCAATTTCCATATTAGGTTATAAAATAGTGCTCTGCATTGCAGACATCTGCGTGTGACGCACGAGTCGGTACCACTTTCATACTCGCACGAGCGAACACGATAGGACGAACATCATGGTAAACCTGAAAAAACATCCGGGAGTTAAAGCAACAACCAGAAGTACCAGTGAAAATCCACAAAGTTTTTTTTCATTTAAAACTATTTGAATAAATCATATCCTTCCTGCCATAAAGAGAATTAATGTCCGTCAATGGGGCGTGTATCTTAAGACAGCTCTAGCGATTGCGCGGACAAACATCATTACGTGAGCTCGTGAGTGACAATGTACTTTTTCCTCCACGGTATCTCCATGAATGATGAAAGCACTTGTCCAGCTCCAAATTACAGAGCCTTTAAAACAATCTCGCGACGTAAGAGAAAAAGAGGGGCGATTGCGCTGAGGGGCCGTAGCGATGGCTGTGCTTAACACACCACACAGCCACACACACACACACACACACAACGACAACCCACCACAGATCACCAACACACACCACACACGACACAAACTGCTGCATACTACCGGCGAATGAAACAAAACGTTTTGGCGAAAAAAGTTTTTAAACTTGAGCACCCGCATATGGCTGCGTATCCCAGTGTTTTGAAATAATAGGACAGAGTGAAAAACTTGTCTTGAGGAACTGTGAGGAAAGGTGAGAGAACAACAGTCTCGGGGCGGGACGAGAGGAGTAACACCTTGAGGAGGATTCTGTGGACATTCTCTTGTGACATTGCACATTCGGATATCGGGTAAAAACAGCAATGCACAATTGGAACATTCCTGGAAAATGTGAGCCGACCTGGTGCTGGTGCCTTTTTTGTCCTGCTTCTGTGATACTTAATTTGGTCCCTCGGGCAGCATCCAGGAGGAAAGCATGTTTCAAGTTTCTTATTTGGCATGCTAATATAAAAGTGTTCCTTCATCCGTGGCACGACATGGACGAGACTTTTAGATGGTAGCGATTGATAAAACGAGTGTACACTTTACTTAATACGTATAGATGTGGAATTGCCTGCCAAACAGCATGTTGTTCCTCCCGAGTTCCGTGAACTCCAGTCGAGAGATATTATATTATTACCGAGCCAGAGGGTCCGATTGGGGGTTGAGGAAAGCTTGAGTGGAATGAGTGTGTGCAGGCAGATGCAGGAATTTCTGCTCGAGAGAACGTACTTGTACATAATATATAAACACATGCGGCAGAACGGCACTTTAACACGAACACCAAACTACGAGGAGATAACGATGGTAAATTGGGATTGAACCGGATGCAGCACTGTGATGTGCACAATTGGAAACCAAACGAAAACTGACAAACAATCAATAAATATTATCAGACATTATTTATTTGACGACTGAAATAATCCACCGACACTCACCCGAAGACTCTCCCTCCAATTCACGTTATTTGCCATGGTGGCCACAATCAATGTGTTATATTAGTAATTAATTATTTATTTTTAATCGTCAATTGGTGAAGGAGGTGCGGAATTTGAAGGAAAGGTTTATCTCGGATACGAATAACGAACACGGGTTCTGCCTACACATGATGGTGTCCAGGCACGGAAGAATACTCGCGTTGAATAGCATGGACTCCCATAAATCTACCGTTTAAACTAAGGGGATACATCACCAGTCGAGCTGAAGGATGTCAGAAGTTTAATTTATGTAATGCGCATAATCGAGACGCTTGGTGGATTACAAAACAGGAGGGCAGACATGAGAAAGAACAAATAATTAAATGGGAAGGGGGGGGGGAAAGGACAAAAAATCACAAATGGGACGGACAATAATGCATGGAGCAGGGTTGGGAGGGGCAAGACAAATAACTCATGCTTGGGGGAGGAAAGACAAGTAAACATGAAGGTGGTGGCGCAAAGATAAAGAAGGTTGGTTGGGTGAGAGGGACAAAGACAAAGAACGACATCATGGACATAGACAAAGATTAGGGGAGGGTGGGGACAATACAAAGAAGTGCGAAGTCGTGGGGGAGACAATGCCAGAATATAGGCTCGAAGCCTGGTACTGACAGAATGCATGGACTTAAGTAGCCGATGGGGAAAAGAAAAAAAAGAAGCAAGTATGGATCCTATCTGGGGTCCTGAATATGGAGTTGGGGTCGAGCAAACAGGCAACAGGCCAGAAAGTGCAGTGCGAATCATCTGCATAGGGCGGATGAGATACTCATGTCCGATGGTTGCCCAGGTGGAACAAACAGTCTCCCTTGGAGCTTACAAGCTGAGACTCGAGATCAACTCGGGAAAGAAAAGCAGCGCTCACCAGCGACGGAGCGAACACAGGGTTACCGAACCCACACAGATACACGCACACAGAATGGAATAAATCAATAATATAAAACAGAAGAACAAATACAAATAATCGAAATAAATCAGTGTGAGTAACCTCAATCAATTTGAGGTCCTTCCACACAACTAAACAAACAAGGGGACAGAATAAACAAAGAAATATCCGCCTTTCTTAGCACTTAGCTTGGCCCAGAGTGAGTTTCAGTACTGAAGCCCCCAAACCTTCGACGCCAGAAGACGTTCAAAATGAGCCGACGCTCGCTGCTGGAAAGCGTACGGCGGATGATGTGAAGCGTATCCATGCGGGCTCGAGACCGCTGCAGCTCCTGAGTCGACGACCCTCAGACGCGCCCGCTCTTGGCAGAATGCGCGTCTCTTTCCCGAGGCTCGATATAAGCTTGGCACTGTACCACGACGATCAGCCAACATTGTGCTGGGCTTGCTCCCACGTGAGCCATCGCCTCAGTACACACAAGACGGCGTCGCTCACGTTCAAGGGGAACCACTGAAGCTCTTGTTTCGACCCATCCGTCTTCGCCCTCTCGTCCTTCCACTCCGCTTCGCTCGAGCCGTCTCCCCACTGCGAAATTACTAACGCCTACTCTGCTCCTGCCATGAGCACTCCCCGTCTCTCCAGGACGCCCCTTTCCTCCTAACCAACCCATAGCATCCACCGTGCGGTCCGCCAGCCCGTCCCCGGAGGCGGGCCTCTGCGCCTGATGTGCGCCGTGTCACGTTAAGGACTATCCGCCCCTTATCGTCCGTGCTGAAATACAAAAACAATGGGAAAACGCACGGCACAAACGGGAAATTACCTGACCCCCATATAAAACAGCACACCACCCCCATGTGGACAAAGTAACCTGAGCTCACAGTTTCCCACTTGTACCAACGAATATCCACCGTCATCGGACAACGCATCTACACGACTAATCTTCCATGAATCCTTCATCACCCACAAACATAACAATAAAACACGATGAAAGAAGGAATCATGGACAATGCACATGGCTTTACTCGGCACTGAGAATGAACAACGAAAAGCGAAAATTATCACTGACACTAGCAACATGGATGGGGAAGCAGACCATCAAACTGACACCGGTTGATGAAGCGCCTGCTAAAATGAGCCTGCCAAGAAAAGAAAGTATATTGGTGACTTGGAGGGTTCGTGAAAATACCACCCCTGAACATCTCCTTTCTTTACTGTGTAAAACCAATTTTTTTTTGTCTTGAAAGGAATGTGTTTCGACACTGTTAGAGTACCAAAGAGTTCGCATAGATCCAGCTACAAGTGCCTAGTCGCTGGAGACGACCAAACCGTTTCGGCATCGTGCCAGTAATGGCCTGAATTGGATGTCGCTAGCAGGCTGAACCATTGCAGGCGGAAACTGGAAAGGTGGAAACAATGACTCATGTGGCACTTCAGAGTCGACGGCCAGTACGTCCACGCAGTTGCCGTCGGCATCGTGTGCCTGAACCGTATACATACGTAAACGTGTGGACAAACGCTGCAATGCTCTGGCTTTTTCACCTTGCCCATTTCCGACACTACAATGCAACTTTTGACCTCCCTCCCCGAAGCCTTCACGTTTACACTCATAACACTTCTGTCGTGCATTAACATGTTTTCTCCTTTGTTTTGTGTGTGTGTGGGTTGGTGTGTTGTGGTGGTGGTTCGCTGCCTGTTATTGGCGTAATTTTTACTTCACTGTCCTGAAACCACTGATGGAGTTTCATAAGTTAGTAATAGTAAAAATCGTGCAATTTGATACAAAGCATCAATTTGGCTCTCGGTTGGCTTCGATGCAATCGCCCGATTGCCATTTGAAAAATCCAAATGTTGAAAAATTTGAAAAAACAAAAAAACCTCAAAACAGAGTCACAGCGGCAATTGCTTGAAGCGCAGTGAACATCCCAGACAGAAAACTAAGGGAATGCAGTCACATGAGGTACAGTAGCCCGACACCGCCGCACTTCAAGATATTGAACTTAGCAAAAGAAGACCATCCCAAAGGGAACCAGTGCCAGGTAGAGAGGGTGATGTAGTGGATGTCAAGCGTCTGAAGTCGAGGCAAGGTCGGAGGGGGCAAGGAATCAATAGAGTGGAACAGGAACAGAAACCCCAAGAACTGGAGAACTCTTTGAGAACAGCAACCAACGAGCTGTTGCACCCTGCGAAGTTAGAGGACAGACGACAACAAGTCCATTGTCACAAAAGAGAAATCCATTAGCAACACAGAGGAAGCACTCGGAGCTGTCTCCATGTTGTGAAGAACTGCAGTCGAATATTGTACAAACCAGGGTGCAACGACGTGATGGTAGCAAGTCCATTATCAGAAGCAATGACCACGGACGACTGGTCAAGAAATACGTCTGCATCCTACACGGAACAGTCTTAGAACAGTGGATGCCTTTGGCAAGACGCCAAGGTGCGATGAGTCCCAGTCCATGACGGTATTCTGAAATGGGGCCGAAAAGCTAGGGAGATACCATCGTTCACTGGAATGTGACTCGGTTGTCCCTTCGTGGCAGAGATCTGCCTCCGTGTCCAACAAGCTGCGGTATAAGGCATGCAGTGTACCAAGCGGTAAAAGGGAAGAAAACTGCATGCAGACTGGAACCTTGAATGAGGTTCTGAACATCACAAAGCCAAGCACACGCAACAATTGATTCGAGGATTTTGACTTTGAAGTTTTTTTTTTCAAATTTCAAATTGGATTTTCAATGGCAACTCGGGCAGATTTGATAAATCCCCTGAAACCAATGTGCCAAATT
>CM068966.1:45653737-45691515 GCA_035128595.1 Eptatretus atami
AAATTTGATGCTTGTATCATCATTTGCACGATTCCTCTCAAAAATTGCTGTTATCTGCCCCACTATTAAAAACTGGTGCTTTTACAGGGAGGTCTTCGGTGAGGGGTGGAGAAACACCACCACCCGGGTTGAAGGACAAAATAGAGGGATACTTCGACAAATAAGGATATGGGGAAGAAAGAGGGGTTGCAGAGGATGCATGGGGTGGACAAGATGAATTATCGAAGTAAATTCTCAGGAAGAAAAAACTGGAAGTTTGGAAGGATGTGCCATCTATCGAGGCTTGGAGGTTGGGGTTGGAAGTGGCAGAAAAGATCATGGTCGTGGATGGTGGATGATCTGAGACTGTGGTGAGCAGCTGTCTTGAAGACCTGGAGGGAAGAATAAGATTGAAGAGAATGTGGAAGTTGATTCCACAGGTGGGGAAGGGAGAAGAACAAATGAGTGGAGGTGAACAGTGAACCAGAAGGGGGTTGATGGTGGACTACGTGCACCCTGCGAAATCCTGGGAGGGACAAAGCATGGAAAGAGCAGAGGGTGCAAGACAAGAAATGAGGAGGGAGAAGACAGAGACAACCAACCTGACTGCGATGGTTAAGTGATAGGCCCAGAGACTCAGCTTCATCATTGGAGATTTCAATGACCTTGAAGGGCTTGGTTTCCATGGTGTCAAGTTTAGTAAGGTATGAAGCAGGGGCACCAGCCTAGAGAGAACAGTAATCCATCAAGCTGCAGATGAAGGCCTTGTAGGTCGATAAGAGTTCAAGTCTGCCAAGAAACAACTGTACGATGGAAGAGGCCAACTTTGAAATGTGGTTTGTCCAAGAAAGATCATGGATAATCATGAGACCCCCCAGGAGTTTGAGTGACCGAATTTCCTCATTGTTAAGAAAGTGGAGGGTGTTTAACAGATGAGAGAGAGACAGACACACAAGGAGGGGGAGAGGTATGTACTCTCAGTACAACTTTGAGGTAGCTTTCAGGTTATTCAAGCAGGGGTGTGTGTGTGGGGGAGGGGGGTGTAATCTTAGTATAACCACTTTACATTGGTGGGTATTATATCTGCATTTGATACAGAATAACCAAAGAACCAGGAGACAGGTTTCGTCTAAGGGCAGTGTATATTCCTCAATGCAGAACCGTACTGAGTAACAAGCATTCAAATGTGGTGCAGCACGCACTGAGCTAAAAGCACCAACAAGCTACACTTCCTTCTCTTCACGCCCAAAACTAACGACCTGAAGTCGCTAAAAGGAAATTAGTAAATTCAAATAACTTCTAGTATCGTAAGCAACATTTGCTTATTAATAAAAATAATAATAATGACTATTGTCCTTACATTAGGTTCCTGATGCTTTTGAAAATGGTTGAAGACCGAATAGTCAAATTTTACTTAGCTATTTGCTGCACCTCTTACTTGTGATTCGTTTGTGTGATGTGCTAACCCCTGACCTGTGATAGAGTTAAGAATAACAAATGATCATTGTGCAGGGTGATCTGAAAGTTATGTGAATTAAGTGAGTGATGCCGACATGGATCAATGCTTTGCATCATGCGGTGTCTTGCTTGACATCATCCTGACAGCCCTGTCTTGAGGAAAAGTGTTGTTTTCAAATAAATGTGCCATCTATCGAGGCTCATGGGCACGAAATGTAGTGTTCTGATCTAAGGAAAATCCACACTTCACTTTGGAATTGGAGTATCATCCTCCTAACGTGATTATACAGGCAGGAATGTTCTCAAGACATTTATTTTGCCCCTATTTTTTCGATGGACCGATAAACGGCATAGTTTACAATCATATGTTAAACTGGCTGGTACCATGACTTGTTACTGCAGGAATAGCTGAAAGTGTGTGGTTTCAACAAGATTGCGCACCCGTTCGTTTTGCGTTGCATGTTCCGTACTATCTCCATTCATTTCCTCAACAATGGATTGGACGTGGATCACCAACAATCTCAGCTCCTCACCTGTGGCATCCACCTAGTCTGGATCGAATGACTCCAGACAACTCTTTATGGGGCTTCATCAACAAGAAAGTGTCGACAAACTGGTAGAGGACGATTGAAGAATTGCGTGCTGCAGTCGTGGCTTCTTTCACACAGGTGACTCCACAAATACTACACAAGATTTCTAAGATGATTTGACGATTGATTCAGTGGTGGAAGAAGAATGATGGAACACATACATATACAATGACTGATTAGTTTTGTAAGTACTGCACAATAAAACCTGCATTATTAAGAGTTTAACAATGAGTGCTTTACTGAAGAGGGGTAAAGTGACTTTCAGGCCACCTTGTGAGCTGTTCCTCCTTGATCCTGTATTTGAGATAAATATAGACGGTGTAAAGCTCAAGCAAGTATGAGTTCCCTTTCAAGCAACTTCAACCCTGGAGTCGGCCATTGGGCTCATCAAGCCTGTACAATGGTTGTTTTTCCATGCTCTATCCTTTTAAGTGCTGAGCATCAAGCATGGAAGCAGCATGTACCAAGTCTTTTGTATGACCCGGTCGGGGTTTGAACCACCTACCTCCCACAATCTGAGCAGATGCTCTAACCATTATACCACAAACTAATCCAGGACCACTCCTTGGCTTTTTTACAACGTTGGCTATCCGTTGTTCACCTTTGCGTCTTGGTTTTCTACTAGGTTTTCTATTATCATGCGCTTTTCCGAAACCTTGTGAATTTTGTTTTTTCATTGGCTCACCTTGGCATTTATGAAATGAGGGTGGTCACTGCAACTATCCCCTCCATCTGTGATCTTTACTTTATATCTGCTGGTTATGTGTTTGATCCTTTCAGACATTTGACCTTTGATTGTTTGTACCTTCTCAGCCTCTTTCAAAACAATTGTCATTGACTCCACCATTTGTCAGTCTGTTGATTTTCATCTGCTCTCCGTATCTCTCTGTGAGCCTCAAATTTGCAGTTAAAAAAATGAAGAAGAGCTTGCATTGACATTTATTGAACAATGTTTATGTCAAATTTTCTTTTCTGAACAATTTTTTTTCCCTATGATGGCATCATGGTGTCGTTATGTGCAAATTAATGTTTATAGAAATGTTTGTGACACTGGGGGTGGTGGGGGGGGGCGAGGCCTGTGTATTTGTTGTAAAATACATTCCTTTATGATCAGTTGTTTGTCAGTGCTTATGACTTTTGTTATCTTACTTATTTATGCTCTACAAGTGAACATGCAAGTGAGGCTGTCAATTCTAATCCATTGTGACTTGCATGACAGTTATTTTGGTCACTTGTGAAATTGTGGAGCATTTTATAGCTGGTTGCAGCATACAAGGACTATCAGGACGTAAGAAAAAAAATTCTGATGTCGACTACGGAGTAGTACATATTTTTTGTTATGAACCACAATATAAGTAGCACACTTAAAGGGGCTGTCACACCTTGATGTTTTAGCCAGCGTATGGCAAGGTCTCAAAATGATATGTAAAACGCTGGCGTACGCTGAACTATTGATGTTTTTTTTTAAAGTTTTGGGCGTATATATACGTGTGGACGTATGATAACGTATTAGTAACGTACACGAACGTTTCAATCAATATAGATACTTATACCACACGAATGTGAGCGTGTTGTCGGCGTTCACAACCTATGCCCAGCGATGTTTAACTTATGCATAGCGCCGGCAGCGTATCGCCGACGATCACGTGGCATAGGCTATTATAGGCTGCGGCTCGACGATTAAACATATAACCCATACGACACGAAGTGTGAAGCCACTGTCACACCTTGACGTTTTAGCCAGCGTATGCCGACGTATGAAAAATTTGCCAACCAAGCTGGCACACGTCGAATACGTTATGTAAGTTTTGTATACGTTAAGAGCACGCTGGCATACGTCGTAGTACGCTGGCATACGTCGTCGTACGTCGAGAAATTTTCAGCATGTTAAATTTATCGACATACTCGGCGTATGACACACGTTCCGATCGCTGGCCATAAGTTGTCGGCACGTTGCGCATCGTTACTGACACACGTTCTTGTACTTACTCATAAGTCGACACACGTCGAGGTATGGTTAGCGTCAGTGTTCCAGACTCCCTGGTTTTTTTTTTTTCTTCGTTTTGACATGATGTGACACTTTGATTTCTAGTGCGGTTATGATTTAAATCGTTGAGCGGCAGCTATTAATTATATATATTATAACCGCACTAGAAATCGAAGTGTCAACATCACCGTCATACCGAAGAAAAAAAAAAAAAAACAGGGAGCTGGAACACTGACGACAACCATTACCTTGAACGTGTTTCAGACTTTATGAGTAACTTACAAGTAACGTGTGTGGACGTGTGCACGAATCGCGTAACGTGCCTACAAACACGTTACTATAGGTTAGAAAAGTAATCGGGTACGCTAAACATTACTCGACGTGTTTCGACTTATGAGTAACTTACAAGTAACGTGTGTCGACGTGTGTCAACGATCGCTAACGTGCCTACAACTTATTCCGGTTATGCAGTACGTCGAGTCAACGCATACGTCGACAAATTTCAAGCATGGAAATTTGTCTAACAGCTCGGCGTACTACGACCGTCTGCACGCGTACTCTACGCATTGCCAGCGTCACGGACGTATGCCAGCGTGCTCTTAACGTATACAAAATTACCCATGACGTATTCGACTGGCCAGCGTTTTAGCCAAATTTTCAATAGTCAGGCATACGCTGGCTAAAATCGTAAGAGTGTGCAGGCCTAAGTAGCGAATATTAGTCTATGTTTGATTTCCGATCCGACTATATACTACCAGATTGGTGCTTTTCAGGCAGGCCGTCGCATCGCAAAGTGAAACGTCTTCGGGTGCATGTTAACATGTTAAACTGCGTGTCCTATCTGCTAGCATTATAGTTGGTCAATGCTAAAGATCCCCTGGTGTCTTTCACAAAGAGTCGTTGAGTTATCGCTGGCATCCTAGCCAACTTACTGCTCTGACTACTGCTGGAAAGGAAATTGCAAACCACTCGGTGCAATTTTCGACTTGAGACTGCTGCAGCAGCACTGAATCTGCCTTTGGGCAGAGCAATGAGAGAGATGGTGAGATATATAAATAAATAAAGATGGAGATTTTTACAGCAGGTGTGAGAAACTGAAACTGTGAAATAGAATAGAGGGGTTTGACTTCCTCTTGATATATTTTTCACTTTTTGCTTCTTACCTTTGAAGAACATTTGAAAACCTTGCTTTTCTCTCATCATTTGTTGCCATCACCACGGTTATGGACTGTGCTCTCCTGCCCGAAGTACAGCCAAAACCTTCAATCTTCTTACTTTCATCTCTTTTGGACCTTTCATCTTAACTGTGGAACTACCTCCCCTGAGTCTGTCCAGAAACTTAGGCCACTTTTACTCCTGACTTTAATACTGCACTTGACAAAGGTATATTTTTCAAATGTTAATATTTATGCTTTGTGGTGTGACAGTAAGAATAATGTGTTGAAGTTATCACATGGGACTATTTCACGTTGATCAACACAATGAACTTATCCTGGTTATTAAAGTGTAATCCTGAAAACACAACTCCTAGAAACAAAATCAAAGCCATAAATCATGTAGCCGTACCAGAGTTCCAATACAGCTGTGGTATAATCACATGACCTTGCAGAAAAATTAACACTCGGTAGCAAATCGAGGAAAGCCCTTTGTCCTTTAAGATATTCGAAAAAAAACCCTCCAGAAAACAAACAACACGGTACATCCCATGATTGCTGATTTGAGTGGTGAACCTGCACACAAGTTTACAGATGTCGGATTAACAGTCAAAATGAACAAAGACCGGACTTGGATTCATGTGGGAACACCAGAAAATGAGGCCAATATGATCACACATCAATTTGCCTTGCCTGGCATTTCTTAGAAAGCGCAAATGTAAAACACAAAGAGAGCATTGAAAGTTTCAATTTTGAAAATTACAAAGTAAATTAGGAACAATGATTTGTTTAAAAATAATGTGGGGGGTAGGAAAAAGATCAGGCGATTTTGAAAGAGAATTTGACCAATCGGAAACAAAGGATCGATGGAGTTGCAACGGAGCCTGTGGAATCGTGAATGGACTAAAATGCTTGAGATCAAAGACTCGGTGCAAAATGCCTTTTCTAAAATGGCAGGATGACTTTAGTTGGACAAATACTGGTTCAGCAAAAGGGGCGATGTGAAAGTTATGAAAGCGACAAAGCAGAGGGATTTTATACCTGAAAGTTGTGGTATTTTTTTTTTGTTAACATTACAATTGACTTGTGCTTTGGTGGATCGTTGTTATTAATATATGACAGTCTGTTTTACATTACATACAATAAGTTATTTCTGAAAAAAAACGAATTGCACAAATTTTTAACTTTAAACATGCAATTTCATTTCACAAGTGTTCACATGTACGTGCAAACGCACTCTGTCATCTTTTGCCATCAACCATGGACTTTAACTCCAAAAGTTGTGAATCGTTTCTAAGGAAGTATGAAGGGTATATACTGTATGTATGTATGTATATATATGTAGATATACACCCAGAAACTTGTCTTCTGACTGTGTTGTGGCTTTGGGTCTGCCAGACCTCTTCCTGTCAGTTTTCTCCAGTTTCCAAGTGCCTTTTGATGGTGTAGGAAACTGCACTCACTGACACCTTTGCTTCTTTGCAATTTCTCGAAAGGAAAGACCTCTACTTTTAAGGGTTATAATGGTCTGTCTGTCTTCCTTTGTTAATTATCTTTTTCTTGCCATTATGATAACAATATACTACTTCCTGCAGTGCAATATTGTCCAAATAATGCTTCAGGAGGGTGAAGCAACACAGTCTGTTTCAAACACTGCTTTTATACAGACAATGCGTTTGTAACTAATCAACAAAAGTTGGGACACCTGTAGGAGTTGTTTGCATCAACCTTCAAGGCTTAATTTGCTTCCATTGCTGCAGAACAGCTGCAGTTGCTAACCCATTACTTGTTCCCTGAAAAGGGCCTTTTTAACAACTCTGAATTTACATTATTTTTCAGCTTTTCTAACCTAAACTTTTTTTTTAACCGCTGGTAGTTTACCGCTTTGCTTTACCATTTCAGGTTATTCACTGGACTTGAACTGCTTAAATTTCAGTAAAAACTGAAAAATGGGGTGTTCTAAAACTTTTGACTGGTGGAGTGTATAAAAACGTGTGTGTGTGTGTGTGTGTGTGTGTGTGTGTGTGTGTGTGTGGTGTGTGTTGTGTGTGTGTGTATATATGTGTGTATATGTATATATATATATTATATTTTTATATATATATATAATATATATATATATATATATTATATATATATATATATATATATGTGTGTGTGTGTATATGTATATTTATATGTTGTTCGTCTTTCGGCTGCTCCCGTTAGGGTCGCCACAGCGGATCATCCGTTATGATCCACATACTGATTGGCATAGGTTTTATGCCGGATGCCCTTCCTGACGCAACCCTGGTCGCCTCTTACGACACAGGGATAAGGATTGGGTTTCGCCATGATTCCGGGCTGCCTATACCCTCTCATAGCGCGGCCCAGCACAGAGCTCCCGTCCTCAAGCGATGCTCCAACCAAAGCTTCCGAGTAGCCGGATTACAGGCCATGCCACTACGCCCGGTTGTATATGTATGTATAATATTATAATATATAATATTATATATATATTATATATATTATATAATATATATATGTATTGTTGCGAATTCGCGCCCGCCGGCGTGCGATCGGCCACGTAACTCGAATCGCGGCACGTCGCCCACCGGACGGACAATTCCGTCGTGACCTCTCGAACAACGCCGGGAGCTAGTCACGGGTGGGTCTTTCGAACTCACCACAATCGTGCCAATCGGCCACCCCTAGGATAGGGTTGTTCGCCAAACTCGACCTACCTAAGTACCTACGCGGATGGTAATCGGGCGATCGTACCTCGCCGCAGGTCGACTTCGGACACGAACCGCTTAAGCGGTTCGTTCCGTACTGCAGAGATAACGAGCGGAGTTATCGTCGACCTCGACGGTTCAGATTAGTTACCGAACTTACACCCACTACCAATCTCTTACGCGATGCAGGATGTTGAGTCAATAAAAAGAAAAGAGACGAAGCAGAGCGGGAACAGTTCAACAAGCAAGCATTTATTGCGCGACACACGGACACAAAGCAAGCACGTATATTCAGTCACAGTAATAATAAAAGGCACGCATTCAAGCACAGAAAAAACAGTAAAAGAGAGATACTACCGACTAAGACCGACACACGGCAACACTTACACAGTTTTACTTAACAGACGTGCCACCACAAGCATTTACACAAAAAGCAAAGGAAAAAGAAAGCCCCCTCATAGGCGAGGAGGCAGACAGGTCCGTAGACCAAATGTACGTGGATCCTGGAGATCGCCAGGTCCACGAGACCGGGGAGGTCTTACCCGCGTCCTCGTGACGCGATGGCGGGCAAGCCGCAATGTTCGCACCGCTGCGCCCCGACTCCGTGCCCTGGCGTGGTTGGCAAGTCCTCTCCGGCGTGCTCCGCGCGAGTGGTCTTGTTGGCACCACGTTAAGGGTGGGGAGGAACGGGGGCCCCTCGGCACTATCTCAAGCGCGAATGGGGGGGGGGGAAATCGCTGATGCTCAGGGAGAGGGGTATGGCTGGCTGGCCTGGATCCCGCGACGAGTCAAGCGACCCCCACACGCAACCTCGTCGCCGTCCGCCGTCTTCCCTGCAACTCCTCCGCACTTCTCTCCAAGCTCAACTTCACCCTCTTTTAGTTCCACACTCCCGCCGCGCGAGTCGCCTTGCGCTCGTATCTTTTAGGACTCAGGAGGAGCCGATATGCAAATATGCGGATCAAACGCGATTGGAGGCGGGCCACGCCACCCTCTGTTCAGCCATTGGTCGGGCAAAAGGGGCGTGAACCTCCCTTGATCCGCATATTTGCATAAACGGACTTCACATACACGTGCTTGGAGGCGGGGCCAAGCCGCCTCGCGTTCGCCCATTGGACGGAGGGGAAGTGGGCGTGAAGCATTTTGGATCCGAATTTTCCCCCGGAAAGGCCGCCATTCGCGCTCGCGGCTCGGTGGTTTGGCACCAATCGCCGAACGGGCCCTAGACAGCCCGACGTTCAGTGTTCACAGGTGGTGCGGTTGTTGGTTGTGAAGGAGAAAGGCGAAGGTGGTGGAGGGTTTTCTGTGGTGGTTTGATGGTTATGGTGTCGTTTGGGAATGGCGTGAAGCGATGTTTGCGGGATGGAGTTGTGAAGGTAAAGGTAGTGGCTGTTTGCGTTGTTGGCGCTTAATGGTCGAAAATAACAATAGATAAAGAAAAAATGGCTAATGAAGGATCGCAGCCCGAATGGATCAATAAATTCCCTTATACAACGGGTGTGGGCTAACTACACATGGACTTATCGAGATATCTCACCTGAGGACTCTTTATGGTGTAATGGCAATTTCACAACCGTAACAGTAAATATTATATATATATATATATATATATGTATATATATATATATATATCAGCCTGGTGTTGGCGTAGTGGTTAGGGTAGCGGCTTGGGATCCAAAAGGTCCTGAGTTCAAGCCCTAACCCAAAAGGTCCTAACCCATACTATATGTGTATAGTAATGAGGATTTACTCATTTACGTATATATGAGGACATTTACTCATGAGGATTTACTCATTTACGTATACATTTACCATGAGGACAAAAGGTCCTAACCGTACTAAATATTATATATATATATATATATAAATATATATATATATATATATATATATATAGGCCCCGCGAGAGTGATGTAAGCGACATTTAAATGATATGATGATGATAGGCTCGGATGATAGGTAAGGGTAAAATAGTGCTATATGGCATTAACTCCAAAATGGCCGATGTGTCCCTTACATCACTCCTCCTCGCGGCACCTCATATATATATATATATATATATATATATATATATATATGTATATATGTATATATATCTATATATGTATATATATGTATATATTGTATATATATATATATATATAAACATATATGTATATATATGTATATATGTATATATATATATATATAACATATATATATATATGTGTATATATATTATATATATACATATACGTACATATATATACATATATATATATATATATATATATATATATATATATATATATTGTTACGGCTGTGGAAATTCGCAAACCGCCATTCAGGTCCCGTAGGTGAGATATCTCTAAGTACATGTGTAGTTAGCCCAAACCCGTTGTCTAAAGGAATTTATGTGATTCATTCGGGCTGCGACGCTTTGAGATAGCCGTTTTTCTGTTCTATCTTTATTTTGAACCAGCCACGTCCCAACCGCCATCACACCGCAACCACCTTAACCACCACGCCAGCCATCGTCACCAACTGCAACCACGCTCCACCCTCAGACAACAACAAACAACGCCAACAGCCACGACCTTTACCGTCACAACTCGCTCCCACATCATCGCATCATGCCATTCCAAACGGCACCATGACCATCAAAGCACCACCTGTGAACACTGAGCGTCGGGCTGTCCTGGGCTCGTTCAGCGATACGCATCGAGCCGCGAGTGCAAATAGCGGCCTTTCCGAGGAAAATTCGATCAGGAATGCTACACGCCCACTTCTGATCCGTCCAATTAGCAAGCGCGGGCGGCTTGGCCCCGCCTCCAGGCGCGTCTGTATGGAATCAAAATATGCAAATTCTAGGATCAGGGTGGTTCACGCCCACTTTACCTCCGTCCAATGGGCGAGCGTGGCTCCGCCCCGAGCTCATCCTGATCCGGAAATTTGCATATGGGTTCTCTGCCGGCCTATAAAAGCCGAGCGCATGGCAGAGAAGAGCGCAGAGAGTTTCGGCAGTCAAGTCGGGTTGGAGGACGGCGGAGTCCGGTGGCGAAGGCATCAAGGTGGTTTCTGCAGTCGGCTGAGGAGAATTGGGGGAAGAGGCCAAGGAGTTCGGGTCCGAGGCAGGGAAGACGGCGGTCGGTGACGAGGTTGCGGGGATCGCTCGTCGTGGGATCCAAGCAGCCAGCCATTCTCCTCCCCCAGGGCATCAACAATTCCCCCCCTTTTCCCCCGCGCTGAGAAAGTGCAAAAAGGGGCCCCGTTCCCACCCCACTCCAAGCGGTGCCAACGAAACCGCGAAGGAGCACGAAGTCAGGGCACCGCCGCGCAGCCACATTTGCGGCTCGTCACGAGGACGCGGGTAGGACCCCCCCGGTCTCGCGGGCCTGGCCGCTCCTTCAGGTCACGCGCACATATTGGCCCACGGGCCCCGTCTGCCCCTTGTCTTGAGGGTGGCCTTTTCTTTTGCTTTTGAGTAATGTTGTCGCGCCGTCTGTAAGTAGAACTGTATAAGTGTTGCCGTGTGTTCGCGTATTCGGTAGTATCTCTGCGTCATTGTTCTTTTGTTGTACTTGATATATGTGCATTCTGATTCTGTTTGGCTGTATATGTGTGCTTTGTGTCTGTGTCTGTGTGTGAAATAAATGTGCATATGTTGATTGTTCCCGTTTGCTGCGTCCTTTCCTTCGTTTGAATCTCCATCTTGCTCCACGTAAAGGGTTCGTAGTGGGCTTAATACGCCCGATAATTAATCGGAACCGTCGAGGCCGACGATAACACGCTTGGTTATCCCGATAGCACAGAACGGGCCGCCCAAGCGGCTCGTGTCCGGAGTCGACCTGCGGCGAGGTGCGATCGCCCGGTTTACCATCCGCGTGGGTACTTAGGTAGGTCGAGTTTGGCGAACAACCCTATCCCACGCGGGTGGCCGATTGGCACGATCGTGGTGAGGCCGAAAGGCCCACCCATGACTAGCTCCCGGCGTTAGTCCGAGAGGGTCACGACAGAATTGTCCGTCCGGTGGGCGACGTGCCGCATTCGAGTCACGTGGCCGTTCGCACTCCGGCGGGCGCGAATTCGCAACAATATATATACATATAAATATATAAATTTTCCTTGGGAAAAAACAGCTTCAAACCTTGGGAAACAGCTGAAACGGATGAAGAACGATATCAAACCTTAAAAGGCGCATACTCAGGTCCCCAGCGTCGATTGTGACGTCATACCAAACGAAGAAGAAGAAGAATTGACGTCAATCGTGCAAAAAAAATCTCTCAAATATATTCTGAGGTCGCAAACTCATCAGTGAAGAAAGCAGGAAACACAAACAGCCGCGGCGATCAGGAAGACACTTGGAGTGTGGATTGAACTTTTTCTAGCTCAGCTGTGGTTTACCTCGCCCATTCTACGTTTTTCAAGTTTCGGTTAACAATGCAAGGTAATAAACGTAAATATAAATACCATATCGATAAATAACGACGTCGATCCAAGTAAGAAGAATAACCTCTCTGCGATGAGTCAGGAAAATTAATTGACTTTCTGCAGGAAGAGGACTTTTACAGTGAGTTTTGAATTCACGAAGAGTCAAAACCAGTTTTGAAACCTAATGTGAATCTAAACATAGACTGGAGACTGACGACAACAACTTGATTTGGCCTGAACGCGTCATCGGGAACCCGCGACATCGGATAAATCCATAAACAAGCCGCATCGTTATTTTAGCCGCAGAGGTCAAAGTTGAGGGAAAAAGTTGTGGCTAATAGTCCGAATTTTGGTAGTGCTTTGGCTGGAAGACCACCATCAACGGCGTATCCCAATGAGCCTTATGTTGATTCAGGAGAAGGCTAAAAGATTGTTTGAGGAATGAGGGGCAGAACACACTAAAAGGTGTGTTCCGACTTACGCGGAAAATCGCGTTATGACGCGTCGTAGGAACGGAACTCCGTCGTAAGTCGAGGACCCCCTGTATATATAAACTGCTGTGCACTTATACCCAAGGAGGGTGCAGGAGCAACTAAGCCAAACTACACACAGTAAGCCCTTCTGTTGAAATTCCCAAATTCCAGACTCACTGCTCACTTCCACTCATTCATTCTTTATTTTTTCCCCCACCTGTGGAACCAACTTTCACACACTCTTAAATCTTTATTCTTCCTTCCAAGTCTTCAAAACAGGTGTTCACCACCATCTCAAGGTCATCCCCCATCTCAACCTTTCTCCCTCAATTAACCATTCCCAAGCCCACCTCTTTCTGGGTTGGGGATAGGAAGGACTTTGCCACGTCTGATGACACTGCCAGCCTTGGAAAACAACTTGTAGATGTGATCTATCCAAAACAATTTATTGCTGATTGAGGCCCTATGTCACCAAGAGGCTAACACATCAATAATTGGGGGGGGGGGGGGGAGATTCCAGATGGTTATTATGGGGGGACAAATTGAGCGTTTCTCATTGCAGCTCACAAGGAAAGTGTTCTTTGCAGTCCCTGGCATGCTGGGCCGGCCGTCATGGCGTGCTTGTCGCGCTTGGCCCACTGTCGCAGCATCTTTGTTTTGCTCCCTACATTTTTACAGCACACTAACTTTTGGAGTGAAATCTGTGTTCAATTTCATCCAGCATCTATTCCGTTTTTTAAGAACTAAAAAATTGTAGGCATAATATTGTAACTGCTGCTACATGATGAGTTTGTTTTTTAAATCCTCGGAATGTCGGTGTTCTCATGTTGTTGTTGTTTGCTTCACATTGACCACGTTATTTGGTTTGTACATTTAGTTTCACAAACTTATATTTGATATTGTCCACTTGACTGCATTGACTGGTTGGTTCAAGTTCAATGCGGTGTGAAGAACCATTTGTACTTTCTCTTTCACAATCACATCGTCGTTTTGAAGGTCAGCAGGCAGGTTACGCAAATCACTTGGAAGTGATTTGGGTTTTGGAAAATTTTCAATAAAAGTCCCCAACATTGATCTTTGGAATCTATGTTTGTTGCTTGGACTGTTTTGTGCAAATTTTATGTTCTACCACTGCTCGTCTTTCTCCCATTATTCCGCTTCTCCCCTCCACAAGTCCCAGTCACAAGCTATTGTTCAGTTGCTTGCCACATTCTTGTCCAATTGGCCTTTTTCTGCACAAATAACACTTTTGTTTTTAGATTATGCTCTGCAGATGTCCCTTCTCTCCACATTCCCAATTGTGTGTTGCAACATACGCTTTGACCCCATCTTCAGATGTGTGCTAAATACCGATCACAAAGATTCCACTTTGTGAATAAACGCAAAGTTTTCGGAAGCATATGCTTCCTGACCTTCAAATATCGTTTGGCTCATTAAAGCTACCGTTCTGACTCGGATCATTTGGGGGTTTTCATTGAGGTGTTATACATGTTTCCTTGTTGGGTTTTTTTATTTTATTTTATGTTTTTTTTTATTTGAGCATCTAAGGTGTAAACATGGTCATGACCTTTCGCTCTTTGTCTGACATTGATCTGTGAATGTCGGAAGCCTTTTTATTTTGGCTATTGGTACATCTTTCAAACCATCAATGCTGCAGATGTACATAATGTATCAAGAGCATCGATTTTTGTCATATCTTTGATATAGATCTCTGAACTCTTCTGATGTCAGGTGTTTATTTATTTATTTGAATATTACTCTCATACATGACATTTGTGTGTTCATATCTTATCCTGTGAAACTGTTTTTGCATGGATGTTTTTGTCTTCGATCAGAGTGTCAAAATGCTTTTGGCCTTATGGCTCGCTCGCCTGACAACGTCGATCATCAGCTTTTTACTTTTCGGCTTGTTGGTGGGGAGAGCACAAAGGATGTTTGGCTGCAGAAGCTGAGCCGGCAGGTCGCCAACACTATCTGCAAACCCGACGCGGTGAGTCAAACCCTTGCCCTACAGCCAAACGGCATCACCGACAGCACATCCAACTGAGCAAAACCATTGATATGCCTCACCCTCTCAGCCCCACTGTGATGCAACTGGAAAGGTAACGGGTGCGTGTTGGCATCGTGAATGCACTACAATTGGAAAGTTGCTTGTACTGTTTGTTTGCTGGATAAAACGCAGCTTTTCGTGACATCGAAAGTACGGTTTCAAGTGTTTAAGAATCGGTGTCATTCAAGCCAGCTGGCTATGCTTTGTGCTGTTGTCCTGGCCCTTATATTGGTGGTCTTGTAGAAAGACGGAATTGCTAAAGCAGTGGATCCATGCACCACACTCAATGGAAGTTGAGCATCTCAATGAGCTGGAGTTGTTGAAGTTTTTCTTTGTGTACAAATGGGTTTGTTCATTGCATTTATTTATAAATACTGTACTTCTTCTTGGAGGAAATATATTTTCCACTTTGCCCAGCACGACAAACTGTGGATGCATGGCATTGAAAGTTTTTTGCCTCCTACCCTCATTGGGTGGTCGCTAGAGTACCTTATTGTCGGGTTTTCCGTGTGTGTGTGTGTGTGTGTGTGTGTGTGTGTGTCTGCAACGTGAGGCTCCACAGCACAAACCAGCAAACCGATTTCGATGAAACTTGGCGAACAGGTGCCATATGGCTGGGAGTGTGCGCGTTTGAGTTTCGTTGCTAAGCAACCACCGTTGCTATGCAGCGGCCGAAAAACCGCGTACGATATTTTCAATACTTGTCCTACAGTTTTGAATGTGGAGAAACGAGACTTCGGAATAAACACTTGAGATATTTAAAATTTTACTCGAGCCGATTTTTGATTTAGGTTTTATTTTTCAAATGGTAGTCCTTCAAAAATCGGGTGTCTATTTACCGTCATTTTTTGTTGTTGTTTGTTTGTATGTAATGGACAGCTCTGGAGGCCAGAGGAGTCAACCGATTTTGATGAAACTTGACAGGTAGGTTCATACCAGGATCTAGTTCTATGCTTTTGAGCACCGTTGCTATGGACAACACGTTGCCTAGCAACAGGACTGAAATTTTAGAAAAATCCTAAAAATTAATTTTTCGAAAATCAAAAATGGGCTTCCAGGCTTTTATGTGCACTATAATCAACCTCTTTGTCAAAAAATTTCAGCCCGATCCGTCAAAAACTGTATGACTAGTATGCAATTATGTCGCGACCACCCATGTCGCCTACCGGCTTGTTACTTGGCGAAATCTTCGATTTTGTCAAGTATGTTGGTCTGTTCCGTTTGTTGGTTTGTTTGTTTGTTTGTCCGGTCGTCTACAGCCCAAACGGCTGGACCAGTCGTTCTTAAATTTTTACACCTGATAGGCAATCCACCTGAGACGGTCCGCGTCCAACCCCGTCTTAATCGGACTAAACGTCACGACTGACGTCACACAAGTGAAAACACATTTTTGGACATAATCAGTTGACGGAAGTCGTAGCGACTTCCGGTTGACGCCAAATTAAACTTCATTCAAATATTAAATGATTACTAAATGCATCTTATTACAAATTACGCATAGTTTTCGCAAGCGTATGACGTCAAAGTTTTGCCTATTGACGTCATTTTAAAAAAATATTTACGCTCGTGTGCAGCCGAAACTACTGAAGCAATCGTTCTCAAATTTTAACACGTGATAGCCAATCTTGCTGAATAGTCTGGGATCAAATCACGTCATAATCGCACTTAACGTCACGACGTTACGTCAAAAAAAGGTGAAAACAAGCTTTTGAAATAACTCAGTAACCGGAAGTCGTAGCGATTTCCTGTTGACGCCAAAACAAACTTCAATGGAATATCTAAATGTTTTAAAATGCATGTTAGTACAAATTATGCAACAGTTTTCGCAAGCGTATGACGTCAAAGTTTTTAGCTATTGGCGTGATTTTAAAAAAATTCTATTCGTTCTACAGTCACAATTCTTAACCGATTTGGATGAAATTTTAACAGCTGATAGAAATCCACAGTGCAAAAAGATGTGTGACTTTTGGTGATGTTCAAGATCAGGATCTGGATTCTGCATCACTTTATATTATCGCCCATTATAAACCAATGGGAATTTTGTGAATTACACATGGCTATTTCTCAAACAGTTTTGCACTTATTATTTGAAACTTATAGTCTATTTATGCATGTAATATTAACATGTGTACAAAGTTTGATCGAAATTGACCCAAGGTCAAGGTCAGGGTCACCCAAACACATGAAAAAACACACATATAAAATACATATTTTTGTTTTACAACATATTTCAAACCTGATAACGGGATCGTAAAGCTGGTTGAAAAGCAATGTTCCTAGGTATTTTCAAATATTTTCTACGATCAGAATGAAGGCAACAAGCACCGATGATAAGTTGTTGAATGTCACATGGTGGCTTTAAATGAGTTGTGAAAATTTTCAATCTGCTGCCGTTACCATGACAATGCGCGCCTGATAATTGTTATTTGTGACGTCGCGTCATTTTATTAATGTACAAACAAATAAACACCACAACATTCCATGACATTACAGCTTGGACAACCACACGGAAAGGTCAACTAATTCGCCAAGTGTCGTGCTAAGCACGATTTTTAGGTCATCTCTATCATCTCAGTAGAGATGACCTAATAACCCCAGTCTCGAAGTCTGTCTGTCGTCCGTACGTCCGTCCGTACGTCCGTCCGTCCACAATCAAACCGAGTGGAGAAAATAACCAATAGTGGAATGGATAGAGGTCGATGAGACATGCACAACGATATAATTACAAGGTCGTCTAAGGTCGAGGTCAACGTCACGAGGCTGTCAAAGTTGCGAAAATCGTCAATTTCAAATGTATCTCCTCCCTCATTTATCAAGAGAGATCAAATGTTATTAGTGATTCAGATACTATGGACTATTATCTAGAACAATACGAGCCATTTTTTTGAAATTTGCTCTCGTTCCGATTTTATAGCCCTTCAAACTTCGTTCTGATTCCCCGTAGGGGCCGTTCATAAAGTACGTACATACAAAAATAAAAGTATTAAAAAATTAAGAACCGAACTCTCCGAGACAAATATTACATTTGAAGCTTTTGTCAGATTTAACTAAAAAAATGGAACACAAGTTTATATGCACACTTACTTTCATTATGACATTAAAATTGTTTTGAATGTCAATTTGTACTTTTATTTTCATAAATGACGTGCTGTGATATTAAAAGAAAAAGGTAAGTTACACCGCACGAGCCTGCATACAGAGGGGGGTGGGTGGGTGGTCACGAGCCTGCATACAGAGAGGGGTGGGTGAGTGGTCACTAGCCTGCATACGAGGGGGGGTGGTGGTTTTGAAACCCGGAAGTAAAGCGTAACGTACTTTATGAACTGCCCTAATTCCAATATAGAAGAGTTACTTTCGACCTCTGGCAGAGATGACCGGCACTCCCTCTCGGGGGTATTTTTCATTTTAGTGTTTGTGTGTTTGTTTGTCTGTCCGCTCGCTTCCAGCCCAAACCGCTTTACCGATCGTTCTGAAATTTTCAGAGATTAATGTTACCGACACTGCGACAGTTCTGCATTGAAGTTTCTTAAAATTTGGTTGACTGAAAAGGTCTACATCGGCCAAAAAGCCAATTTGAGCCAAATTTTCTAAAATCCTCAAATTTCATCTGATTGATTTGAAATTTGAACAGGATTTGCATATCAGGTCAATGAATTCAACCACCGATTACTTTTGAAGTTATCTTCGGTCAAAAGGTCAACATAGGCCATAAGGTCAACCCAAAATAGGCCAAATGTTTTTAATTGTTTCTAAAATTGTCAATTTTCATCCGATTGACCTGAAATTTGAAGACCATTTGCATATCAGGTCGCTAAATTAAACCTATTAATTTTGAGATCAACATAGGCCAATTTTGGCAAAATTGGGCCAAATTTTGTAAAATCCTCAATTTTCATGTGATTGACTTGAAATTTGAAGAGCATTTTCATGTCAGGTCGCTGAATTCAAACCCCTATTAATTTTGAGGTAAACATAGGCCAAATGTTCAAAATAGGCCAAAAGGCCAATTTCGGCCAAATTTTTTAAATCCTCAATTTTCATCCAATTGAATGGAAATTTGAAAAGGATTTACATATCACGTCACTGAATTCAACCACCTTTTATTTTGTGGTCACCTTGGTTCATGGGGTTTATGTTTTCAACCCTGTTTGTCTGTCTGTCTGTGAGCAGGATTTCTCAATGAGTTATGGACAGATTCAGACAAAACTTAGTGGACAGGTTGGGTGTGTGACAAGGATGAATGAAATTGATTTTGGTGAAGATCCAAATTCAAGAATTTGTAAAGTTAGTCTTCAATATGGAGAGAGAGCCAAAAACGAGATGGAGCACAATATCTCATAAGGTTTTGGACGGATTCGGATGAACCTTCGCAGAATAGTTGATTAGGTTACAAGAACAAGCCAATAGATTTTGGTTAAAGTCTGGATTGGTGAACAAAATGTGAACTGTTCAGCCTGGCGGAGATATGCGCTCTACCGGGTGCCGTTCTAATTTTTACTTGTTTGCTTGTTCACGTGTTTTGTCCAAAGAAAGATCGAGCTGTTTAAAGATGTCTGATCTACTTCCAAGTTCATTGTGCCCAGATAAATATAAAAGATGATAAAAAAATTACTGAACTGTTTTAGCCAAATCACTTAAAAACTGTTTTAGCCAAATCACTGATAAAGGTACCATTAACTTTCCTCCATTGAACTTTCATCTCTTGCTTTGTTCAGCCAAAAGCTATTTGCACATTTCAAGCAGATGCTTGAAAAAGCCACAGCTCCTGCTAATGCATACGTAACCAGCAATGTAAAAGTTCCCATAACTAATCATCCTCATTGGGGAAAACACGACACTTTTCTAAACCTCTCCTGAGGATTTCATTGCTTGAATTGCTCTCCTCTAGCTGTTTGTAATTATGAATGGACATAATGTTCTACACAAATGGAAGGGGTTGTGGGTAAGGGAGGGGCCATGTGTGAACCATAGACTCGAAAAGGAAGTGATCTTCGGCACTGTTATGTCTTCCACCAGAAAACATTTGAATGTACTCTTAACACCACCATCTCGTGGCAACCCCCATCTATACCCGGGATCTTTACTTCCCCCGTTATCCCCACCAAGCCCACACTATTTTACCTGTTGGTTACCGTATTCCATCCCTTCCTTTCTCTCCTCTTTTCTGTTGGTTTGTTCCCTTGCTTGTGTCCAACTATTGCCCCAGTGTCAGTCCATTGCCTTCTTATTCGCTGTTTCTTGCTCTTTCATGAGTATCGCTCTTGCCTTAAATTTGAGGCATGACAAAAATGTTACTTGAACCAACTTTTTATTTTTCTTTTGTGACCAAATTATTTCGATTTCATAAGGTGGTGGTGGTGTGGGAGATGGGGGGAGGGGGGGTGGGTTGACTTTTGTGGCCATGTTTTTTTTTTTTGTATACCTTGTCGAGGCTCGTGAGAGAGCTAACACACAATGCACAGCAAGGGGGGCATGAGACAAGAGGGGCGGGAGTGGGAAGGACAAACAGTGGGGAACAGAGACATTAGGAGATCTGTGGAAGGGAGAGGGATGTGACGGGGAACATGGGGAATAGAAGATGGACATTACAGGACTTTCAGGAAGGAAAGCAGGGAATTTGAAGGAGGTGGGCTTGGGTGGATTATCGGGGGTGGAAAAGATCGAGGATTTGGATGGGGGATGATGAGAGGTGGTGGTGAACAGCTGTTTTGAAGGCTTGGAGGGAAGAATGGGATTGAATAGAGTGGGGGAGTTTATTCCAAAGGTGGGAAAAAAGAGGAATGAAAGAGTGAAGGTGAGCAGTAATTCGTGATTATTTGGTGTTTGGTCTTGGAATTTTCCTATGGAGTTGTGCTTGTAAAGGCCTGGAGAGGGAAGGTTGCTGCTTTGAATTCTGTAAGATGGCATGGAGGGCAATCATTCCTTTATATCTGTGGCCACTGTGGAACGTGTGCGCACGCCTCAGAAGCAAACTTCAATAACAAATGCATCCATCCTCGTTCAGTCGGCTCTCCAGAGGTGGCTGTGTTGCGCTCGTGACCTTTTGTCAGCAATTAGGGTTTGTATGCTTTGTTATTCCTTGCATCGAGCCACTTCCCGGCATGTGGCCAGTGGCACATGGATTCTCAGGTGGTTAACCCTTCATTGGATGTTTTGCTGGGACATACTTGGTGCAATGTAGCAAATATATTTGTGGCGTCCACAACACGATGTGCCATTCATTCTCTTGCTACCCTTCATCAATCTAATATAATATAAATACCACCTTTAGAAAGTTTGGGCTGGGTTTCTCAAAATATGAATTGTTGAATTTGCCCTTACCATATTCTGGCTTGGGTTACTCAAACTTTAGCATGGTTTTGCAATCGACTATACAATACATTGTGCACAATTCCTTGCATTTGCAACAACAGAAACACAGCGCTGGTTTCTAGTTGACCATTTTAAAGATAGATGCACGAGGGCAAGTGTGGGAGATGAGTAAGGTGTAGTGCGGGAGGTGGGAAGGGGCCCAGGAGAAGGATGAAGTTCATGTTGCAAATGGACAGAGCAAACAAAGCCCAGTTAAGGTAATTCCAGGGTTAATGGCATCCATTGTGTAAGTACGAGGCCTTATTATCCCCCACACTTTTTGAAAAAAATGTGGGTATTTTGTAATTGGCTCCGTCTGTTCGTCCTGCCATCTCCTCCTTAACAATTGTGCAGAAACTCACCAAACTTGGTAGTTCTGATCAAAAAAAATGCATTTAAAGGCAAATTTTTAAAAACATTTTTCCATGGAACTTTGTATATGCCATCAACATATTGGGACATGCATGAAATATGTAATGATTTCTTGGATTTGAACCCTGGTTCATGCTCCAAGGGGTGGGGACTTGGGGTCATGAGGGACAACCATGGAAATAATTTTAAGCTCGAAATTTGATATTGGGTCATTCCTGGTGGAACGTTTTTCCATCTTTCAATGTTTCTTTAGGTGGGAAGTGTAGGGATTTGCAATGGGCCACCATCGACTTTGCTCTTGTTTTATTTCAGCCGTTTTTTTTTTTAACAGCTTTCGCTTTTTAATTACTTTCTATATCTTTTAACCTTGCACCTGTGCTCATCCCTGTGACCTTGGCTTTCTGTTCTTGCCCTTGATGGCAGATACAAGTTAAAGAACCTTTCTTTGCAGGAGACCCTGATACACTGTGTAGACCCGGATACGATTGACGTCACGACGCGAGTAGCAGACACCACGTTGAGCCGTGCCTCAAGAGTCATCAAAAAAACTTCCAAGAAGGTGAGACTATTGCGTTTTCTTAAAACATTCCCTCATCCTCTGCTGAGCTTCATCCATCCATCTATTGGGATCATACTCTGTACAGAGCGTCGGTGCTGCCGAGGCAGTCTCCTGGTCTATTGGGCACAGTCCTGGACAGGTCACCACTCCGACACAGGATACTCGAACGGCTCGCTCATCCCCTCAAGCTGGCACTTATTTTGCCGACCTCGGAAGGATGACAGGCTGGGTCAACCCCACCTGGTATTAATTCAACAGAGAAGTGGGATTTGAACTCGGGGACCCTAGGATCATTGAGCTTCAGCTAATATTTAAAATGTATTGCTCAGGAATAGGGTTTCTGCCCGAGTTGATGCCCTTTCCTTTATGGCAGCTATTAAGTGGGTCATGAAAGCTATTCAGAGGAAAGAACCATGGCAGTGAGATTGAAACAAAATTCCTCGTGCACTACTCTGATTTTGAGCTCACCCTGCATGGCCTGTGTTTTTATCCTTCCACAGAAACATTTCAAAGTAATCCCCCTCTGCCCCCTCCCCACCCCCCTTTTTTTTTTTGCTTGTGTTGTAGGTGACAAGAGTATTCTCATTTGGTAAAACGCCAAAACGCAGTTCTCAACGAGGGGCCCCCTTTAGCCCACACATGGATGAAGTGCTGCAAGCTTCACCTTTCCATGAGCGCACATTAGGCCGACGCCTCACCAGCACATTGACGTTGACGGTACGAGTGGAGCTTCAGCCTCAATTTCCCATCATGTCCCATCTTCATGTAATCCTGTTTTACATTATTTTTAATTGCACAAAAGTTAATTGCCTAATTTGAGAGTGATTAAAATGTAAGTGATGAACTTGGAAGGAAGTCAAATATCTAACTTGATAGGTCTGTGGTGTGGAATTGCTCCTGTTGTCTTAACGAGACTCTAAAGCATGATAGCTTTAGAGGTATGCTCACTCGCCTCTGAGCTGTCTAGCCTGGGTTTGCATCACGACCGAGCTATAAATCGTCGCATGCATGCAGGGCTAGGCCTCACTTTGTGTGCCGTCCCTCGTTAGGACGTGAATCTGCAGGACCCATCTGCCAGCATTGCTTGTTTGTGAGTGTTGAAGGTTCAATGATGTCTTCCGTTAAGCGTAGTCGAGTTGGCACCGGCACCCTGAACTAATACTACTTTTCAAATTTTTTTTTGTATACATTGTCGAGGCTTGTATGAGAGCAAACACACAACGCACAACAAGGTTGGCAGGACATAAGAGGGGTGAGAGAGGGAAGAACAAAACAGTGGGGAACAGAGGCATGAGGAGATCTGTGGAAGGATGAGGGATGGAACGGGGAACACGGGGTATACAAGATGGACACCACATGGACTTTCAGGACTTTACACGACAGGGAACTTTCGGGAAGGAAGGCATGGAATTTGAAGGAGGTGGGTTTGGGGTGGATTAATGGGGGTCGAAAAGATTGAGGTTTTGGATGGGGGAAGATAAGAGGTGGTGGAGAACAGCTGTTTTGAAGACCTGGGGGAAAGAATGGGATTGAAGAGAGTGTGGGAGTTTATTCCAAAGGTGGGAAAAAAAAGAGGATAGAAAAATGTTGATGTACAATGTACATAGGAAAACTTGTTTATACATAGGAAAATGTTGATCAGACAATCACAAACCCGATACCTAAAAAGAACAGTCACTTTGTCAAATTTGCCCAAACAAACTGAACTAATACTCATTGCAAATTCCTGTCTTGACTGATCATTTGGAATGCAATGGCAGACCTCCAGTTTGACCTTTACCAAGGAATTGCCGTGGCAGCACTGACACTGTCAAGCGTTTGGTACATTTGATTGAATTTACAGGAGGTAATATTGAAGGAAGAGGTAAGGTTCAAAAGTTGATGAGCAAAGGTCCACTGCAACAAGCAGAATACATTCTTTAAAAGTGAACACAACTCTATGCTCAAACAAATATATATTTTTTTGGATTAGAAAACGTTTAAGGTCATCATGTTGTATGTCTAATGAGAAAAGTGGTTGAATAGCCAGTGAGAGCGAGACCACTTCTGTGAACATAAAAAAATTGGATTGCAAGAGCAACAATGAAGTTACTTGTTTGCCCGTTTCAACCTAGTTTGGAAAACACTCATAACAAGAGGTTATGTTTTATTTTTGTTTTGTTCATGAAAACACTGCTTGCTTTCTTTGGGGCACTTGTACAAATTCCCCTTCAAAAAGACAGAACCAAAGTATGGTGGTTTTGAGAAAACATATTGTGTCTGCACACCATAGCCAATCGCTTCCGACACTGCCCAAACAAACCGCATTGAAACAAAACATTCGCGGAAATCCCCAACGAACAACAACACCAACACCATCGGAAAGAATAATAAAAAAAACTAGAAGGGCACTCTTCGATGTCGCAACGTCGCCAGATATGCCTCTGCCCACATGATTACATCATTATACATACTTGTACCAAGTTTGATTTGAATCCCTGAATCCAGATTCAAAATATTAAATAATTCTGGCTGCCAGACCATGTGTCCAATCAGATTGAAATTTAAAACACGTTTCCCATGACTAATGGTTCATCATTGTGACGTTTCATGACGATTGATGGAGGGGTTCAAGAGAAGAATTTTTTTTAAAGATTTTTCCTTCAATCCAATATTGCTGCCAGACCTTGTGACCGATTACTTATTCAAACATTTTATTAGTACAACAAAATTTAAATATGCATTTCAATAAAATAGACATTATCAAAGCTTTTCGACTTGCACTCCTCAGGGTAAAACCACAAGCAGATGAAGAATAAGCACCGAACTCTCGTTTATAAAGTTACAATGTAATGTCCTCAACGTTTATTGGTTGAGAGAAAGAAAGGGCGGGATTACGTGATTGGTGGAACCATGGAGCATCATTCATAATGAGTAGGCAGAAATGAACAATCATGAGTAATGATTCGGCTGAGATGAAACATAATGTTAATTAGTTGGTGGAGGGGTGGTGATTTTCATGATGACTCAACTGACTATGGTGGAGTTGTCACACAGTCAAGTCATCATATTCAAAATAAACATAAAGTTCGGACAAATTATTCCTGTCTACAAAGAATGGGATTGGTTGACCTGATGAATGTGGCTTCCATTCCACAAAGGTGAGCTAAACTGCGTCCTCTACTCAGGATTTTATACCAGCCGATACGATATTGCTCTGCACACTGAGGATTATTCAGGAAATGGTGACCAATTGCAGAGGCACAGGGAATAGTTGGCATACTGTGTACATTCTTACAAGCCCGAGTTGGTTGTCTATGTTCAGTTGAGGACTGACAGAAGCAACCGGCGGGTGGTGAAAATCACACGTAGATGAACAGCCAAGTAAAAATGGGACTCTGTCTGTTTGATCTGGTTTTCAGACCAATAAGACACTTTGCCTTTCCAAGGTAGACGTAGGTATACCGGACATTTACCAACTCCGATTATAGGATTCTTTGGTGGGTTGTGGAATTTATTTATTTATTTAGGTATATCCACATACATATATAATTGATGATCTGTTCAGGATACCCATTATCATTATCAATTCTTCAATCAGCCTGCTCCCAATTATCAGCAACATCATGGATTCAATCATCTCCTCCAACATTAAATCCTTCCTCTTCTCCAATGGCTTGATTTCCAATCATCAATTTGGGTTCAGACCAGGTCACTCCACCCTGGATATGCTGCTTCTGCTTTTCAAACAATGGATGGAGATCCTCAATGCCAGATATGAGATCAGAGCCATCTCCCAAGACATATGGTCTGGCACCCCACCCTGCTCACCAAACTCTCTTCCTATGGTATCCAAGAAAATCTCGACTCATGGCTCACAGACTTCCTCTCCTGTCACAGTCAACCTGTGGCCCTCAATGGAATTCTCTCATCCCCTCTTCCTGTCCCAGCTGGAGTTCCTCAAGGCAGTGTTCTGGGCCCTGTTCTTTTTCTGGTTTTCATCAATGATCTCTCGACCCTCTGAAAATCCTCTTATCTCTTTGCTGGCGACTCCATCCTCAGTCATACCATGTCATCCCTCAAATCAGCAGGCACAGCCTTTTCACTCTCTGCAGATCTGGATAAAATCACAAGCTGGTCAAATACTTGGAACATGTCTTTCAATCCTGAGAAATCACACACGCAGGCAAGCACGCACTCTTTCCGAAAGGACCGTACCGCAAAGCCTTCCGTCTACTTTCTCAACAACCCTTTCAAAAACATTCAGTCACTCAAACTCTTGGGCCTCATTCTCAGCTGTGATCTCTCTTGGGCAAGCCACATTTCAAAATTGGCCTCCACTGCCAGATGCCGACTGGGCATCCTTGGTCTTGCATGATCCTTACTTGGCACACCTGACCTCATACCCACCTGCAACACTTTCATCCGTAGCTCGATGGAGTCCTGCTGTCCCCTCTGGGCTGGCTCACGTGCCCTGCATCTTGCTCAGCTTGATGATGTGAAAACAAAGGCCTTCAATATTGTTGCGGGCCGGCGGGGTCGGGTGAGAAGACCACTAGGTGGGGGAAGCTACATTGGTTCTCACCAGACTCCCCGGAATTGTAGGCCATCGCTCACAGATAATTCCGTGACGCGGCAGGTCGCTTAACCGACCGTGGACGACAATAACTCAACCGCGTGACCTAGAGTTCTCCCGTCTATGGAATCGGGTTACCTAATTAACCACGCGGTTTAACCACCGGGGAACCACACGCCTTGCCCGACGCGATACTCTACCGGAATTGGATGCAGCCGAGGCAGCACTGCCAAGGACGTACCGGCTAAAGTAGGACGGACGTTGGGAAGGGTACCGTGGTTGTCATGCTGTGGTAAGCGTGACGAGGGCAAGCGAGGCAGATTTACCTCAGAAAAGAAAAGGTGGGAATAAAATAAAGGGAAAAATGATTTAATAATCCTAACTAATAGACCATCGCAACGCACTCCCTTGTCTTCCCACTAAACAAAAGGAAGTGGTCTATCTACACGTATATTAATGGCATAACTGTCCGGAACACCTATCTGTTGTATGCATGCGGTTCCGAGAACCGCAACAATATCATGAGAATCTCTCGCGATGAAGCTGAGTCTTTGGGCACGTCACTTCGCCATTGCTGACAGGTCGGTGGTCTTTCTTCTTCCGCCTCATCTCTGGACTTGCACCCCTCTTCTCTCTGTGCTTTGTCCACCCCCCCCCTCACCCACACAGGTATGTGCAAGATGCACATATACACCAACAAATCCCTCCTCGTGAAATTGCCGAAATCCAGAATCACTGCCCACTTCCACTCATTTATTCCTCTTTTTTTCCTACCTGTGAACCAACTGCATCTCTTCTTCAATCTCATTCTTTCCTCTATGTCTACAAGACAGCTGTTCACCACCCTCTCAAGTCATCCCCATCCAAAATCACGATCTTTTCCACACCGTTAAACCACCCGACATCGTTCCAAAAATTTGCTTGTGTATCCATATTGTCCACCTTTTGCATTCTCCTTACCCTCGTTGTTGCCTGTATACCTTGTTTTTCTTTCTACTGTTTTGTATCTACTTTCTGCCTCTGCCCTGCTGTTTGTGTTTTTCCCTTTCTTCTGCTGTTCCTTTATTGTGTTCTGATTTTGTTTTGTCATAGCTTTTCCGTGTGTGTGTATATATATATATATATGAAAAGAAAAGTGCACTGACTGGTGTTGCACAGTTTCGTGGCCCTATCACATTCCATAGTTTATCCAGTTTTTAATTTGTTAGCACAGTCATCGTTACCACAAATGTTTCCAACATCATTCCAAAGCACTGAATGGTAATCTCTCTGTTCCCCTCCCCCCACCCCCCACACCTGCTGCGAATGTGAGCGAGTCAAACATTAAGCCCGAATGTGAGGTCATTCTGCTGTATTATCTTTCCGAGGTGAAACTTGCCAAAACTGCAGATGGTGACGAATGCCAGGGCACATCGTGCTCAAAGTTCAAATGCCTTCTGAAAGGGCCTTGTAATCTTGGCGCCAAGCAGGTGACCCGATTGAAAGATTAGAATCGTAATCGCGTTGCCAGCCGAGGCAGATTGACCGTCAGAGACTGATGAATTGCCTGTCCTGTTGCCGCGTAACCTGGCAGCTTGTCCGGCCTGGATTAAACAGGTAACGAACAGCGCTGACCTCAACCGAAGCCGTCCTCGACCGCTGAGCCCTTTGCACGCAGATTTGATGTCTTCCTCTCTGCTAATGTTTTTTGCTCATCATGCAGGTGTCACGTCTCTGTACTCTTCAAATGCTTCTCAAACATTGCTCTCCCCTCAGCCCAGATTTCATTGTTTTGCTTTTCTTTGTGAAGCATGTTAGTGTCATCTCCTGCTCTACCACCCCTTTCCTACCCCTTTCTCTCCTCCAACCCATCATCAGTGTTATCATTTCCACACCCATGACTCCACTCCCTTGCCAAGTTATCTGTCAGTGCTACCTGCATTTGTATTTGTTTATCAAGCCAGCCTTTTCATCTCTGGCTTCTTTCAGAATGCCAGCTCTCTGTCAAATGAAGCAAGTGCAAATGTTTCGGCAGGTTGTGAGCTTCCGATCCTATTTTGAGAATTCCTTTTCATCTCATAATTCCCACCAGAGCTATAAAGTTGTTTTTCTTTTATTTTCCTGAATTACAGAAATCTTACTTTCTGCTATTTCTTCCACCAAAAGCCCTGATTTCCCCCCAGCCACCACCCCTCCATTTTTTTTTCCCTGAAAAAAAAAATCGGTGAAAAAAACATCAATTGGTGGAGGACTGACATATCGCTGTGAAACCTCTCCATTAACCACACTTGGTGTTGTAATGGTTGGAATGTCCGCTCTGAGTTTGGGAGGTCGGCAGTTCAAAACCCAGCCGAGTCATACCAAATACTTTAAAGTGGTACATACTGCTTCCCTTCTTGACGTTCAACATCTTAAAAGGATAGAGCATGGACAAGCAACCATTGCACATGCTTAATGGGCCTAACGGCCTCCTCCTGCATTGAAGTTCTTTGTAAGGGAACTCGTGTTATATTATTATTGCATTCACTTTCCAGCTCTCGCGCTACAGCTCTCTGCATGGCTTGCCATCACAATCCACAGCCAAACAGCCAGTGCATCGTTCCAAGTCGCTCGACAGTCACTGTGTATTCCCGGATTGGTCCGAATCACCGGATTCACCCTCCGAGCAGCTGTCCTCGCAGGATGATGGAGATTTGGCAAGCGAGGGGGTTTAGAATCTACTTCATGCCCCTTAACGCCTCCATTTATTGCGTGAGCTGGTTACACGCTTCGCTGGAGGACTCTAGCACTTGGTGTTTTGGGTCGGGCAACTCGAGCACCCCTCTCCCATTATTTTTACTTCTGGCTTTCTTTCACCTTCTTGCAAGTTAATGTTTATTTAACTGACACACCTGTGTGCAGCACAGCACTAATCACATGGGGTGCATAACCTTTGCCTGAACCATTGCCTTTGTCCTTTGTCCGTTGCCTCACCCCATCCCTTATTCATCTTGTTTTTTCCTCTCCATTTACCTAATGTATTTTGTAATTCCGAGATCTGGCAAATTGTTGTCATTTTGACTCTTCCAACACCTTCATTTTTACACCTTCTCTCACACTTGCCTCTTTTTGTTTTGTCCAAAACCCAGGGAATGAGATCTCCTCACTAATGAGCTTGCCCGCCGTTCTGGAAAGATGTCAATGCTCACACCCTTGGCAGTTCGACGACTCACCTGTTCTGAGCCATCCTTCTACACCCCCCCCCATACTGAGGAAAACTCCCAAGTGCTTTCACATCACGTCTACCTGTTCCGTATAACATGCACAGAGTAGAGGGACTTACTTGAACGATCGGGACAGTTGATCATAAATGAAGGTTTGAGTTTTTTTTTTTTCTGAGGTTCACATGTCCTGGCGAGAGCGTGCATTTCTTGCAATCCCCATGATCCACCGCTAACAAGGTGACCATTGTTTTTTTTGACCAACGAGAAACACTAAAACTGCCATTGTTATTGATAACAGAAGGAAATAAAAGTGATCATCAGAACCTCCCTTTGCAAATAATTGTAAAACATTTGAAGTATTGTGTTTGTGTTTTTTGGTGTATAAGTAATTTCTGATGTTGCGAGAGTTTCATTTTCTTTTGAATCGACCGTAATACGAATTCTGTCGATTTACGCACCCCCTCGTTCCCACACCTTTTCACTTTATTTTGGCCCCTTTGTCATCCTGGGTTTGTGTTGTAACCACATAAACATGGTACGGTAGAGCCAATCGTTGTTGCTTCCTTCCAGCTCCAGGACGATGATCATTTTTGCCACGCATTGTAGATATTCAAATCTTTTTTTTTTTTTTTGCTTTGCTGACTCTCGCTTCCACTGTGAATCTTGTTTTAATATTCCCAACCCTCCTTCTACACCTGCGTGAGAAAACGGTTTGCTGTGCACGTCAGTGTATATTTGCCCGGTGCGTCTTGTTCTCGGGTTGTCCCATCTCTCATTGTAACTGACAAATAAAATCATAGAATCGACATTTCTGTTGGTATTTAATGATGTGATATTACAACATTTATAATGTTTCACAGTATCAGGTTTGAGAGACTTTGTGTGTGTGTGTGTGTGTGTGTGTCAAATCATAGAAATCCTCGTGCGAGCAAAATGTCCATTTGAACGTCATTGGTTCTTTCCTTTTATGAGTTCTCATGGAGTGACTTGTGGCGAGTTTTTCTGTTCTGGTTGTTAACTCGGGAATTGAAGGAGCTGGGGCTTTTCTTCTTCTTTGAACTGCGTCCTTGATGCCCATTGCTTGCGTGCCTCTGACGTGGAATTGTCCCTCAGATATTGTTCCTCTGTGACGTACAGAAGCTCCTCCAGCCAGCCGACCTAAAAAGCACGCGAGGAAGAATGTTGTAAATCTTTGTTTACGCATTAACTGTTGGAAGTTTTAGATCTGTCCGCAAATGACCAGTCATCCCTGAACAATAAATATCCACCTCTTTTTGCAGCGAGGATCTCATCCGGATTTCTGTTCCTGGCATTGATTGCTACCATCTGCTCACAGCAGTGCTGTTACCTAAAATAGATAGATGAGGAAACCTTTTTCATGATTTCCTCATTTCGTGCAGTTGGTCAAAGGGAGCGAGAAGAACTGTAGCTTGAAATGGCAGCAATCAACCTATAGTTCCGCAACAATTGTTCTCCATCTTTTGCTTTTGGATTTGTAAATTTTGCACGTCACGAGCCCAGAGACCTTCTGCTTCTTCGGTGACAGCTGATGCATCAATTGCTAAGTTGTTTAAATATTATCATTGTTGTCTGCAGTATACCATTTATGATGAAAAATGTTGGTGTTCACACGAAACATCAAATGTGTGATAAATTAAGGGGTTTATGGTTACATCTACTCCTCCAGCCAAGGCAAAATAACTGCTTTATACAGAAACTGTTTTCTCTGTACAAATTGTATGGTAACAGGGGAGATTTTGACATCTTCAAGTTCACTGAAACATATCTGAAGATATCAGTGATTGTCATCACTCGTGCATGCCAAAGTCGAGAGATTTTTTAAATTGTTTTTTTAAGCAAAAATTAGCCTTAAAGTTTCCATGAGTCTTGATAATGGGCTGACAGGATGGCCAAGAGGTACACACACTCACCTCGATGCTGTCTACAGCTGGGTTGAGATTATGAACCCAGGCTAAACTGTCATCCCGGTGTTTCACAAGCAGGGTGATTTATCAATTGATGGACCATGCCTCGGATGGACGTCCCATTTGCTGGCATTCGTTGGTGGGCGTTAAAGATCCCATGGTGTCCTTCACGAAGAGTAGGTGAGCTATCGCCGGTACCATGAACAAATTCCTTCCTTCACCAACAGAGGGCAGATTTAACCATCAGTGGTACAGCTGTGTCCTCGGTCAATAATGCTACCGCACAGCCTTGTGTTGCATACAAAAGAAGAAGTCTGACAATTGTCTTTTTCTACATGTATTATGATTATGGAAGTTGTTTCATGAGGAACATTTTGGTATTCTTACTTGCTACTATAATTGATGTACCCGTGTTTGTTTGTCACACTACTCCTACAGTTCTGGCCCAATTACATCCAGACTTGCTAACATAGGATCATGATGACCTCAATTAGTGTATAGGGCTGTTTTAATGTTTGTGGGCTTAAGAAAAAACAAATTGTATTTTTTTTGTTTACATTGTCAAGGCTCGTATGAGAGCAAACACACAACGCACACAAGGGGGGGGCAGGACAAGAGGGCTGGAGAGAAGAAGGACAAAACGTGGGGAACAGAGACATTAGATCTGTGGAATGGGATGGGTGGGGAAGGATACAAGATGGACATTACAGGGACTTTCAAGACCTTACACGACAGGGAACTTCGGGAAGAAGGGCATGGAATTTGAAGAGGTGGTTTTGGGGTGGATAAAGGGGTAGAAAATATCGTGGTTTGGATGGGGGAAGATAGGTGGCGGTGAACAGCTGTTTGAAGACCTGGAGGGAAGAATGGGATGAAGGGAGTGTGGAGTTTATTCCAAAGGCGGGAAAAAAAGGAAGGTGAAGAGTGAAGGGCAGTGATTCGTGTTGTCTTGGGGGGGGGGAGCAAATTCTCATGTAAAATGTATTGTCATTTGCTCCAGGTGGGAGAGGGTATTACAAATCCTCACCCATTTCAGTGGCCAACAGTATTCCTGTCCCTCGTTTCCGGTGGAGAGGGTATTACAAATCCTCACATTCAGTGGCAACGTATCCGTCCCTCGTTTCCAGTGCAATGAGGTGTGAATTGTAAGGAGTAGGTACTGTCATGGCCAAAATATTGGCACCCTTGTACTTTTTTTCAAATGCACCATTTCTTTCAGAAAATTGTTGAAATTAAAAAAAATCATTTGGTACACACAAATGTATTTCTTTGGTGCAGGGAACAAAACAAAAAAAGCTGAAAAAGAATTACTAAATATTCACTTATTCCACAAAAAAATCCGAAAATTGCCCGGACATTATTATTGGCACCTTTTAGAAGTTGTTAGAAATAATTTGATTTCAAGCAGGTGATTCTCCTTTACTTTGGAATTGAACTCACCTGTGGTGATTTGCAGGTGTCTGCAATATAAAAATCACTCTTTCAACCAGTTTGAATTGAGAAAGAGTCATCCTGCTGTTTTGTGACACTGTGTGTACCGCAATGATCATGGAGAAAAGAAAGAAAACCAGAGAATTGTCTGAGGTCAGACACAAGATTGTAGCCAAACATGGACAATCTCAAGGCTACAAATCCATCTCCAGAGACCTTGATGCTCCTGTGTCCACCATACTCCATGTTATCAGGAAGTTTAAGACCCATGGCACTGTAGCTAACCTCCCTGGACGTGGCCGCAAGAGAACACTTGATCGAAGATTGCAGTGAAGGATTGTTGGAATGGTGGAGAAAGCACCTCGATCAACTGCCAAACAGATTCCAGCTGACCTTCAGGCACAAGGTACGACAATTTCAACTCGCACCATCCGTCGCCAACTCAAAGAAAGGGGGTTCTCTGGTAGGAAACCCAGGAGGACCCCACTTCTGACAGAGAGACATAAGAAAGCCTGACTGGTGTTTGCCAAAACACACCTGAACAAGCCAAAAATCCTTCTGGGAGAATGTCCGATGGACAGATGAGACCATATTAGAACTTTTTGATAAAGATCATCATCTCTGTTTACAGAAAACAAAATGAAGCCTTCAAAGAAAAGAACACCTTCCCTACAGTCAAACATGGAGGAGGTTCAGTGATGCTTTGGGGTTGCTGTGCTGCCGCTGGCACTGGGTGCCTTGAATGTGTGGCATCATGAAATCAGAAGATTATCAAGGCATTTTAGAGTGCAATGTTCAACCCAGTATTAGAAAGCTGGATCTCCGTTGAAGCTTATGGGTCTTGCAGCAGAACAATGACCCCAAACACACTTCAAAAAGCACCCAGGAACGGTTCAAGACAAAATGCTGGACTGTTCTGAAGTGGCCAGAAATGAGTCCAGATCTAAATCCCATTGAACACCTGTGGAGAGATCTGAAAACAACAGTTTGGAGAAGGCACCCTTCAAATCTGGGAGAACTGGAGCAGTTTGCACAAGAAGAGTGGGCCAAACTGCCAGTAGAGAGGTGCAGGAAGCTCATTCACGGCTATAAGAAGCACTTGACTGCAGGTATTTTGTCCAAAGGCCGTGACACCAAATAATAAGTCGAGGGTGTCAATAATTTTGTCAATGCTATTTCTTTTTATTGTCTGATTTAAAAGGATATATTAAGTTCTGAATCAAAAACTCCTGTAATATTAACAATGAAATATAGAATTGTGGAGAACAAATACTTTTGTCAATTTCAACTTATTTTTAGAAGAAAGTTGTGTTTTTTGAAAAAGTGCAAGGGTGCCAATATTTTTGGTCACGACTGTTTTAGCTTCATGCAAGTGACCCGGGTTTTTAGGTCATCTCTACCGAGATGACCTAATAAAGCCGGACCAAATGTCCGTCCGTCCGTCAACAATTTTTTCTTCCGATCTTGATGAAACTTAGTATGTGGGTAGAGGTCGATGAGTGTTGCACAACGATATAACTTTTGTCCGGGTCAAGGTCAGGGACGAGGTCACGAGGTCATGTAAGTTATAAAAATCGGCATTTTCAAAACCTATCTAGTCTGCCATTCTACAGAATATTCGGCAACTGTTTATTGATTATGATAGTAAAAAATATTATCTTGTATCTAACCGGACAGATTTTTTGAATTTCCGTCCCGTTTGGCCGCCACGTAACCTGGAAGATGGTCAAAAACACCTCCCGGTACAAAAGAAAACTTTTTACTTCCGATCTGATGAAATTTGGTATGTGGGTAGAGGTCGATGAGTGATACCAACGACTATTTTTTTCCCGATTCGAGGTCAGGGTCAAGGTCACGAGGTCACCGCAAGTTGTGAAAGTCGCCATTTTCAAAACCTATCGAGTCTGTCATTTTAGGAGATATCTGGCAACGGTTCATCGATTATGAATAGTAAAAAACATTATAGAGATGAACCATCACCCCCACACGGGGGTAATTTTTTTAATTTATATTTTCGGGAGCGATTGAGGCAGCTGTCAGTTGCCTATCCACCGCCCAAATAAAGGTACGTGTCAGAAGGACGCGTGTCGCATGCTTGGAACAAGACCGCCCTGGGGTAGGTACTCTGCTAGTACAGTATAATATGGGTGTGTTTCCTTCCTAATTACCTCCACCACCTAAAGGTGAAGGAGGTTGTTTTCACTCCTTTCTGTCTGTGTTTCTTTGTATGCAGGATATCTCAAAAGGTTGTGGACGGATTTGGATGAAATTTTGTGGACAGGTTGGGTGTGTGACAAGGAAGAATTGCTTCAATTTTGGTGAAGATCCGGATATGGATACGAGAATTATTTAATTTTTAAAGTGATTCTTCACCATTGACAGATGGGGCCAAAAAGGATATAGTCCTGTATAGTATATTTCAAATATGTATTGGGGCCTGATAGGTTCTTGTGGATCAGGCATTAAGTGGTGGAGGTATGCGCTCCACCGAGTGCTCGTCTCATGACTTCTTTAATCATTCATTTGTTCGATAAAATATGAACTGAAGATGTGAAATAGTTGTTGTAATCCTTTCTTGGTAAACGGAACTTCCAAACTGACCCCTTCGTCCCCAGTCAATTCAGCAATCGGCTTCCAAGCGAAAGACCAAGATGACAGTTTGTTGCTGGGTCGGGATTGAAACACAGGCTGGTGGCCTGAAAAGGGAGTGCACGTACTTTGAGGGCCTAGGTCCTTGGGCCTAGGTCTTACGATGACATGGGGAGAAAAAAATTGAAATTTAACTCCATTCAATCACTGTTTCTACTCATTGATAGTTTTTCTTCAAATCAAATCCTTGCGCAATGTGAAAGGAATGCAGCGATGGAAGCAGCAATAATTGGAACTTCCGTCAACTTTCCAAAGATTTTTGAAGAAGCAGTCAGTGTCTTTCCATTCTAAGTGTTTGGCTGTGAAACATCACGTGCTTTTCTTAACCAATCATAGACGCACAAATGCCACGCAGTCCGCAGACAATTACGTGGCTATCTCTGCTGAAATGACCGGGAAATTCACCGACTGGCATTCGCTGCCGCATGGTGTTTATTTCTCATTTTAAGGACCGACAGTTTAAAACTCCCCAAAGTGATCATCAATTTTTAAAATTGCATTTACAATTTTATTTTAATTATTCATCGTTGTTGCAAAATTGTATTTCCCAAGCACCAAAAGCCGAGATTGCAAGTTTGTGAAACATTTGTTAAAATATAAATTAAGCCTTGGCTGCAATGTCTATTTTAAAGTGGAACTTGCCTTACCACTAGTACGTACTGTAGTTCTCTGCACGGCGTTACCATGGACTCCCACCCGAAAGGGTTGGGGGGAGAACATGAGTCAACGTGGATTATTGCAAGTTGACCAACACCAACTTGGGTGTCGTTTCTGCCTCCAAGGCTTCAGAAACACGATTCAATGGTCAATTATGATGCCTGTGAATAGAGGTCCTTGATGCTGCTGAAGGTGTGAATGTCATAAAACTCCCCTAAAATATCCTTTGGCAAAGGGCAAAACACCCCCCCCCCCAAGTTGTATTCAGTGGAATAGGACTTGTATGGATATGTATTTTGATCACGTGGACATTTTGAAGCTTAATGCCCTTTTCCCATAATTAGGTTTTCTCAACTGACACACTCCCCACCCCTTCCTTTATTTTTTTTTCCTTTTTGGTTTATGTGTACATGTCAGTGTAACAAGGCATTGGGCAAGCAGCATGGTAAAACGACCCATCACATCTCGTGTACTCATGGAAAGCTGGAAAGGACACGGGATGGAATAGGAGAGGATTTAGTGCAGTTGAAGTGAATTGTAACATTTGCCATGTCTGATGTGTGTCCCACTCGAAAGGTTAAAAAAATAAAAAAAAGATTTCAACAAAAGTATCTGTTCGATACCGAGTGTATTAATCCTGAGATATCTGACGAAAGCTGCTGTAATTTAAATGAAGGGCTATCGATGGAGTACGTACTCTTTCAGGATGTCGCAGAGTTATCTCCAGCACCCTAAACCAATTATCAATTCCTGCCCAAATCACTCCGATGTGAACGTCGGGCCTGACCAGTTGGTCGTGAAAGACATGGACTAAAAACACTCCCCAAACAAGAATGGCACTTGTAGAGCACATAGTCTCACCTCGCACGCCCATTTTGAAGAAAAACACCATCGTTAACTGAACATGCTACTATTATGGCCCGTGTGATTTCACCATTTTACAGAAGATTAAAAAAAATTTAATCTTTAATAAAAAAAATTAAAAATATCCACTATTTAAAATTTTTCAAAATCTAAAGTGATTTAAAAAAATCTTCACCATTTTTTTAAAAAAAGGGCTTTTGCAGAAGATCCAGGTTGGAGTGGAGGAAGTGAAGGAACACAGGAAATCTAAGAGTAGATAACGTTAGGGGGCCATAAAATATGCACCCGAGAGGATTGATGGAGGTAAGCAGGTAAGTAAGTGAGATGTTAACGGATATTTTCAACAGCTCACTGGAGTCAGGACAGGTACCGGAGGATTGGAGCGTAGCAAATGTAACACCATTATTTAAGAAAGGAT
>CM068966.1:45691807-45709542 GCA_035128595.1 Eptatretus atami
GTTAGCCAAAGTGAGGGCTTGTGGAGTGGCTGGTCAAGTAGCTAATTTGATCGCAAACTGCCTTAGTGGTAGGAAGCAAAGAGTGGCTGTGAGTGGGAGGATGTTTTGCTGGGAGGATGTAACGAGTGGGGTACCTCAGGGATCAGTATTCAGATCATTACTATTCATTATTTACATCAATGATTTGGGCAGTGGGGTGAAGTCGGTTTTCCAAATTTGTAGATGACACAAAGCTTGGAGGTAAAGTGGATAACAGAGGGGGTGGTGATCAGATTCAGGAAAGTATTGATACTTGCAGAAGATTGGCAGATGGAATTTAACCTGAGCAAGTGTAAGGTGTTGGGGATGGGAAAGAACAATGAAAATAGAGATTACAGGATGCAAGGGGTAATTTTGGAGCGTGTCACACAGAAGAAGGGTCTTGGGGTGATAATAGATACGGGAGGTAAGTAGGCAGCACAGTGTCAGGCAGCCATAGGTAAAGCAAATCAGGTTATAGGTTGTATTCAGAGAGGGATAATTTATAAATCAAAAGAGGTGGTGTTAACATTGTACAGGAATTTAGTGAGGGCCACATCTAGAATAAATATTGTGTGCAGTTTTGGTTACCACAGTTCAGGAAGGACATCGATGCCATAGAGAGGGTTCAGCGTAGGGCTACTAGATTGATTCTGGGCCTTGCTCGACTTAGTTATGAGTGGCTGAAGGAGACAGGGCTTTATTCACGAGAAAGGAGGCGGTTACGAGGAGATATGATAGAGATGTTGAAGATAATGAAAGGTATAGATAAAATAAGTGCACATGAATTATTCAACAGAGTAGACAGTGATAGGGACCAGGGGCCACAGCTTGAGAGTAAAGAAGAGGAGAGTTAAGATGCTTGGCAGGGGAACTCGAGCCTCATGTAAGGCAGCGGACTTTCACTCAGAGAGTAGTTAATGCATGGAATGGCCTCCCTAGAAAGGTACTGGCTGCAGAAACAGTAGATAAATTTAAATTGGAATTAGATAGGTACCTGGAAGTTGAGATAGAGGGGTATGGGGATAGAGGAAGTTTTTATTTTTTTTTTCAAAATTTGGATTTTCAAATGGCCAATCGGGCAGATTTGATCAGAAAGCCAATGCAAATTTTGATGCTTGTCATAATTTGCACGATTTTCTACTATCTACTACTAACTATCGCGAGTGCAGGATAAATATACAGACGTGACACGCACGTGCGTGCGTTGCAATCGTCTCGCATCCCCTTCGGGTGAGACTAATAATAACTTTTCAAGAAGGTTGTTATGAAAGTCGTTGGAGTATTTATTTCATGGAGAATGGAGCGGAGGTGGAGGGGGGGGGGGGGGATTTTTTTCTAATTGGTGTATGTCACAAATGAGAACAGTGACCTTCAATTGAAGAGTGAAACATATCGTCCTGTTTATTTGTTATTGCATTGTTGTACATGATTGAAAACCGAAGGTCTCTTTCATCGAGTCGTTTTGCGATTCCTCATACAAAGTATAGAACCACCATGTACAGTAAGTTTCATGTGATCCCCATCCCCAGAATGCTGAGTTCAGTAGAACAGTACGATATAGCCGACTCGTTATCTTGAGACCACCACTAGTAAAGAAATAAAATGAATTAATGGTCACGCTTACCTTTTCTTGCTGTTCCCAACTTTGCTCAGTCTCAACATCCCCAGCGAGAAGGTTGTAGCTCTCCCTTGTCAGTTGCTCGAGCTTTGGGACACACATGTGAAGCTGGGAGTGAGTTGAGACCGTTCTTGTTTAATGACAATGACTGCTTGCAAATATGTTCTGGAGTATTTATTGTCCTTTCGTAATTGCCTCCATCTGTCTGTCTGTCTGTCTGTCTGTGTGTCTGGGTGTCCATCTGTCACACTATTTCCTAAACAGTTGGGCAGAAATATACCAAACTTTGTTGTTATGATCACCACATGACACGAAGGTGCAAGAGCAGTATCATAAAAGGTCAAATACTAAAGCATGTCATTGCAGACACATTTTAAAACCTCTTTTTAATGAAACTTTGTGTATGCACTCAACATTGGTGGACATATGAGATATGTAACGATTAAAAAAAAATATTCAATCCAGTTTCCTGCACCAGAGGTGGAGACTTGGGGTCAATTTTGGTGAAAACGGGAAAAACATCTTGACAATAAATTTGATATTGGGTCATTCCTGATGGAACCTTTTGCCATCTTTCAACTTTGCTTTATGTGGGAAGTGTGGGGATTTGTGATGGCACGCCATTGACTTCGCTCTAGTTTTTATTTGTAGAGCAAACCAGATTCAACATAGGTCTCGGAATCTGATGCATCGTTCTATACATATTGTTACGGATCCAGGGTTCGGAGCTTGCCACGAGGGGAAGCACTCAGGTCCTACCCGTACATCCGGTCCTGAGACCGCCGAGCACAGGTAACTCTGCACACCGGTGGGTTGCCAATCAACCAGGAATCTCATGAATTCTAATTGGCACTGCCAATCCTAGCAGGGATACACTACCTCATGTGATACCTTACCTGTGGACGGCCGAGTAAATTGGGGTCTCGTGCCCTCAGCGCACACTCGGATTACTGCCGAGCAGTACAGTGAGTGCGCGCTGGCTAACAAAACAAATTAGGTGTGATACAACTTCCCGTCTAACTATACTTGTGCACTGTCAGACCAATAAAGTAAAAGACAACCAGGATAAACAATTATTTATTACAAACACACAAGCAAGCAGTCATTTAAAAGCAAGTATTTATATTCAAGAAAGCAAAAAGGCACATCAGAGCATATTTAACCAGAACACATTCTTCTTATTCAAGATTTCTTTCACAAAAGACTTGGCCATCATTCACTCAGGGGAGAAGAATAAAACAAGAAGAACTTGACAATAAAATCAAAGTAAAGTATGGAGAAAAGTCGCACTACATCGCCACTGCCCATATTCCCCATCCATATTCCTCCACATTCTCCATTACATTTGAGGTTTGCACAGCCGTCTGACTCAGTGAGGTGAGGGAGAAAAGAAAAGCCATCTTTTCTTTTCTCCCTCACCTCACAGAGCCCAACGGCTGTGCAAACCCAAAATGTACTGGAGAATGTGGAGGAATCTTCTTCTTCTTCTTTCGGCTAGCTCCCGTTAGGGGTGCGCCACAGCGGATCAACCGTCTCAATTTCGCTCTATCCTCCACATCTTCCATTGACACTCCAACCACCCGCATGTCCGCCCTCACCGTATCCATGAACCTCTCTTTTGCCTTCCTCTTCTCCTCCTGCCTGGCGGCTCCATCTTCAACATCCTTCTCCGATATACTCCGCTTCCCTCCTGTGCACATGTCCAAACCATCTCAATCTCGCCTCTCTCACTTTGTCTCCAAACCGTCCTACCTGCGCTGTCCTCTAATATACTCATTTCTTATCCTATCCATCCTCTCACTCCCAACGAAATCGCAGCATCTTTAACTCTGCCACCTCCAGCTCCGCTTCCTGTCTTTTTGTTAGTGCCAACGCCTCCAAACCATACAACATAGCTGGTCTCACTACTGTCTTATATACTTTCCCCTTCACTCTTGCAGCTACCCTTCTGTCACAAATCACTCCTGCAACTCTTCTCCAATCACTCCATCCTGCCTGCACTCTCTTTTCACTTCTCTCCCACACTCTCCATTACTTTGGACAGTTGATCCCAAGTATTTAAACCCATCCACCTTCCCCACCTCAACTCCTTGCAACCGCACCATTCAACCACCCTCCCTCTCATTTACGCACATGTACTCCGTCTTACTCCGACTGACTATCATTCCCCTTCTCTCCAGTGCGTACCTCCACCTCTCGAGGCTCGCCTCAGCCTGCTCCCTACTCTCCCTACAGATCATGATGTCATCCGCGAACATCATAGTCCATGGAGACTCCAGTCTGATCTCGTCCGTCAACCTGTCCATCACCATTGCAAACAGGAAAGGGCTCAGAGTCGATCCTTGGTGCAATCCACTTGCAATCCACCTTAAACCACCTTAATCTAAACCACCTTAAGGTGCAATCCCACCTTAAACCGGTCGTCATTCCTACCGCACACCTCACGCTGTCACACTTCCTCATACATATCCTGCACGATCCTCACATACTTCTCCACCACTCCCGACTTCCTCATACAATGCCACAACTCCTCTCTTGGCACCCTATCATAAGCTTTCTCTAAATCCACAAACACACAATGTAATTCCTTCTGGCCTTCCCTATACTTCTCCATCAACATTCTCAAAGCAAACATTGCATCAGTGGTGCTCTTTCCTGGCATAAACCCATATTGCTGCTCACAGATCGTCACCTCTCCTCTCAACCTAGCTTCCACTACTCTTTCCCACAACTTCATGGTGTGGCTTAACAACTTTATCCCTCTGTAATTTCACAAGTCTGCACATCACCCTTGTTCTTGAAAATCGGAACCAGTACACTTAATCTCCACTCCTCCGGCATTCTCTCACTTTCCAAGATTTTATTAAACAATCTGGTTAACAACCCCACTGCCATCTCTCCTAAGCACTTCCATGCCTCCACTGGTATACCATCTGGGCCAACCGCCTTTCCACTTTTCATCCTCTTCATAGCAGTCCTCACTTCATCCTTACTGATCCACCCCACTTCCAGATTCACTATCTCCACCTCTTCCAACCTTCTCTCTCTCATTTTCTTCATTCATCAGCTCCTCAAGTACTCCATCCACCTTCTCAACACACTCTCCTCGCTCGTCAGCACATTCCCATTTGCGTCCTTTATCACCCGAACCTGCAGCACATCCTTCCCAGCTCGGTCCTCTGTCTTGCCAATCGGTATAAATCCTTTTCCCCTTCTTTTGTATCCAACTTCTCATACAGCTCATCATATGCCTTTTCCTTGGCCTTTGCCACCTCTCTTTTTGCCTTTCGCCGCCACTCCTTGTACTCCTGCCTACTTTCTTCATCTCTCTGACTATCCACTTCCTTTTTCGCCAACCCCTTCTTCCTTATACTTTCCTGTACTTCCTCGTTCCACCACCAAGTCTCCTTATCTTCCTTCCTCTGTCCAGATGTCACACCAAGTACCTTCCTAGCTATCTCCCTCACCACTTCTGCTGTAGTTGCCCAATCATCCCACCCATCTTTACCACATACCAACGCCTGTCTCACGTCTTCCCTAAATTTCACGCAACAGTCTTCCTCCTTCAGCTTCCACCATCTGGACCTTGGTTCAGCCCTCACTCTCTTCCTCAACCTCACCTCTAAAGTCATCCTACAGACCACCAATCGATGCTGTCGAGCTACACTCTCCCCTGCCACCACCTTACAGTCACTAATCTCTTTCAGGTTGCATCTCCTGCTTAAGATGTAATCCACCTGTGTGCACTTTCCTCCACTCTTGTATGTCACCCTGTGTTCTCCTTCTTCTTAAATACGTATTTACCACTGCCATTTCCATTCTTTTTGCAAACTCTACACCATTTGCCCTTCCACATTTCTCTTGTTGAGACCGTACCTACCCATCACACTCTTCATCCTCTTTATTCCCTTCCCCAACATGCCCATTGAAATCTGCTCCAATCACCACTCTTCATCCTTGGATACACTCTCCACCACTTCATCTAACTCACTCCAGAAATCTTCTTTATACTCCATCTCACACCCCATATGTGGGCATATGCACTGATGACATTCATCATCACCTTCAATTTCCAACTTCACACTCATCACTCGGTCCGACACTCTCCTCACCTCCAATACCCTCTTGACATAATCTTCCTTCAGGATTACCCCGACACATTTCTCCTCCCATCCACACCATGGTAGAACAGTTTGAAACCACCTCCAATGCTCCTAGCCTTACTCCCCATCCACTTGGTCTCTTGTACACACAGTATGTCCACCTTTCTTCTCTCCATCATATCAGCGAGCTCTCGCCCTTTGCCAGTCATCGTCCAACATTCAGAGTTCCAACTCTCACCTGCACACTTCTACTCTCCCCTCTCCCACTGCCTCCGGACTCGCCTTCCCCGTCTCTTCTCCTCCTTCGCCCAGCAGTAGCACAATTTACACTGGTACCCTGCTGACCACCGGTACCGGTTACCACCATCTCGTTGGTAACCCGGGCCTCGACCGATCCGGTATGGAAATTCGTTTTGTTGTCCGCATAATGATTTGGCATAGGTTTTACGCCAGATGCCCTTCCTGACGCAACCCTGGTCGTCTCTTACGACACACAGGGATATGGTACACCTATTCTAACCGGGGCATACACCGGGTCCAGTACAACTGGTACTCATTTCGCCGACCTCGGAAGGATGGCAGGCTGAGTCAACCCCCTGGTAATTTCGACTTGGTTTATATATATATACATACATACACACATACATACATATATACATATATATACATACATATATTAATTCAGTGTCCCAACGGGGCTTGAACTCAGGACCTTTTGGGTCCCAAACCACTGCGCCAACACCAGACAGAATGTGGAGGAATATGGATGGGGAATATAGGCAGTGGCGATGTGGTGCTACGGGACATGTAGCCGCATCCTTGAGGTGCCCACACCCAGTAGGGGAGTCCTCTCCGGTGTGCCAGATTTGCCAGCTAGATATGTGACTCACCCTCCTCTGCCTCAGCTTCTTCTTCCTCAGGCCCCCATCGATGAAGTGCTGCGTTCACCCTCCTCGTCCTTCATGTCTGACAGGACCGAGACCGCAGGATGACGTTCGTGGAAGGAGTGTTCTTTTCCACAGAAGCTTGACACCAACTGCTCATGAAACCTTTTCCTCACCCTCACACGCTTTTTTCCCTTCTCTCATGAGCCTTCTCCATCCCTCAGCGTTCTGCGTCTGAGCCTTCTGCTCTTGAGCTCTTTTCGTCCTCTCACGAGCTCTTTTCAACCCAGCTCGTGCAAGCCTTCCCCATCCGGTTCTGCTTTTTTTCTTCTTCACATCACTTTTTTTTTCCTTCTCTCGTGAGTCTTCTCCGGCTCTCATTGGTCCACAGCCGATGGGGGCGGGTCCACAACGTGCCTTGTGGAAAACGCCACGTCATTCTGAGGAAATGCTCGGTGCAGTCCTCGCCCTCCCTTCACACACCCAAGGCCGCGATGGCAGCCCCCGCCCCTCCCCCTCCCTTGCACACAAGCATTCACCCGTACAGTCCTGTACTGTACCACGCCTGCGAGAAGCGCTGCACCTCGTGCCACGAACATGCACATGAGGATGGTGCGAAAACGGAGAGGGACTCTTCCAGACTGAGGGATGACTGAACGGCCACGGGGTGTAAGGTAAGACTGATGGTGTGAAGGAGGGATTGTTGAAAGGATGTTTGATGAAGGGGAGGTAATTGGTGGATTGAGAAAGGTAGGGTGGGGTGGGGTGGTGGCAGACCGAGGGTAATGAAGGAGGAGTGATTGAAAGTAACAGAGGGATTTAACAGAACGATTTTGTGAAGAAGGGAAAATATTTCACCAGGAAAATACAACCGAGCTAATGCATGCCCACCAAACAACCCCTCGACAAGGGACCAAGGACTATCTATGCAAAGACTATGGAAATAATTGATTATTGGGTCATCCACGTGTCCTTGTATGCTTTCCCCCTGGGGTAAGTTTTTGAAAACCATAATAATATTTTGGTGCCTTCGCTGACGAAGTCACCGGAGGCATTATGTTTTTTGGTTTGTCCGTCTGTCCAGATGTACGTATGATCGTCCGTGCTAATTTTCGCTGTTTTCTCTGCAACTGCCCACTTATCCAATTGGCACAATTTTCACCATAGGCGCAACGACTCATGTAGAATGTTTTAATGATAATTATGATGTCATACGTCACGTGGTGTGGCAGCCATGTTGGAAAAAAGGGAAAACTTTGGACCTCTGTATCTCTGAAACCGCTCCATGGAAATAATTGAAACTTGGCACCTGTGAAGTACTCCTCATGGGAAACAAGTCTGATTTATTTTGATGATTTAATAGGTGGCTTCGTTGCGACATCATAATTGCATACGCTGAATGCTTTATCCGATCAGTCTGAAAAATTTTAAGGGCCATCAAGGGCTAAATTGTATGGAGGAAAAAATTGATTATATGATCGATCACGTGGTTCGGCAGCCATATTTTTTTTTTAACAGAAAAACCTTCAATAATAATGTAGGTGGAGGCATATCTGTCGACATTGCGATGCCAAAGAGTGCCGTTAGTTTCCTGTGGAAATGATTCTGTTCAAAATAACATTTTTATTTTGGATGCACAAGCGTTTTGCTGCTGCGACATGTCTTATTGAGATATACTGGTGAGAATGTTTCATTGAATGTTCATCTTAGTTTTGCTTGTTATAAGCAACGAACTGTTCTTGAAAATGCAGAATGAAATGGAGTCTAAATTGATGGTTTAACTTTGGCTTGTCGGTGTTGCCAACCGAACCCCTGGCTCATGATGCAGTCATGATGCAAGAATCTCAGGTTCAAATCCCACATGCACCAAGTGTTTGTCCACCATCTACTAATGTCCTCGTAATTCGTGTAAAAGTACACCGATTTGTTCTCATGTCCTGGTCCTGCATGTGGTTTGTGTGCACTCTCCTCCATAAGCCTTGGATTAGTGGAAAAATAAATTGGTTGAGAATAGTATCAAGTCCCTTTAGGCCACATTATTTTTCAAGGCAGGAAGTCTTCCTTTAAAGAATAGTTCTGCAAATTTAATTCTTCTTTGGGTTTGAGAAATAAAAGTTTATTTATTGATATTTTTCTGGTTTATGGAAGAATCCTAAAACTTAAGATTGGTGTCAAGCTGAGTGAGATAATTTGACTTTGGTTTGAGATATTTGCTGTGAATCAAGACCACTGAGTTTGAGGAGTTTCTCTCACATCGCACGCGAGATCAGTGGCTTCTTGGTCTTCTCCGGTCTAGTTCCCTCTGCTCTCTCAACACTCTAACTCCCCCCAGCTCGTTCGAGGCAGACACATTCTTCCAGTGGTCCCCTACCTGGTTCAACTCTCTAAATTCAGACTTTCCACCCAACTCCACTCATTATTCCTCTTTTCTCCTGTCTGTGGAACTCCCTTCCTTAAGCTGGTCATACCCACTCTTCCCTTTGCAGCTTCAATGAGACTGTGCAGCACCATCTCATGTCAGCCCTAATCACTACCCATGATCTTTAATACCCTCATTCACCTGACACAACCCAAACCCCCTTACTTGCAAGTTGCTGTGTTTCCTTCCCTTCTCTCTTTCTATTTTTCCTGTTCATTCATTCCCTTTCTTATGGTGTCCAATTATCATCCCACCATCATGTGAAACTCTCTGTTACGCACTCTTTCACGAGCCTCGAATGTGTAATAATTACATTAAAAAAACCTTTTTTTACTGGAGAAAGATTGCTTTTGCTGAATTATCAAAACGACCAATAAACCGTTTGACAAACGATTTCATCACATCGATGGTCACATGATGTCGTTGGCAGTAATTCTTCTATATTCCCGTTGAGGAATTAAAGGGATTTATTTTTTATTTTTGGACAACGTTGCTGCTCTTCACAAGGGAATGAGTCACTCTCCTCTTAAGGCTCATGCCTGTCTGCATCGGTGAAGGTAACACCTGGATTTATCAACTAAATGTTACGTATGTTTACCTCCGTGGGAAACGAGGTGTGGTTGACGTTTTAAGTGTTAGTCCTTTATCAGAGGGAAACACAGTAGGTAAATATGGTTTGAGGGAAGATTATGACTTGTTGGGCAAAAGTCAAATATCGAAGAGACAGGATTGATAGTGAAGCTGAAAATCCTAATCCTGCTGTTCTACAGCTGGGTTTGAACCAACGACCTGAAGGATGTCAATCCCATGACCTCACCATGAGGTCACCATCTCATCCCAATTGGCACCAAATTAAACTATACTTGGATTCCTTTATCTCGGTGTCAGCTAGTTTTTTCCTTCCAATTTACACCTATTAAAACACATTATCTCTGGTTAGCTGTCTTTAGCAGTCCAAAGTTAGTTCTTCTTGTACCCTTCTAATCTAATATATATGTATATATATATATATATATATATATATATATATATAGGTGTTACGGCTGTGGAAATTCGCAATACAGTCATCCCCCGTTTATCGCGGGGTTACATTCCAAACCCCCCCCCCCCCCCCCGCGAGAAGTGAAAATCCGCGATGAATGGACGCCTCCCCCAAAAATGCCTTTTTTTATAAACGCGATTGGGTTTGTTTTCTATATTGCGAATGTTAAACGCTGTGCGGTGTATTAACACGATTGGGTTTGATTTATATCGAGTGAATATTTAACGCTGGGCGTGTGTAACACGATTGGTTTGATTTATATCGAGTGATTATTTAACGCTGGGCGATGTATAAACACGATTGGGTTTGATTTATATCGAGTTTATATTGATAGCGTTATAATTTATTACTTAAATAATTTATATTTATATTATTATTACCGCGATATACCGGGGGAATCCGCAGAAAAAATTAGTTAGGTTCCAAGGAAAACCCGCGATGAAGCGGCGATAGGTGAACCGCGATATAGCGGGGGATTACTGTACACCATAAAGGGTCCTTAGATCAGTTATGACGATAAGTAATTGTGTAGTTAGATTACCCACCGTTGTTTAAAGGGAATTTCCGTGTTCACTGGGCTGCGATCCTTTGAGTTAGCCGTTTTTCTTTTCTCTGTCTTATTTTGGACCCACATAATCCCCAACAACTCAAACACGACACTTTCGCCTCACCTCCACAACTCCATCCCGCAAACATCGCTTCACCGCCATTCCCAAACGACGCCTGCCAACAACCAAACTCCCACCACCTCCGCCTTTCTACCACACGCCGGGCCATGGGCTGTGAATGCGATCCGTTCGCCTCAAAAAGCGGATCAGGAATGCTTCACGCCCCCTTTTCATCCATCCAATGACCGAGCATCGGGTAGTGTAGCCCCGCCTCCGAACCTGCTGTGAATGCGTTCCTTTCGCCCCGAAATCGGATCAGGAATGCTTCACGCCCCCTTTTCATCCATCCAATGACCGAGCATCGGGTAGCATAGCCCCGCCTCCGAACCCGCTGTGATCCAGAAATTTACATACGCCCCCCCAGGCTATATAAGCGCGAGCTCGCGGAAGAAGAGAGTTGCGCAGTACATCGGCAGAGAACCAAGTGGGAGCAGTGGAGTGGCAGCAGCAGTGTCGGCAGTTAAGCGGGAAGTAAAGATGCGCAGTACGTCGGCAGAGAACCAAGTGGGAGCAGTGGAGTGGCAGCGGCGGAGTGCGCAGAAGAAGTCAAGTCTGCAGTGTCGGCGGGACAGTCGAGTCGGGAGACGGAGCTCGAAGCCGACGGGAAAGGCAGACGGGGAGCGCCGGAGAGAGCTCGCTGACCACGCCAGGGGCACGAAGCCAGGCGCAGCTACACTGACTTGCGGCTTGCCCGCCATCGCGCCACGAGGGCGCGGGTAGGACCTTCGGTCTCGTGGACCTGGCCGCTCATCCAGGTTCCACGCGCATTAGGCCCACGGGCCAGTCTGACTCCCTTGCCTTTGAGGGGTCTTTCCTTTGCTTTTGTGTGAATGCGTGTTGTGGCGCCGTGTCTTGTAAAGTAGAAACTGTTTAAGTGCATGTAAATAAACTTTGCTTGTAGTCAGTTGTAATTCTTGCTTTCATTGCTTTGACTGTTATACGTGCATTCTTACTGTATGGCTGTGAATACGTGCTTGCCTTGTCTGAGTGTGGAATAAATGTACTTGTCGAACTGTGTCCCGTTTCGTTGCGTCCTTTCCTTTGTTTGAAAGTTCCATCTTGCATAAGGAAGGAATTGGTAGAAGGGTGTAAGCACCCGGTAAATAATCACGTCCGTCGGGGCCGGCGATAACACCGCTCGTTTATCACTGAAGCACGGAACGGACCGCTTAAGCGGTTCGTGTCCTAGGCCGGCCAGCGGCGAGGTACGATCGCCCGGTTAACTACCCGCGCAGGTACTTAGGTAGGTCGAGTTTGGTGAACAACCCTATCCTGCGCGGGTGGCCGATTGGCACGATTGTGGTGGGGTCGAAAGACCCACCCGTGACTAGCTCCTGGCGATAGTTCCAAGGAGGGTCACGACTGAATTGTCCGTCCCGGTGGGCGACGCGGTCGCGATTTGAGTTACGTGGCCGATCGCACGCCGGGCGGCCGAAATTCGTAACAATATATATACATACATATATATATATATACATATAATATATATATACACATACATATACATATATATGTACATATATATATATATATACATATATATACACATACATAATATATATATATACATATGTATACACATACATATATATACATATATAACTTACATATATACGAGTAATATATATATATATATATATATATATATATATATATATATATATATATATATATATATACATTACACACACATACGTAATATACATTATATACACATACATATATATACACAGATACACATACATACATACATATATATATATATATATATATTTAAAGGGATTTAATCCTGCTGTTCTGCAGCTGGTTTGAACCAACGACCTGAAGGATGTCAATCCCATGACCTCACCATGAAGTCACCATCTCATCCCAATTGGTACAAAATTCAATATATATGATTAAGCTGATCTTGTGTGTATATATATATATATATATATATATATATATATATATATATATATATATATATATTATATATATATATATATATATATATAATATATTGGGTATTCCTGGTCTTGTCATGTTTTAGTCACTTGTTTAATTTTAAGTTTAATTCTCCATGCTCTTTCATGATTTTTTTCATTTTTATTTTGTCTTCTTTCACTTGTTATTTTTTTTCCGGTTCTTATGCAAATTATGTCATTAAAAATTTTCTCCACTTGTCGTCAGTCCTACAAGCTAGTTTGACGGTACAAGCTGGAATAGCGTCCGACAGGATGGTGCAGAGGTAGTGCACTTACATTTGAGCTGCATAGTCTGGGTTTGAATCCTTACCTGACTATAAACGATCACATTGGTGCTTCGCAGGCAGAGTGTTGCATCACAAGGTGTGCCGTCCCTTGGGTGGTTAAGGTGGATGGTCCGCCTGTTCGCGTTATTTTGACGCTGAAGATCTCACGGAGTCCTTTTATAAGTCGTAGGCAAGCTCTCGCCGGCATTCTGAACAAATTAAAAATTCATACCATGACTGCGAAGACAAATGTATATGCAGACCATCCAATGTCATCATGGCCATGGGGCTGCTTTGCGAGCACAATCTGCCTTCGAATTAGCAACTGACTATGACCCCGTTAAGTCAGTCTGATGTAAACTGGTCTTCCATTCTTGGAGTTGCTTGGTTGTTGTCGACCATGAAAGGCCAGAAGGAAGCAGGTGGCACCTACAATATTAGCCACTCGTTTGAATATGACGCTTGTCCAAGACACCTACTTTGTGATAACTACAGACACCTACACTACATGATCAATTCCACTCTGCTGATTACAAAGCACACATTCACTCTCGCACTCACACTCATCACAAAGACAGCCGGCTTAATGTCCTCCCTCAAGGTCCACCCATTCCCATCTCAAGACATCTACTTTTGGTAGCATGCTTTATGGTGCAGTGCCCCACTGATACTGCACCAAAGGACAGGCAGGTTTAGTGGGATCTGATTTCCCCACTAATTAAATCTAAGACAGCTATATGAGCAACAGTGAGCTGTTAAGAATCACCTTTTTGGCAGAGTCGGTGTCAAGCTCCTGCACAAAGGGATAGGTGGAAAGTCGTGCCAGGGTCTGCAGGACCATGTCGGTGGCTTCTTGTCCTCGTCCAGCCTTGAAGAAGTATCCAGCCGGCTGCAGTCGCTCAATTGTCCCCCCACCTGCAAGCAGGGACAACTGTGCACCTCATGCCAGAGGGAAAGAAGTGGAAATAGTAGTTAGAACTTTATACATTTCTAAATTTACCGTGCAATCTTTTCCTGTCCATAAGCGATTAATATATGGCTGGAGGTCCTCCCTATTAAGAAGACACTTTATGGTGCAATACCTTGCTTATAAAGTAGTGGGATTGGTTGACTTATCAGACTTTCCTTGCTCGAGATTTATTTTATTCCAAAATAATTATTGATTCTTCCTTGAGTTTTAATTGAATTGGGAAAAGAGAAAGAGCCAAACGAGGTCGTGTGAATATTTCATTTTTAGTTCAAAACGTGTCACCTGTACCAAGGGAACAGTGAAATTGTGATTTAACCCTTTAATGCCAGCTGTCTTGTAGAATTTTGATGGTGTTTCTCCCACTCAATTTGATTGATTTCCAGTTGGAATCCCTCCTCAATATGCCATGATTTAACGTGAGGTGTTTTTGTTTTTCTTCGATACAGTGAAGGAGCGAGAACACAGAACGGATCAGGATGTAACAGAATTAAAGGAACAGTAGAAAGAGGGCGAGGGGATAGGGGAGACTTAGAGGGACAAGAGACGTGGGGAATGAGGGCAAGGAGAGGACACAGCAGGGTGAAAATGGATACAGCCACAAACTCTCAATCACATTAATGGAAAGAGAATCCAGAAAGAGGTTGGCTTGGGAGAGTTAAGGGGGGGGGGGGGGTAGAAATGATCATGATTGTGGATGGGGGATGGTGGTGAACAGCTCTCTTGAAGCCCTGGAGGGAAGAATGAGATTGAAGAGACTGAGCAACTTGGTTCACAAGTAGGTGCAAAAAAAAAGAGGAAAGGATGAGTGGAGTTGAGCAGTGAGTCTGGATTCTGAGAGTTCACGAGAGCTGGGTTAGTGGAAGACCGTGAGCGCCCTGGAGAAACATGGCAGGACTAGAGCATGGAAATGACAAGGGGCGCAAGACGAGAAGGGTGGTGGTGGAAGACAGATGTCACCTACCTATGACAAGACAAACATCTCTGTCCTGCACTGCTTCCTGAGGCTCTGGCAGAGACAGCTTGGTTACAGCGTTTTACCATCCATACAGTACATACAAGGTCTGCCTCTTCCTTTTCTTCCCTTAACCAAACTCAGCATTGTTGATTTCTCCAGACTTTCCTTTTCTGCCCACATGATGTGTCCAAAGTATGACTGTTTCTGTTTTTGTATCAGCACTTACAATGTACAGTGACGTGCAAAATTATTCATCCCCCTCGAAAGTTTTCACATTTTGATGCCACCTGAGCTTATTTCATGATGCTTTCAAATCAAACTTAATATATATAGTCTTCACAAACTACTCAAAAGTGATAAAGCTAAAAAAATGCAGATAAAATGCGAATAAGTCAGATTAACAGACAAAATCTGATGATTCGCAGTCACATAAGTATTCAAACCCTTCACCTAATTCACTTCAGGAGCAAATTATTTGTTTGAAAGGATATAGAATAAGTGTAATCGGTTTCAACTGTATGTAATCGGTGGTTTAACTTAAAAATTAAGTTCCACCGCTTATCTAAGGAGTTTTAAGATGCAACTCACTTGGTCAACCAACAAGATAAACATGAAGACCAAGGAGTTTTCCAAAGAAGTCAGACATAAAGTGGTGGAGAAGGCATCGTTCAGGAAAGGGTTGGAAGAGTATTTCAGTCACTCATTATCCCTTTGAGTTGATGAAATCCATCATTAACAAGTGGAAGACGTATCATATCACCCAGACTCAACCCAGATCAGGTCGCCCATCCAAACTCAGCAGCCGGGCAAGCAGGAAACTGGTTCAGGATGTCACTGTAAATCCAACAATGACTTTGAAAGATCAGCAAGGCTCCATGTCTGAGATAGTGGTCACTGTTCATCAATCAACAACATCCCATTCCCTTCACAAAGCTGGCCTCAACAGACAGGAGGCAAGAAAGAAGCAATTACTCAAAAAGACGCATCTATAAGCTCGTATGGAGTTTGCAAAAAAGCATCTTAATGATACTGCAGGTATGTGGAAAAACGTTTTGCAGTCAGATGAGACAAACATTGAACTTTTTGTTTGAAATTCAAAATGTTGCATCCGGTGCAAACCTAACACTGGACATCACCCAGTTAACCCCATCCTTACTGGTGGTGGCAGCATCATGTTATGGGGCTGATTTTCATAAACAGAGACTGGAAAATTTGCAAAGTGCAAAGTATAGGAGAATTCTTGATGAAAACCTGTTTGAGTCAGCCATGAATATGAAACTGAGTCAGAGATTCACATTCCAGCAGGACAATCAAGACAAATAAAGAGCAGGACAATGAAGCACAAAGCTAAAGCAACACTGGAGTGGATGAAAAAGAAGAAAATAAATGTTCTTGAGTGGCCCAGTCAAAGTCCTGACTTGAACTCAATTGAACATTTATGGTGAGACTTGAAGATTGCAGTCCATCGACGATCCCCATTTCACCTTTTAAAAATTTTGAAATGTTTTACCTTTTGTTGCCTTATAGCCTCAAATTAAATTGCATTAAATCAGATTTTTTTTCTTCCTATATTTCCACATCACCCACAACTTCCAAGTGAAAAACAAATTTCAGAAAATTAATTAAAAATACAAAACTGGAATATCTTGGTTGGATAAGTGTCCACCCCAATTATAATAGGGATTGTAAGTTAGTTCAGGTGTACCCAATCACCTTCAAAATCACACACCAAATTAATTGGCCTCCACCTGTGTTAAATTAGTTGTCGTGATTCTGATTATTTCCTTTAGTTTCCTCTGTTGGGTAGTACATTTCACAGTAAAGACTCAACCATGAGACCCAAGGAGCTTTCAAAAGACCTCTGGGATAAAGTTATGGAAAGGCACATCAGTTGGATGGGTATAAAAAATATTTCAAAGGCCTTGAATATCCCTTGGAGCACAGTCAAGACAATCATTATGAAGTGGAAGGCGTATGGTACCACAAAGACCCTGCCTTGATGAGGCCATCCCTCTAAACTGGATGACCAAGCAAGGAGACTGATTAGAGAGGCCACCAACAGGCCAATGGGAACTTTAAAAGAGCTACATACATTTATGTCATGGACTGGTCACTGTGTATATAACAACAATATCCCAAGCACTCCAGAAGTCTGGCCTGTACGGTAGGGTCACAAGAAGGAAGACATTATATAAAAAACCCACCTTGAGTGCACCTCGAGTCTCGATCGTGTGCATGCGTGTGCATGTTAGCCGTGTGTGTGCACGCACGTGCCCGAGCTCTTCGAAGCTAATGTTATCCCCCTCTTTTAATGCTACTACCCCCTTCTGAGGCTATTTCCATGCGTGTGATTTTTGAGCGCATGAGTGTGAATTAGCATGTGTTAGCATGCATATGTCTCAAGGATGACCTTTTTTTTCACATTCAGGCATTCACCATATGAGGTGGCATCTTGTTGTAGCAACTACAAACCAAGGACAAGGCCTCGATTTAAGGTTACCAATCATTATCCTGGTTATCAACACCCTCTTACTGTAAGCTGTGGTGGTGGGGAGCTTAGTTCTGCCTCTCTTAAAACTGACCACGTTGTCTGCAAGAATATTTTCCATTACCAACAGCTATTTTACCTATTTATAAGTAAGAAAAATGAATTAACCATTGTTGTTTGGCAATTCTAATAAATGGCCAGGAAACTACAAAATGGCCAAAAGACTATTGACCATTTAAGATACCATCCTGTTCAAGGCTGTTCTTTATGGTTGTTTAATTTTATTACTGGTACCCTGGGTGGCCAAGGGGGAGGAGGTGTGGTCAGAATGATA
>CM068966.1:45716281-45730540 GCA_035128595.1 Eptatretus atami
CACTATGCCAAGAAACCGGACATCATCTGTTTAACAGAATCCTTCCTCCTACAGGATGTCCCTGACTCCTTAGTGTCTCCCCTGGCTATTGTCTCCTCTGGTTAGATCAACCTGAACCCTGTCCTGGCGGCAGAGTTGTGCTGTACATCAAAAACTCCATTTCTCACTCTCCGTGTACTGCTCTTACAGCTCCCAAACCCCAGGAGTACCTCTGCCTGTGACTTCCCATCCGCTTCCACCTCATGTTTGTCTGTTTGTAGTACCAAACTGCCAACAGTGACAATTCCATCTACATCTCTCTCTCACACAACATGGACCAATGTTTAATCAATCATCCCAACTCTCTCTCCCTCATATGTGGTGACTTCAATTGGCTGCGTGTTGGTACCTCTCTCTCTCTCTCTCTCTCTCTCTCTCTCTCTCTCTCTCTCTCTCTCTCTCTCTCTCTCTCTCTCTCACCAGCCATGGCACTTCTACAAAGGAGTTAGGTGACTACATGGGTCTGACTCAATCTGTGAACTTTCCCACCTGAATTTCTCCCCATGGCAAATCTTCCCTTCTGGATTTGGTGATGATCAACTTCCTCGCCAAAGCATCTTGCTCGTCCTCTGCCCCAATTGGCTCCTCTGATCACGTGCAAATGAAGGTCAACATCTCTCTGGCCATTCTCAGAGAACAGCCTCGGCACCAGCGAGTCTGGCAGTTCACTCAGGCAAACTGGCAGGGACTGCAAACAGCCATCACACTTCAGGACTGGTCTCCTATATGTACCACCCCTGATATTAATTCAGCCTGGGAATTCTTTCACTGAAACTTGCTCTCTAATATGCATAGATTCACCCCATCTCATCTGCAGTTATCTTACCCATCCTCCTGCTCTAAGTACTCTGAATCCTGTGGTGAGGCAGTTGCTTTAAAACAACTTGCATTCTTCTCCTGGAAGGCAAATCCAACCGAAGATCAAGATCATTCCACAAAGCCTGCACCAAATATGTCGACTCTCAGGAAAGCCAGAAAACAACATCTGTCCAATCTCAAGAATCAACTTTCAAATTTGTCTCCCTCCTCTAAAACCTGGTGGTGCATGGTCAATCAAGTCTGTCTCTGGTGCATGCTCCCCTCTCATCCCTTCCCTCACTTCAAATTGCACCACAGCAGACTCCAGTCGTGAGAAGGCCGGATGCCTGAATTCTGTGTTTGCTTCAAAATGTTGTGTTCCTAACCCCTCACTCTCTGTACCCACCCTTCACAGATGAACAGAACTGCTCCTGGATTCTGTCTTTTGCACCTGAGAAGGTGGAAAAGTTTCTGGCAACCCTCGACTCTGAATCTGCGACTGGTCAAGAAAACATCAGCTCACGTGTCCTAAAAACCTGCTGTGCCTCTCTCTCTCTCTCTCTCTCTGACATTTACCATCGGTCATCCTCCATTTGCTTGGAAATCAGTCAACATCTCACATTACATAAAAAGGTGCAAAAACGGATCCCCTAAATACAGACAAATTAGCTTACTTCCAATCATCAGCAAGGTCATGGAATCCATCATTGCAGTTCACATTAAATCCTTCCTTTTCTCCAACAGCCTCATCTCAGATCATCAATTCGGATTAAGACCAGGTCACTCTACCTTGGAAATGCTGCTATTACTCTCCAAACAATGGATGGAGGCCCTCAATGTCAGACATGAGATCAAGGCCATCTCGCTGGACATATCTCGAGCTTTCGATACAGTCAGGCATCCTGCCTTGCTCTCCAAACTCTCTGCCTAAGGAATCGAAGGCCAACTCCATTCTTGAATTACTGACTTACTCCACTCTCGTAGCCATCATGTGGCTCTCAACTGAATTTATCAATGATCTCACTGACTCTCTGGAAAATCCTCTGTATCTCTTTGCTGATGACTCCACTCTCTGCCGTGACATTCCTCATCCTTCTGACAGACAGGCAGTAGCCTCTTTCCGCTCCTCAGACCATGACAAAATCACAAACTGGTCAAACGTACTTGTAATATGTCTTTCAATCGTAAGAAATATCTCTTTCTCTTTTCTCTCTCTTTCTCTCTCTCTCTCTCTCTCTCTCTCTCTTCTCTCTCTCTCTCTCTCTCCTCTCTCTCTCTCTCTTCTCTCTCTCTCTCTTATCTCTCTCTGTCTCTCTCTGTCTGTCTCTCTGTCTCTCTGTCTCTCTCTCTCTCTCTCTCTCTCTCTCTCTCTCTCTCTCTCTCTCTCTCTCTCTCTCTCTCTCTCCCCCCCCCCCCCACACTCTCGCCTCTCTCTCTCTCTCTCTCCACTCTCTCTCTCTCTCTCTCTCTCTCTCTCTCCTCTCTCTCTCTCTCTGTCCTCTCCTCTCTCTCTCTCTGTCTCCTCTCTCTCTCTCTCGTCTCTCCTCTCTCTCTCTCTCTCTCTCTCTCTCTCTCTCTCTCTCCCCCCCACACTCTCGCTCTCTCTCCTCTCTCTCCCACTTGCTCTTCTCTCTCTCCTCTCTCTCCACTTGCTCTTCTCTCTCTCTCTCTCTCTCTCTCTCTCTCTCTCTCTCTCTCCGAAAGAACCGTACCGCAAACCTTCCCATCTGCTTTCTCAACAACCCTCTCGAAGAGGTTGTCAATCACTGAAACTCTTGAGTCTCACTATCTGCCATGATCTTTCCAGGGAAAGCCACATTTCCAAGCTGGCCTCCAAAGCCCAACACCAAGTAGGCATTCTCCGTCGTGCAAAGTCCTTCCTTGGCACACCTGAGCTCCTATCCACCTTCAAGGCTTTTATCCACAGCTTGATAGAGTCCTGCTCTCCCCTCTGGGCTGGCTCCCCTGCTCCCCTGCCTCTGGGCTCAGCTTGACATCATGGAAACCAAGGCTTTCAAGCTCATTGGAATCTTTTAATGATGAAGCTGAGTCGATTGGCCTATCACTTCACCATCGCCGACAGGTCGGTGGTCTCTGCATTCTTCCGCCTCATTTATGGTCTTGCACCCTCTGCCCTCTCCGTGCTTTGTCCCCCATCCCACCCAGGTAGCTTCAGGACGCATGCGGTCCACCAGCAAACCACTTCTCATGAAACTCTTTAAATCCAGAATCACTGCTCACCTCCACTCATTTATTCCTCTTTTTTTCCTGCCTGTGGAACCACAATCCACACACACCCTCTTCATTCTCATTCTTTCCTCTAGGTCTTCAAACAGCTGTTCATCATCATCTCAAGTCATCCCTCAACCAAAACCATGATCTTTTCTCCACCTGTTAAACCACCCCCACCCCTCCCAACTTTGCTTATGTATCCATCTTGTCCACCCCTTGTGTTCTCCCCTACGCCTTTTTGTTACCTGTATCCCTTGTTTGTCCGTCTCCGTCTACTTTCTCCCTCCACGTTGCTGTTGGCATTTCCGCTTTCTCTTGTTGTTCCCTTTGTTGTGTTGTGTCCTGATCTCTGCTGTGTCCGAGCTCTTCCATGAGCCTTGACCATGTAAAATAAATCCACTCAGGAATACTTTGAGCCCTTGAGGGATTATTATATAAATCCTTGTGAAGGCATTAGTGTACAAATATTTATTGCGATACCTGCTTTCTTTGTTTTCCCATCTCCCATTTCCCTATTATTTATTAAACCTGTTTACAACATCGGTGTGTTGGTCTGGTGCGCGGTTCGTAAATTTGGCATTATAATTGCGACGCGAGTAAACTCACGGCCTTTTGAAATTGCCGCAAAATTCTTGTTAGGAGGTTATAAAACCACACCCGTTCATCTTCGGTACGTCGCTCAGCACCCATCCGATGAGACAGATGAATCGGTTGTTGATGACAGATTCTTCTTGGAGTTTCTGCATATCGGAAACCTAAGTAAAGGTCTATTTGGCTTTCCCAGCAGACGAAGTATGGTCTCTGTAGACATAGAAGTACGGTTATTTCGCTCGCATAGATGCTATTTGCACTGATCCAGAGGCCTGAAGCCCAAGTACTAAATCCTGAGGCCGATAACCACTGTGGCCTTCACAAGACCTGAGGCCTATAACCACTGTGGCCTTCACAAGACTTGTGATGCCTATCGGCTCCAAACTTTTGATATTTAATGGTCCTTTCAACAGTTTCTTTGGCCGTTTTACACTGAAGGGAAAACTTATAGGGAGGGCATTGCGATTGTGAATATGACGGCTCCGAAGATTGGTTTTGGATGATTGGATAATTGGCTTCGCATATCACCAAAATGGCGGCTGTATTATTATTATTTTTTCGGTTGTGGGTTGAGTCAACCAATGTCCAAGAGTCCAACCAATGGATGGAAAGGAATGTTATACATGGATGGACAGCCTAAAAGCGTATTATTACCCTCATAAAAGGAGAGGGTATGGCATTTTGGTCCGTTTGTTACTTTGTGAAAAAAAACTTTCGCCAAGTATGTTGGTCTGTAGTGTTTGTCTGTCTGTCTGTTTATCTGTTTGTCACACGATTTTTGGCCACAGTTTTCAAGGAATCATTCTGAAATTTTGTGGTGTATGTCGGTGACCGGCCAAGGACAGCACCGCTTAATTTTGGTGAAGATCCGAATTCGAATCCAGAGCTGAGAATTTTTCAAGTGATTCTTGAACATTGAGAGATCAGACCAAAAACGATATGTGTCGCACAATATCTCAAAAGGTTATAGATGGATTCCACAAAAACTTTGTGGACATGTTCGGTGTGTGACGAGGACGAAATTATTCAATGTTGGTGAAGATTCGAATCCGGATTTGGATACGACAATTTTTCATGTTGCTGGATATCTCAAAAAGTTGTGGATGAGTTGGTTCGGTGACAAGAACAAACTGATTTGATTTTCGTGATAGTCCAGATTCAGATCTGACCTATAAGTGGCATACAGAATGTAAGCTGTTCAGCCTGGCGGAGGTATGTTCTCTACCGAGTGCCATTCCGTTTCGCCAAGTGTTACTCGATGAGTGATTTTTCATTTGTATGTTTGTTTGTTTGTCCACACATAATATGCTGACGTAGGCCACAGACACCACCGAGTGGTAGCCAGGAATACATGTTCTCTTTTTTTCAACTGAGTACCTCTATGAAGTATGTACAATTAGAATGAGTTCCTCTATAAAATACGTACTCTAAAACCACACGAGACAAGTCTGGGCGAGGGTATCTTTGCTCCTAGTTATTATATAGTTAATACGAGTTTCTTGACAAGGAAGTTCAATGCAGGAGGCCATTATGCCGATCAAAACCTGTGCAATGGTTGTTTGTCCGTGCTCTATCCTTTTAAGTGCTAAGCGTCAAACAAGTAAGCAGTATGCACCATTTTTAAAGTCTTTGGTATGACTCGGCTGGGGTTCGAACCACGGACTTCCGAGATTCAGAGCAGACGCTCTCACTATTACACCACCAAGTCTTGAATTTGAGCTTCTTGAGTGAAAAATCGTGGATTTCTCTCTTTACATCTCCTCTTTCCCAATGAAAAATTTCAGATGAGGAGTCTGGCAATGGAGATCACATTCATGTGCACCAAAAGAAGATAGTGATAGGGGAGGGAAGAGGAAACACAAAGTCCAAGGCATCAAGATGAATCCTTTCCTTTGACGTTGTTGAGTCAGATTCTCAACGCAACTTGCCGATCTTGACCATCAAAGAGATAAATCTCCTAACAGATACATGACTCCATGACATTAAAGTCTAATCAACTCTGTGGTTTCATAGAGATTACAGTGATAGTGTCGAGTGTGGTGCATTCATGGGGTGGCAACACTGAAATGGTTTGGCATGTTGAACATTGCAGTTATTTTCACCTGCAATGTGAAACATGCAAGCCTGTGAAAAAGGGGGAGAGGAAGGTCGGTGAGGGTTTGGTTGTGAGGGAGCAAAAGAGAGATTATCGTATGTTGATCAATCTCCACAATGGGTCCCACAAGTGGACTGCAGGACAGGCCATTTCATGGACTGTATTTGTTTGCTTTCAGGTTGAAAATTTTAAATTTCATTTCATGAAACTACTTTCGAAGTATACATCGACTGTGTTTGTTGTTATTTTTTCCAATTGGTTGGGATTGTGCACATCATGCTTTGGGGTATCCGGAAGCAAAACCTATTAACTTGCACAATGTAGGGGATTTGCTGTGCATTAGAATCATGAGTCTGCAATGGTTTACATATCATTGTGTGATTAGCTGAGGTTGAACCTCTGATTTCTCTTGCAAAATTTAATCAGTCCTCTACCATAACAACTACACTTCACCATTCTGCCCCTCAACCCTCTTACTCATCAACCCCCCCCCCCCCCCCCGGCCCCCAACTAAGCAGGTTACTCACAGGCAGCACTGTGCTGTGAATGAGGTCGAGAGCTGGCAGAGCCTTCCTGCTAAGAGTGGTTGTGCTTTCTTCCACCTCGGTCTCACTTTGCGGAAAGAATGGTGAATGGCATGCTGAAACAGGTGAGGGAGAAAATGGAGGTTTTCAAAAAAAAATTCACATGACACTATCAATGGACAACAAGCAGTGACATGAGGATTGTAACTATTAACATGCATTCTTGGGTGACTGAGACAATATCCTCGTAAACAAGATGATGATTGTTCATACAAATCGAATGTAGTAAGCTTCAAACCAACGATGAGTAGATCGCCAAAGAGCTCGTAGCTCGATGACATGGAGAAGATGGAGGAGGCAGAAAAAATGACTGTTGATATTTGAGAACATCAAAAAGGAAGAATAAGAAAAGCTCAGAGAATATGAAAGACTGTTGGAAAGTAGGCCTTATCAGTGTGGGGATGAGCTTGTGGGATGGAGTTGACAAGCAGGTGGCAACTCATCCAAGGTAGAATCTCAGTTGGGATTCCTCGCTTTAAAGGCGCATTTGAACGGAGTGTAAATAGTTAATTGGTGATGTCTGCTCTGTGGCTCGGGATATAATATCCTCAGTTCATAGACACCTGCTTTGTGTACCCCCCTTCACATGCTCACCTCATTTTGTAAACACCATAGAGGCGGGCTGAGCAGACAAACCACACAAACAACTCCAAAGAGCAAGGTCAAAGGGGCAGAAGAGAGAGGGAGAGAGGGAGAGACTGTAATGATGGAGTGCAAAATAAAAATAAAAATGGCAAAAAGTGTGCAGTTACACGAAGAGCGAAAGGTTACCGCAGCTTTTTCTGACAATGTGTCACGGGATAAAAAAAAAACACAAGACAAGCCACATGGTATGAGAGTGCTGGACGTCATAGCCATGTGGATATGCATGTGACACAGTCACTTGAAAGACGTGAGTGTTATTAACCGCTCGTGGGGAAAGTAACGGCGGAGTGAAGAATCCTGGGAGGATTAGACCAGTGACACTTGGGCACTGACTATGTGGAAGGTTTCCTTGGTGCACAGTTGCTGCAAGGCCTCATCGTGTATTCGTCGATGCCATCTCTCACGTTTTCACAGAATGAAGGAAAAGTTCACAGAAACCATCACGTTGAAGGACAATTTCCAGCCGTGAAATGAACACAACTGGGGGAGTCTCAATTGTGACCAGCCACAGATGTGACAACACAGAAAAATGTGTGAATTTTACACCAGAATAAATCCTTTTCCTGCAAAAAAAACCACCTGTTCTGGAAACTGTGGAATTGATACATATCAAATGGCAATCACACGTTTCCAGCATCCTTTTGCCTCCTTGCCGATTCGCAACATCACGGTTTCAGTGGTCTACCAAGAGGTTAAAATTGTCAAATGGAGGAAGGTCTTTTTCATCAACGTAGGATGGGCGATTATAATGTGAGTGCAGAGAGATTGTGAGGACTTGCATTGTACGCAGAACGACGTTCCACTGGTTGTATGTCTTGCAGTCATCGAGCAAATCATCAACCGTCCCGTATCAAACACCATCTGTCAACTGTCAGCAATGTTTCCCAAAATGTGTGAACGTCTTGGATACCAGTGATTGGTGAAACCAAAATCGTGTTAAGTATCTGTGCATTGTTTGATATTAATGGTGATTTAAGGCTCTCGGAGGAGATGTACATACTATTGTGCAGGGAAAGGCCGGAAGGGCAGTCGGAGACGTTGTTGTACGTTTACATTAATTACAAAGACATAAGGCAATGACAATGGCAATGGACAAATCAACAAAGTAGATGGGATTGGAACTCTGGGTCTCTGTGTTATGAGCTATGTGCTCAGGTGGGAACACAAAACCTGCAGGCACGTGTGTTGCATCTCGTACTTCGGTGCATCATGTGTCCAGTTGTGAGATTTGGTTGCCATTATTAACAAAGTTGTTCAAATCACTGTGAGGTCAAAGCGTATCATGATATCTTGGTTCCCATTTGAGCCTATTCAGCATTGGCTGCGGTTTGTCTTGCAGCATTGTCATCTGAACCAATCGTTCCTCATGCTTAGTACCCAGGTTCTAAACCTATTTGCGATATTTAATTGTCCAAATTGTTGTGTGTGTGTGTGTGTGTGTGTGTGTATACTGTATATATCTATGTATATATATACACATATAAAAGAGTGAGCTGTATAAAGACTTCTTTTATTTCTGTACAATTGCACACCCCTTGACCAATCTCCACCAAATTTTGCATGTCAAACAAATTTTGCATTACAAACAAACAAAAAACGACTGGCCCAGTCTGCACTAGATATTGCAAACGTGCTGTGGGCACCCACGGTCAGGTCATGGGCACAACCCCCCTCCTTCCCGCTCCCGCAGGGCAATTCTCTGTATTTATGGGTGTTTGTACATCTGAAAATCAAGAAACTGACCTCAAACAATGAAATGAGGCCATTTGGCCCATCATTGCCATGGTGCACTCTCGGGTTAACTTTTGTAACAGCTTTCAACATCAATCTTCTTTATGGTTTACGAAGGTCGAAGTAACCCGATCTTGATCGGGTGACCTAGCTTACCTGGCTCACATAAATATGTATATATAGTGTGTGTGTGTGTGTGTGTGTGTAGTACTGTGCAAAAGTTTGAGTCATTCCAATGATATTCACACTTTAGGATAAATTCATCAAGCTATCAGTGATAATTAATTTTTCTCTCGATTGTCTCCGCTCTGCCCAGAGCGACATCATAACTGTTGCCATATAAACCTCGCTAATAACACATGGCGATCACACCACAATATCGATACACACATACATCAACACATACACGCATATACATATACATTCTATACCTGCAAAAGAGAATGGCGTTTATGAAATAGATACTGAAGATGATATAGTTCTCAAATGTTTTAATTGTGATGTTTTGGTCGCAAACATGAAATGCGCTTCAAGCTGCCTTCCTCATGGTTCATCATGTGTAACCAAATGTCAGGTGAAAAACATTTAAATCAACAGAGAGGAAGTTCAATGAACAATGACATTGGTTGACATCACCTAACCAACTGCCCTCAGCTGATTATATATATATTGTTACGAATTTGGAATTCGGATTGCCACACAACATACAGTTCCTTTAGTCAGCTATGTCGATAAGTGCTTGTTCCCTAGATAGCTCACCTCCATTGTTTAAATGTTCAGAAATGATTAGATGCGCTGCGGATCGATTTAATAGTTAGGGAACGAACAATGAGACATCCCTCCCCTCTTCTGCGAAGAGCAAGAAGAACCCTGCCGTCCCGTGACTCATGATGTCAACAACTCCCTCCCACCCGTGGCTGAGCGGTGATGGAGCACGAGGGCATGAGTCATGAGTCACGCCGGGAGCGGGGAAGGCGGGAGAAGGATAAGAGGAGATCGTCTCTTTGTTCGGTGTTCGGGAGTTGGGTAGTAAGCTTTTTGCTTCGGCAGAGAGTAGTCGCTCAGCAGACCTTGCGGTCCTGCTTGGCTTGGGTTAGGGTTGAGGCCTTCGGAAGCTTTTTGCTTCAGCTGGCTCAGTGAGCTTCGGCTGAGCCGGCTGGCGGAGGAGCATTTTGGAGGCTTTTTGCTTTGGTGGTTCAGTGAGCTTCGGCTTCTGTTTGGCTCGGAGAGCTTTTTGCTTCGAGCTGCTTTGTTTTGGAAGAAGTATTGCCGGTTGCTCGGCTCGAGCTGCGAATGGGCTTCATCTTCTTCTTGGTTTGTGGAGCTCTTTGTTCTCCATTTTGGTTCCCGGCTTGGTGCGACTCATCGACCTCTTCTTGGAGGGTCCTCGGGGAAGCGACGCATCGACGGGAAGGATCGGCGCCTCGTCTTACCAGCACGTGTTGAGAAGCGCGGGAGGATTCGCTGAGCTCGGGAAGGATCGCGGCTGTACGGCGATTGGGTCCAGCTCGCTCTCGCTGGAGCCTGGGCCGAACAACTTGAAGACCACACGAGGTGGAGAGGTTCGAGATAGGTCTGGTTTCAGCTCACCTGTCCTCCGAGCTGGAGCTCGTTATTAAAGGCCTCTGCCACCATTCTTGGGTGTGTGTGTGCGAACGTGTGTTGTCCGTGGCCCGTCTAATAAGGAGAACTGCTGTTAAGTGCAAGTGACTTACATAATAAGTAGACGGTTGTAGTTCTTTTGTCGTGCTTTTGTTGCTTGTATAATTGCATACGTGTTTGCCTTGTTTAATTGCAACGTGCTTTAATATAATAAATGTCTTGTGCGAATGTAAACCTGTTTGTTGCGTCCATTCACTCATTGAACTGCCCCATCTTGCACTCGGAAATAGTTGGTTTTTAAATAGCCGGTAAAGTGATCGGGTCCAACGGACTGTGCGATAATACCACGCTCGGTTATCCCAAAAGGAAGCGAGCTGCTTAAGCGGCTCGTTTCCAAGCGGTCCCGTTGAGGTACAACTCTCGGTAACCTACCCGCGTGAAAATTAGGTAAATCGAAGATTTGCGATCGGACCCGTTAGCGCGGGTAGAGTGCGGACAAGGTTGTGGTGTGGTTAAAAACACACCCGTGGTCGGTTTCCGGCGTTTACCGCGAACAGAAAAAAAAAAAAAAAACACCGGAACTGGTTTTCCGCTGTCGGTGGGCCCCGGAGCGACCGCCTATTGGTTAGACCGCGGTCGTTCGCACGCCGGCGGGCGGAAATTTAGCAACAAATATATATAATATATATCTAATATGATTTGACTCCTCCCATTATCTTCCAGCTGAAAAAGTTGCACAAAGCAACCAAGAAAGCCGACACAAGACTAATGCTTTGCTGTTCCAAACCCTTCCCAGAGTTCCTCCACAGCTATAAAGACATTCACAAACAGTATACACATGAGAATCCCAATACTCCACACCCCTACAGCTGCCGGACTGGTTTCATCACTTATTGGCGAATCATCAGCAACAGCGCAGACAGAAATGCATCCTAACGAGGCTCCCAGGCATGTACCATGTGTGAATGTCGAAAAAACAGCAAAATGCTTACCTTGTGTGCTTTCTTGGTTGCTTTATGCAACTTCATCAGCTAGAAGAGCATGGGAGGAGTCAAGTTATTTTTATAATCCTAGCCACCTGGGTTTAGTTGATTAGGTGAGAGCTGATTGGCTATTCCCTCTACTCACAGGTGAGAGATGTGGGTGGGTCTTTCTTTTTCATTTATATATTGACTGCTTTTGATTGCTATGATTGCTAATCGCTTGCCAAGCCTGTCATTCCTCATCAACCATTTGGTGGAGTACTTGCTTGACTGCTTAAGGCACTTGGCGATCGCCCTACATTCGATAGCGGTATTATGCACGCATTTCGTGTCATCCGGTTCACACGCTGAATGACATTGTTTCACCTTTTTCTGTTATTTGCTTTCATTATATTAATATAGTTTTATCAATATACCTATAAACAAAAAATCTTCCAACATGGAATCAAATCTTGTGTTCAGAACTCCGCCAAGGGGGAAATTGGGGCACATACAGGGGAGAATGTGAGCAGGGCACGCGTTAGCCCACAGGAGAGCACGCTTGACCCCATAGGAAAGCATATCTAGGCGGTGGGAGCCGGCGGTATGTCCTGATCGGGATGCACAGCTAGCAGTGGCTGCAAGCAAGAAGAGTACATAAACAGCACACACAGGGTAGTTTGGCATTTGTAAAGGAACTTCACCGTGGGTGTGTGCTGCCTGCATGCATGTGACGTGTGGTGAGCGCGTATATTTCATGCGGCACAGGAGCAAACTCGCACCCGGGCCTGTTGTGCATGGTGCTATCGTGGAGATTACGCAGCCATCGCAAACCATGCCTCGCATGCACGGAGCGGATGCTGCGGACGTCGTGAATGCGGTGTGGGTATAGTTGAGCATGCCAGTGATAATCAATGCCAGGTGTGAGTGAAAGGATGAGTATATCGCGGTGCGCTTCACGGTTAGCATGACAATGAGTTGGAGGAACGGGCATGGGGGCGGGGGGCTTTAAGGGACTATGGTTTAGTTTTGAACTTAAAACGGCTTCCACAGAGTGTAGCATGTACGAATCTGATTTTGAGTGTGCCAACAGGAGGGTCTGAAAAGGTCGCTGCATGTGCGAGAATGCATGCATGCAGGCAGGCCTTTGCAAGAAAGATAGAGTAGGTTTTAAATGCTCCTGTGTAGTTTTATATTGAACGCGGCGTTAAAAAGAAAATGTTGCTGTTTGGGCGGGTTTTATCAGCCTGGTACGCTGCCTTCCTTTCACATCTCTCACTCCCCTCATCACGCCTCCTCCCTTACACCGATTCTGCCTTCGCCCTCCCTCATGACGCCTTCCCTTCCTCCGCATAGCTGTATTTCGCATCTTTCTCTCTTAGCTGTCTCTCTCCTCACTCCCTCAAAACTGCCTTATTTCTCCCCATCATCCCCCCACAGCTTCCCTTCCCTCCTTTCACGGCTTGCCTTCCTCCCCTCACACTCCTTCCTTCCTCATGCTGCCGTGTGATATCCTCCGAAACGGCGCGTTCGCTTCCCTCCTGCTGCTTCCTTTCCCCTCCTTGCTGTCTTCCTACCCCGCTCATGCTATTCCCTCTCAACCGCTTCGCCACCATACGTAATCTCTGAGGGTCAGGAGAGGAAGGAATGTCAATGAGAATGTGTGAAGTTGGACATATGACAACTTTTTTCGTTAGGTAAGCAGTCGAAGCTGCTGCTTCAGATATATTCTGGCAGTTTGATAATGTTTGAAATTCGGGCCTCAGGTTAAGGAGATTCTCGAAGCTTTATCACAGTTTGGGTTGTAAAATGTGTGTGGGAAATTAGATAATTTAAAAAGAGTTGAACACTGGCTGCAGCTTTTAGAATAGTTGAGATGGAAGAGCTGTCTTCCTTCCTTGTCCCCCACGACTGGGCTTTCCCTCCCCCACGGTCCTGCCTTCCCCCCCTCACGCTACCTCCTTCAAGCCCCTACCCCCTTAACTTAAGCTCGCCTTGGAATAACTTTTGGGTGTGGTCTCCAGGAGTGTTTAGTTGAACTGCGTTTGGAAATTGCTTGTTTTACCATGTGACCAGCCTCATTTCATTCAAGTCTTGCACGATTGCTGGCCATGTACCATCCACGGTCTCCCCATCTTCGGATTCGCCCTCAGTCCGCGAGCAGAAATACATATCACTTCCACCTCACCTTCTCCTCATTCCCACACACAAATTGCAAGTGAGAGAACCCCCTCCCGCCTTTTTCCCGCTCAAGCCTCCCAACCAAAGCATAGTTCCAGAACACGCCCCTTTCCTCCCGACATCTTGCTCCTCTTCCCAAATGTCATTCTCATCCAAACCCCGCCCTTCCGTCCTTGGAATATAATAAGAAGCATGTGGTGATGGGTGTCTATTATCTCCACCCTTCTTACGTCCCTCCAGCCTCCTTGCTCCCTCCTCCTTTTCTTCATCGGCCTCTTGCTCCCTCTCTGCTCTCTCCTTCTCATCTTTCTCCATCCCCTCTTCCTTCCTTCCGTCCTTCCTTCCTGCCTGCCTGGCCTCTCTTCATAGTCCACACGAAGTTACGCATCACGTGCGTGCGTGCGTGTATAGTATCATACTCATTACGCATATATTAACTATTATATATATTACTGTTCTGTTATTTGTTGTATAATATTATGCACTCCTGCAAAAAAGTATATATATTGGTTTACGAATTCTGGCCCGCCAGGCGTGCGAGCGATTTTGTCGTAACTCCATTCCGCTAACCTGGTGCCCCGTGGATCGGCATTTCAGGTCGTGTACCTCTGGAATCTAGGCAGGCCTAGTCACGGGTGGAGGGCGTCATTAACGCTCACCAGACGTCGCCAATATGCCACCCCGCGCGCGGATAAGGATTGCTCGCAGCAAATTCGAGCTTACCCAAGGTACTTCCGATGTAGTTGCGACGGCGATCGTGACCCACGCGACAGGTCCGCCAGGACACGTAACCGAGTTA
>CM068966.1:45735041-45753282 GCA_035128595.1 Eptatretus atami
ACTCCAATCGGTCAACTTCCCTACCTGGATCTCAACCAATTGTACTCCATCTCTTCTGGATCTGATTTTGACAAATTTCCCTGACAATATCTGCTGCTCTTCCTCCGCTCCAAACGGTTCTTCTGACCACGTCCTTGTCAAAGTGGACATCTCTCTGGCTATTATCAGAGAACCACCTCACCGCCGTCGAGTCTGGCATTTCACTCAAGCCGACTGGCAGGGTCTCCAAGCAGCCTTCAAACTTATAGACTGGTCTCATATCTCTACTTTCTCCACCATCAACTCATCCTGGGAATTCTTTCAAAGAAACTTGCTCTCCTTCATGCACAGATTTATCCCCTCCGTCTTCAGTTGTCCTACCCTTCCTCCCGCCCTTGGTTCACTGAAGCTTGTGGTGAGGCAGTTGTCCTGAGACAACTTGCCTTTGTCTGATGGAAAGCAAACCCAACTGAGGGCAATCTCAGTTCCTTCCATAAAGCTCAGAACAAGTGTGTATCTACCCTCAGGAGAGCCAGAAAACAACATCATTCTCATCAAGTCTGAACTTTCAAACCTCTCTCCTCCTCAAAATCCTGGTGGTGTCTAATCAAATCTGTTTCTGGTGTATGTTCCCCTCCATCCCCTCCCTTACCTCAAAAGGCCGCACTGCTGATACCGCACGTGAAAAAGCTGAATGCCTCAACTCGGTGTTTGCAGCTAAATCTTGTGTCCAAACCCATCACTTTCTCTACCCACCTTACCCAGTCGCACCCAACTGTCCCTGGACTCTGTGTCCTTTTCTCCTGACAAGGTGGAGAGCTTGCTGTCAAACCTCGACTCAGATTCTGCAACCGGTCCAGACGGCATCAGCCCACGTGTCCTCAAAGCCTGCTCTTCTGCTCTTGCTCACCCTCTCTCTGTTCTATTCACCCTCTCATTTGCTCAAGGCCATCTGCCATCTGCTTGGAAATCAGCAAACATCACTGCCCTGCACAAAAAGGTGCAAAAACAGATCCCTGCAACTACAGACCAATCAGCCTTCTCCAATCATCAGCAAGGTTATGGAATCCATCATCGCTTCAGACATCAAATCCTTCCTCTTCTCCAATGGCTTGATTTCTGATCATCAATTTGGTTTCAGAGCAGGTCACGCTACCCTGGATATGCTGCTTCTGCTCTCCCAACAATGGATGGAAGCCCTCAATGCCAGACAGGAAGTCCGAGCTGTATCCCTGGATATATCACATGCTTTTGACACACTCTGGCACCCTGCCCTGCTCACCAAACTCTCTTCCATGGTATCCAAAGCCATCTCCACTCATGGCTCGCAGACTTCCTCTCCTGTCGCAGTCAACGTGTGGCCCTAAATGGAGTTCTTTCATCCCCCTTCCTGTCCAGGCTGGAGTTCCTCAAGGTAGCGTTCTGGGCCCTGTTCTTTTTCTGGTTTTCATCAATGATCTTCCGACTCTCTGGAAAATCCTCTATATCTCTTTGCTGATGACTCCACCCTCTGCCGTACCATCGGTCATCCCTCAGACCGGCAAGCAGCAGCTTCTTCGCTCACTGCTGATCTGGATAATATCACAAACTGGTCCAACACGTAGAACATGTCTTTCAATCCGGACAAATCTCACACGCTCACTATATCTCTTCGAAAGGACCGTTTAGAAAACCCCCCATCCACTTTCTCAACAATCCTCTGGAAGAAGTCCTTTCTTTCAAGCTTCTGGGTCTCACTATCTGCCATGACCTTTCCTGGGAAAGCCACATTTCAAACCTCGCCTCCAAAGCCAGTCGCCGACTGGAATCCTCCGTCGTGCAAGGTCCTTCCTCGGCCCACTTGAACTCCTGACCACTTACAAAGCTTTTGTCCGCAGCCTGATGGAGTACTGCTCTCCCCTCTGGGCTGGTGCTCCTGCCTCCCACCTTTCTCGGCTTCACGCTGTCGAAACCAAGGCATTTCGGATCATCGGCATCTCCCGCAATGAGGCTGAGTCTTTGGGCCTCTCACTCAATCACCGCAGGTTGGTCGGTCGTCTTTCTGTCTTCTACCGTCTCCTCTCCAGCCTCGCCCCCCCCCCCCTTTTCTCTCTGCGATTTGTCCCCACCACATTTCCACAGGGCGCTCAAGGTCCGCCAACAACCCCCTTCTGGTAAAACTACCAAAATCACGAATCACTGCTCACCTTCACTCTTTCATTCCTCTTTTTCCCGCCTTTGGAATAAACTCCCTCACTCTATTCATTCCCATTCTTCCCTCCAGGCCTTCAAAACAGCTGTTCAACACCACCTCTTATCATCCCCATCCAAATCCTCGATCTTTTCTACCCCGATAATCCACCCAAGCCCACCTCCTTCAAATTCCCTGCTTTCCTTCCTGAAAGTCCCTGTATTGTCCATCTTCTATTCCCCATGTTCCCCGTCCCATCCCTCTCCCTTCCACAGATCTCCAAATGTCTGTTCCCTACTATTTTGTCCTCCACTCCCTCCCTCTTGTCTCATGCCCCCTTGATTTGCGTTGGTGTTAGCTCTTATACGAGCCTCGACAAGGTATACAAAAAAAAAAAAGGACAAACACTGACGGTTGGAAATCGACAAATGAGTTATTAATATAAAAATTAATAAACGGAAAGAACTTTTTATTTTCTGAGGTAAATAAAAGAATAAATTTCAAAGGAAAATCAATCAAAATGCACGAAAGAGACAAAGAGCAGGTGCTTATCGGGGGTTGACTTACTTACAGCTAAACACAGACATGGGTACCCAACAGATCATTCAAGGGAGGAAAGAATCGTCTCGCTCACCAGAGAATAGTCGTCCGTGAAGTGAAAACGTCCTGAATATGTGTGTGTGTGTGTGTCACGTCCGTCGCCAGCACCCAGCCTTGCCGTGCACCCTCTCGCGAACAGCCTTGAATGCCAGTCGACGTCTGGAGGGCACCGAGATCGTCTGTCGTGGGTTTAGACCCTGGTGTTGTTGGTGACGACCCATGCCTCACTTGTTTGCGGCGCTGCTCATACCCACACACGCACCACACGCTTGCTTGCCCAAGCACTGGCAAGGACGAATTGTCTCGTTGTTGGCGCTGGTCAGACTCCCGCTTCTTGCTCGCTTCTCAAGCTTACTTCTCGTTCTCTTCTCCCTCCCTGGCTTTCTTTCGCCCTGCTTTCTTTCGCCTCCGCTTTCCTCTCTCCCACTTTTTCTTCTCCCGCTTTCCTCTCTCCACTTTTTCTCCTCTTTCGCTTTTCTCCTCAGAACGTACCTCTCATTCGTTTTATATCTCCGGGTCGTCTCCGCGGGTGCAGTCTGCCCCAAACTGACCCCGCCCCACTTGCGCACGGTTAACATGACGACCCGTGCCCTCTCAAAAAGGGCGGGCGTCGGAGCTCGCGAAAGATTGTTGCTGAGGAAGAATGGGGGCGGGCTTCAGAGCTCGTGAAATGTGTGTAATCGTGTCTGTCGTAAAGACAAAAGCTTCCCATAAGAAAGGGGATCTATCCTTTACCCTTCTTAACACATCACATGTAAGATCCCATTAGACATGGGGATGGGGCTAATCCGAACATGCATTTCAGGAAATAACTGTCTGAGGACCTGGATGTGTGGATGCATTTATCAGACCGGATTCTGAAATCCGTAACAATATATGCATTCATATATATATATATATATATATATAAATATACACACACACACACACACACACACACACACACACACACACACACACACACACACACACACACACACACGGAGGGGTGAAAGTTTGATGCAGGTTCATCGTTGATTAATGCTTTAAGAACAAAAATTATGAAGAAGAGTTCATGTTGTGTTAATGAGTTGTGCACTCAGCCCCAGATACTACATTATTCATTGGACAAAGTGCAATTAGCAGAAATGGCCTTTAATTCACCAATCCATTTTTTTTTCTGTCAAAAAGTTAAAAAGTGCCTTATTTTGTTTTGAAGTTCTAATGCCACCCCTCGCTATAATAATAATGACATTATTCCAGGTATGATGTTGAAATTTGGTATCTGGTGGTGTTCCAGAGACTACAGCGCCAATTAAAGTGCCAGAAGCAGATGTTCTTGAAAGCCCCACTCTCCCCTCCCTTCCCCCTATGGTTTATGAAAATGTAATTCAGCTGTGCTGTCCATGGATATAACTGAGTTTGTTCATGGCAGGGTGTAAGAGGAAAGGCAGGAATGCTTTTGGAATGAGGTGAGCAGATACAGCTCAAGTTCTTTGGTGCAAATCACAATATTGGAAATCAGCCTCAGGCCATGGTTAATATAATCTCCAATTTCAAACTGCATGAAACAGAATTTGCATCTCGAGATTTTTTTTTTTTTTTACTCAACCTGAAAATTTTATCCCAAACAATTGCAATGTATTTTCAGGGAAAACCTTTATATATTTATCACCCCCACCCCCTACTCTTTTTGGCAAAGTAATGTCTCAGGATTCCATGTGTTTCCCATCCCTTGATATCTATGTGGCATCCCATCTCTTGATAGCACCATTTCCATGTAATCTAAAAGCAACACCATCACATGTGGGGTTGGTAGATTGGTGATGGATAATGCCAAGTATATATTTGTGTGAAGTGTAGGTGCCAGGTTCAAGTAAGCCAGTCTGTGTCATCTGAGAACACACCATAATCTCTCTTTCCCCTCGACTATTTCTTTAAATTCTCTCTCGTCTTACTTGGGCATTGAAAAGACACACCAGAAGAATTGATTTGATCATTAGAAGGATGTTCGTCTTGTGGTTCTATCTTCGTTTTACCTGGCTTCGATCATCAATGAATCGGTATCTTTACAAGAACCGTACTGATGCTGTTGAGTTTGCGTCCATGGTGAATGAGTTTACTGCACTTAACTCTTCATTGACAACCCACACTTTCTGAAATGTACCATGGCCCATGTGATATGTATATGTACATGTATACATACAGTATATATATTGTTACGTGGAAAAGGTGGGGGGGGGTGGGGTCCATAGCTCGACTGAGGTATGCGTAGTTTGGTCTGTGTTTTGAGTAGGTTAGATCGCCATGTAACAGGAATCTGTTAGAGTAAGTTGTTTGCTCCATTTGATGCTGAGGTGGCAGCATATGTGATTTATAGACAGGGTAGAGATTAATTATGTATGCCTAAAAACTTCTTGTTGGCAGGGTTAGGTGAGGACTTTCCATCTCAGAGGCACACTTGTCACGTGTGAGAAAGGCCAATTGCGATCTCTCTGCCCAGTGTGTGCCAGCCATGGTTGTGCAGTGGGCTCTGCAGCCCGAAAGAAAAAGTGTACCTTGATTTTATAGGGGCCACTTCTGTGGGCGGGATCCAAGAGAAAGACCCAGGAGGAAGAGGAGAACTCGGTCGATTCGTGTCCAGGAAAGAAGAGAACAGAGTTTGGACCAAGGCGTCCACGTGAGAGGGCAAAGAGAGGCTTGTGAGTGCAAACGTGAAGACACAAGGGAGACCACGAGTGTGCACATGAGTGCAGACTGGAAAGTCCACTAAGAGAGACTAGTGTGCAAGGAAGACAGAGATCTCGCTTGGAGGATAAGCCTCGTGTGGGTTTGACCCAAGCTGGATCATCCTGTGTTTTGGAAGGCCTGGAGGTAAAAGGACAAAGGGGATCATGTAGCCAGGTGGAAGGCCTACCCATCGCTGGCCCTGCTCGTTACTGCCTCTTGTCTCCCTCCTGGTCTTAAAAGCGGACACCATTAAGTCCTGCATTCACCCTGTAGATCGTAGAGAAAAGGGAAGTCCTGCATGCATTATTGTTTGTTGTACAAGTGTAATAGAAGTGCCTCGTGGGTTATGTTTTATGGTTTACTAGCTGAAGTACCCGGTAATACCCGGAAGTACTCGGTACCTGAAGTACCCGTCTCCTGAAGACGTCTCCTGAAGAACAAAAAGATTTGCGATTTTACTTGTGAGCTCCAACTACGTCAAAATTTACGTCAAAATTATAACCGTTCTTGAAGTAAGAATTGGGAGACGTGTATTATGAAACGGCATACCTCTGAACGCCTCTGTCGCTGTTGCCGTGCGCGTGCAGTTCGAGAATTCAAATTTGTTCGCTTTCACAGTGGCATAATGTTTTAGGTTTCAAAGCTGCTGTTATAACAGGAGGAGAATGTGTATGTTTAAAAAGTCAACGAATACGAACATTTTGTATTTCAAAAAACCCTAGCGTTTTTAACCATGAAGCCTTTTGTTACGATTAATACACCGGCGCACTATTCGAAAATAACATCACGTTAAACCACCCTCCAGGAATTTTTATGGAAAGCCACTTAGCGCATTCTGGAGCTGAATGTTAGGTCTATATGTGTGTAAAGTTTCATCAAGATCGGTTCACTGGTCTAGGAGCTTATTGGTTACAAACAAACAAACAGACAGACAGACAGACAAACAGACAGAAGGACTGCCATTTATGTAGGAGATTTCTCCATTGTATATAACTTTGTGTATCCCATTCTCCTTTTAGTGTCTTTTTAACTCGTTTGGTTTGTCTGTTATTATAGTGTCTTGTCGACCCTCTTCCCTGTGCTGTTCATTATAAAAACATATCCTTTCAAAAGTAAGAGCATGTTTCAGCCATCTGTTTTCCGTGTGGGTTTGCCATCGTTTCAGCTGCGTTTGCGCATCGTTTCAGCCTTATTTGGGTGACCTTGGGTAATGGCAGAAGTAAAGAAACATTGAACGTAGTGCCTTAAAAGATCGCTTGGACCATCTCCTGGGCCGTAAGATCCCGGCTCTGAGTCGTTCCGTGTTAACGGATACTTTGACATGACACACACACACACACACACACATATATATATATATATATATATAATATATATATATATATATATATATAATATATATGCACCTCCCACACTCCTCGTGTCAAAGCTGCTGCATAAAAAAACCCAAGGCCTACACAAGGTAAGCGCTTTGCTGTTTCAAACCCATCCCAGAGTTCCTCCACAGCTATAAAGACGTTGACACATCGTACACACATAAGAACACCAGTGCGAAACACTACCTCAGCTGCCGGACCGGTTTCATCACTTATTGGCGAATCTCCAGCGACAGTGCAGACAGCAGTACCCGTGTACCACGTGCAAACATCAAAAGCAGTCAATATTTAAATAATAAAGAAGCACCCACATTGCTCACCTGTGAATGGAGGGAAGAGCCCATCAGCCCTCACCTAATCAACTAAACCCAGGTGGCTAGGATTATATAAATAATTAACACCTCCCACATTCCTAGAGCCGAAGCTGCTGCATAAAGCCACCCAAGAAGGCCTACATAAGTTGTGTGTGTGTATGTGTGAAAAGAGGCCGATTCCTTCCAGCTCCTGATAATCAGACAAAACTCAGCATTGGTAAAGCATTCCAATCTGTTCACTAGGGCGAGGTACCTCTTGGCTAGTCTACAACATCCCAAACTCAACCCCCTCCCCAGCCACCCCTTCCCTCAACAGTGACTTCGTGTGAAATTAAAAACAGTTTCTATCAATGGTATGAACCGGGATGACTGACACAAGCTCAGGGCCTACTTTTCTTCTTTCGCAAACAGCTTTGTGACCGGTCTGTTTTATTAAAGTGTATTTCAACTTGCACTCAATGTTCTCGGACCAAGATAACTATAATTAATCTCATATCACTGAAAGTTTGCTGAGTAACAGTGGCAACATCTGGCAACTGGTATGGAAGCGATGTCAATGCGATATAAAACATTCTGGGTAGTATCAAGATAGCAGTGAACAGTGTGTCTGGGATAGCATGTGTTGTAAAGTTTACAGCAGATTATCTGTACAGTTTTGGTGATACATGTCTCATGTGTTGTCAAAGGTTGGAAAGAAATCGATGTTAATCAGGAACAGGGTTTAAATTCCCTTTTTGCGCTTCTCATCTGAGCACACAGACCACGATGATGGGATCCCAGGTTAAAAATGACACATCGAGGTATGGTGTTGATTTGTCAACCATCTAATAATGTCTTTGCAATTGATGCAAAAGTGCATCAATGTCTCCTTAAAAGCCTTTGCCCTGTTCGTGATATATTTGCAAGCTCCATGATTAAGCTTGGACAGTCAAAACAAAGATGATGAAAAACATCCTTGTGAGCAATAAGTTTTGTGACCTCAGCAAACATTCCCATGTTGAGCAATAGGGTTTGGACATTAACTGTATCATTGTGTGTAAATGACATCACAACTGTGTAATGGGGTCAGAAATGTGGAAACGAAGCACCAAGAAGGTTCCAAGAGAACTCTCATAAATAGAAGTCAGTTGGGATGGGAAACATTCAACCAAACACCCCTTCCTTCCGAGTTTAGTCAGCTAGTTAGGTCACTGTTTCTTTGGATCACTCAAGAACATCTGGGTGGTATCAAATTTCAAAGTGATGATGAGAATGTGAAGGGACATCTTGAAATAGCAGCGTTGTCTTCCTCAACATTTCTATGCTTCTGAAATTAAGATGTGACCACACCGATGGTACATATGCACACACATAGTAGGATGAGTATCTTAAAAATACAGTATTTTTTTATCAACTTCAATTTAATATCAAATTTTATTTAAAACAAAAGGTCAATCTTGAACTACTCTTGTACCAGATTATGATTGAGCTTGCCCCTCTGCACTTCCCTCAAATGTGCTCCTCCTGAACCCAGCCCGGTAGAATTCATTCATCCACCAACCAACTGCTTGTCAGCAGGTCTATGTCCAGGCTTAACCACTCACCTACCTATGGTTACTCATCTTTCTCCTGTCTGTCAAACCACCTTCATTTGGTCAGTCTGATCCTCTTTCCACGTGAAGTTATTCAAAACGACGACATGCAATTCTCTTGTTTCAACACCCTGCCTACTCATGATTGGTCTTATCCCATTCGGTATCTTTTTATTTGTCCCATCACAATTTCCGAGCTGTTTCAATTTCTGAGCTGGATTGCAGAGCTGGCAGGGACTTTCAGAATAAAATTTGCATCAATAATGTGAATATAAAGTATACGGGGTTGACTTTTTTTTCAACTTGAACCTATTTTAAAGGTCATGATCCAATGATAGTAATTTAAACTTTTTTAAAACCAAACTCAACGAAGTTTTGTCCGATCAGAATGAAATTGCCTCTCCAGATAACTTAGAGCAAGGCACATTTATGTTTAATTTACATCGCACCCCTCCATACCAGGTTAAAGCTCAAGGTCATACACCCTGAGGAGCATTAAACCATCATTTAGGTTTTCCTTCCTTTTTCTGCCAATGTCCGAGCTGTGTCTCAAATTCGTCTGGGACTTTCGGAAAGAAATTTTGCATCAATAATAAGAATAAAAAGTATCTCTATTGAGTGCAGCCTGTGGCTGCTGGTTGCATCATTGGTTGGGACGCGGCCATGCCGCTGATGCAGTGTCCCCCTTACCAGTGCACTGGTACTCATTTTGCCGACCTCGGAAGGATGACAGGCTGAGTCAACCTCCTGGTGTATTAATTCAGCGGCCAACGGGGCTTGAACTCAGGACCCTAGGATCCAAGCTGCCACCCTAACCACTAAGCCAACACCATGCTGCATAAAAAGTATGCGAGGTTGACTTTTTTTTTGACCATGACCCAAATTTTAAGGTCTTGACCCAATTAGTCATTTAACATTTGTCACCAAAACTCGAAGGTTTGTCTGATTAGAATGAAATGGCGCTCGAGATAGCGAGAGCAAGTCGCATCTAGGCTTAATTTACATCATACCCTCTGAGTAAAAATCAAGCTCAAATAGCAGTCTGGAAAAAAAAACGTGTTTTTTTGTCCGTTCAATTTTCCGATGCGGAATCTCAAAGACATCATAATAGTGGACCTGTACTGAAGTTGTGCACCTGATATTTGTTTTGTGTCCTTGATCTACTTTTTTTGGATTGTGACCTAAATAACAAAAAACGCCTTTTTATCATAATTCAATACTGTAATTTTCCTCCGATTTTGCATGACGTTGAGTTTTATAGATGGATTGTAGATGAGGAACAATTCCTTAATTTACACTTTATCCAAAAATGTTGAAGGCAAGTCATATTACGGTCTGAAAAAAATATGGCAATCATTGGATAGTGGGTCAAGGGTAAGTCGTGGGCGATCGCCAAGGGTAAGCCTTCCCTGGCTTACCCTTGGCGATCATAGATATCTAATTACTCCATAATCCTCAATGATTTTTTTTCAAAATGGAAGAAAATGATACAAAGATAATGGTGGAAAGTGCAGGACAAAACTGATCATAAATAATGATAATAATAATAATGATAGATTCGTCCGAATACATGATTATTGAGTACAAATCTTATTGTATTGTAGCCACCCATTTACATGGGTTATGGGTCCATCTCCATCCACGAATCAGCTTTCTCCTTTTACTGGTAATATACTTAAATAGACAAACTCGCATAGGGTGTACTGCTTCGTTGTCAGGACAAGGCTAACCTCTTATTTCAGGCTTCGAAATTCACTTCCAGTGTCAAAAGAGAGAAATGAAAAAGACAAAGGATAGCTCATGCTTTGAAAAAATTTCGATTGTTTCGTGATTGTTGCTTCCTTTCTTCCAACCCCCATGCTGCAGACAGGTGCACAGAACACATGTTGCCACAGACTGCGACCTGGTGTAACCGAGGCAATGTTACTCCGTTCTGCTGGGTTCAAGTGCGCAGAGGACGGACGCTTTCTGGAGAGGCTCCTTAAACAAAAGGTTCCATGCTTCAAAGGTATCTGCCATGCATTTTCTTGATAAAGCCATGCATAGTTAGTGGATGAAAGACAATTAATGAGTTTGCAGCAGAAGGGAGCAAGGATAATCTTTTTGGGTCGACCAGTTGCCCCTTTTCAGCGTACATAATCGGATAAAAAAAGTTGTCTTTCTTCAAACTTGGTTTACTTTCTGGACATCAATTCAGGTATATTAGTAAAAGACTGTATATAGTACTGTATATATATATATATATATATATATATATTATATATATATATATAATATATATATCTATATATTATCTATATATACAGTATATAGCTCTTTTAACCACTGACTGACTGATTCACTCATTGACTGATATTAGAAAGCTGAAATTTGCGTGCAATGGACATCGAAGCCAATACACCAGGAGAATCACAGAACATCGGAAGCATCCATAAATGAAAAAAAATGAAAATCAATGCAGGTGCCTGACCTGAGATAATGGGGAAGCATGGTTCATATGCTTACACAATGTGTAAGCACACCCTGCTAATATACATACATACATATATATATATATATATATATATATATATATATTGCGGGCCAGCGGGGTCGGGTGAGAAGACCACGAGGTTGGGGAAACTACGTAGATGCCACCAGACTCCCCGGAATTGTAGGCCGTCGCTCATGGGTAATTCCGTGACGCGGCGGGTCGCTTAACCGACCGTGGACGCCAATACCTTAACCGCGTGCGTAGGGTCCTCCTATTAGAATCAAGTTACCTAATTAACCAGCGGTTCGACTACTGGGACCACGCCCTCGGTACGCCTTGCCTGAACCGGATCACTCTACCAACTTCCTTTCCGGATCGGATGCAGTCTAGCGGCACTGCCAAGGACGTACCGGCTAGAAGGAACTGATTATCAGGAATAAAGACCTGGTTAAACTCAGATTCGAACCATGCTGGCCAATGAGGAGGAAAGACAAAGAGAGCTGGGAACATTTCTACAAGTATTTATTTACAATAAGGCGGGGAAAAGCATGTGGCACAACAAAAAGTTTATTCGGAATGTAATACAGGGAAAGATGAGAGAGGTGTGGTGCGGCAATTTACAAGCAACTTACAAAAGCGGGCACAGTGCAGAGTTGACGGGAGATTAATAAAAGCAATAATTACAACAATGAAGATCTTATACAGGCTTATCTAACGGACAGGCGCCAACACACTCAGACACACACTCAGACAAAAAACCCAATGAAAGGCGAAGGACTTTTGCAGCCAGGGAGGGAGGGAGTTGAGGTCACAGTTTTTGGTACCTGAGCGTTTCGAGCAAAGGGATGCTCTGTGGTGCGGCACCCGACAAAGCTGCGCAGTTCGGTCCACAGCCGCACGTGTGGTAATCGTGTCTGGCGGAGTCCAAGAGGTGAGAGATGAGCAGTAGGCAGGACCAGATTAGAGGCTTGGTCGAGGTCGTGTGGGTGAGGGCCAGTACAGTAGGCGGGCGTCGAGGCGAGAGTAGGCAGAGCCAAGCAGCCGGAACACTTTCACAACAACTCGCAATTCTCTTCAACCTCTCCAACAATTCACTGCAATTCTCTTCAACCTCTCCAACTTGACTTTGACCACAAAAACTCTCAATTCTCCTCAACCTCCCCAAATTCTTCACAATTCCAACGACGATGTCCACTTCCAACTCGGAGGTCCGTGCTTTATACAGTCTGGAGCTCAGGAAGGAGCCATGGCAAAGCCGACGTCATCGTCTGATCCGAGCATCCCGATTGGACCGGGCCTTCATGTGGTCCGCCTTTCTGGGCAGGGTTCCGGCCAGATGCCGGTCTGGCCCCCAGCCGCTCGTGTCTGGGTATGGGAAGGTGGAAGCCGATGTGGCTTTCATAGCGAACTTCGGGATTCTGCCTCAGAAAACGAGACTCTGGATACAGTGGGTAGTCGGTGGTACGCTATGGTAAGCGAGACGATGGTGCGAGGCAATTCACCTCAGAAAATAAATGAGGAAGAGTGGGAAGTGGAATGGAGGGGAAAATGATTTAATAAATAAAAGGGAAAAATGATTTATTAATCCTAACTATAGCCCATCGCAACACACTCCCTCGTCTCCCACTAAACAAAAGGTAGGACCTGACTACACGTATATTAATGAAATAACTGACTCGGCACAACTGTATGTTGTATGCATGTTGTTGTAGAAAGCTGAAATTTTTCGGTTCCGAGAACCATAACAATATATATAAATAATGTATATATATATACATATAATATACATACATATATATATATTGTTGCGGATTTGGAAAGCTATCGCACTCAACATTCAGGTCCTTTAGCTCAGTTATATCGGTAAGTACATGTTGCCAGTTAGGGTCCCGACCCTAGTCTAATGGGTAATTTAATGTTCATGCGCTGTGGTTTATTTTAATAGTAGGTTTTCTTTTCTTTTATTCACACCACCAACAACTACAACCACGCCAGCATCGTTTCACCTTCACCTCGCTCTGCCCGACGCCATTTCCAACCCCCCGCCACGAATGTGGGCGGGATTTCGCTCGGACTCCGCCCAGAATGAAGAGGGGGGGGGGGCCTCCTTGACCAATCAAGGACTTCACCGCTCAGATCGGGTACTCCGCCCAGGATGGGAGGGGTTGGCCCCTTGGCCAACCAGAAGCCGCATCACTCAGCTCGAGACTCCGCCCAGGATGGGAGGAGTGTGTCCCTTGCCCAATCCGGGATCGCACCACCTCAGATCGAAAACGGAGAGGGCGGAGACGTATTTTCCTCCCCCCCCTCCCCCCCCACCCCGAAACAGGGCGAATAAATACGCAGCCGCGGAACTTGCTGAAAGATCACATATCGGTACATGGCCTTGGTGGTCATCTGGGCGCTCATCTTGAGGAGGGACATCACTGCTCGTGGACATCACATCTCGGGGGACAACAAAAGAGGAGCAACGAATGCTTGCTTTAGTGGGCTCGAAGCGCGTCCAGTCTGTCGAGTGCGCGACCAGTCTGTTAAGTGCGTGACCAGTCTGTTGGGTGCGCATCTCTGGCCGGGTCCGGCGCTGACTGCATCGCACGGATCGGAGGCGTCTCGCTGGCGCTTGGTTCTGCGGACCGCTTGCGACGCTGGTCTGGGTCGCTCGTCAGCTCGAAGACCACACGAGGTGGACAGGTCGAAGCAGTCCTAATAAAGACCATTGGTCCGATTCTTTGGGTGTTTGTGCATGTGTGTGTCCGTGGGGCCGTCTAGTAAGTAGTGAATTGTTTAAGTGCCTTCGCTGTATATACTTGCATTCGTTATATTCGGTTTAAATCTGCTCTTGTGTGTTCCCTCATCCCCCGCATTATTGTGAATAAATGTCCTATTGTTGAATGTACTCAGCTCGTTTTGTATTTCTTCCATTGACTGAGCATGTCGTGCGTGTAAGGGATTAGCTGGCCATTGCCAGGGTCACAAGATAACTGGGCCGGCGGAATTCGGCGATACAACCGCTCGCTACGCACACGGAACGGGCTCGCTTAAGCGGCTCGCTTCCGTACGAGTTCCGCCGAGGGTGAAGTACCCCGGTAGCTGATCATGTGGGTACTTAGTAAGTTGAAGTTGACAATTAACCCTACCCCACGTGATCTACCCATTGGCGTATTTCGGTCCAAAATAACCAGGACCACCGACCTCGGACTTCTCCGGGCCGGCGATCTGTAATTCCGGGCAATCGAGCCGAGACGGCCTCACTGCTTCATCGAGGGTCGTGCTCGTGAGGTCGACGCCGGCGAACCACACAATATATAATATATATATATATATATACATAATAATATATATATATATATCTCACTCTATTATAATACCAAGCTTGCACACTAAAAATCGGCTGCCGTCACACGATCCCTATGAAATTGCTGTAGCACTTAGCGGGCATGCCGACAATGTTTGGGAAGTCTTGGCGTTCCATAGTACCACTTGCATTTTGCACAATGCGTATTTTTTCATTCCCCGTGTACGGTCTGTCGTCTGCTACCAGCTATGTTGTACTGCTATCCCATGCATGTGCACGGGTATCGCTAGTATATATATATATATACACGAGGTGTGTTCAAAAAGTATCCAACCTTAATTTTTCGTGCGTAAACAAGTGAAGCTAGGGAGGCGTGGTTTGGTGCACGTATGTAGGCGATCCTAATCCATATGTGTGAATATTTTTCCGCCTGCAGAAGCTGTCAGTCGCCGACAGACCGCCGATGAGTGAGGAAGTGTAAGTGAGCGCCGTCGGATTTTCGTTTTTGACAAAATGACGGATCACTGTGGTCTCATCGCCAGTGATCACTGTGTTGAAGAGGTTGGGATCGCTGTTCACAGTCTCCAGCATGTCCTGTGCGATCTCCAAACGGAGTTGCTTCGGCTTGATCGTTAGCAGCTTTGGCACGACTTCGCTGAGATTCTCCTTAAGCCCAAATCCTCAGTCACAATGGAATGAATGGATCCAATGCTGACGCCCGCCTCGTCTGCAAGTTCTCTGATCGTGATTCGACGATCCTGCATCAGCAGGGTCCTCACTTGGTCAATGACGATCTCATTTCGGGATGTTGAGGCCTACCAGAACGTGCTTCACTTTCCACTGATGTGCGACCATCTTTGAAGCGGTTGTACCACTCTTTATCTGTGTGGTGCCCATTGCTTCATTCCCGAAGGCCTGTAGAATCTTGCGGATCGTTTCCACTTGGGAATCGCCAAGCTTTACACAAAATTTGATGCAGTAGCGTTGTTCAAGTTTTCCGTCATTTTGTCAAAAACGAAAATCCGACGGCACTCACGTACACTTCCTCACTCATCGGCGGTCTGTCGGCGACTGACATCTTCTGCAGGCGGGAAAATATTCACGCATACGATTAGGATCACCTACATACGTGCACCAAACCACGCCTCCCTAGCTTCATTTGTGTACGCACGAAAAATTAAGGTTGGATACTTTTTGAACACACCTCGTATATATATATATTGTTGCGAATTCGCGCCCGCCGGCGTGCGAACGGCCCCGTGACTCGAATCGCGGCACGTCGCCCACCGGACAGACAATTCTGTCGTGACCCTCTCGGACTAACGCCGGGAGCCAGTCACGGGTGGGGGTTTAACCTCACCACAAACCCAGTCGCATTCTTACCCGCGCGAAATAGGGTGAAATCGCCGAAAGTCGATATACCTAAGTACTCGCACGGGTAACCTACCGAGGGGTTGTACCACGCCACAGGTCGACTCCGGAACGAACCGCTTAAGCGGCTCGTTCCGTGCTACAGGGATAACCGAGCGGAGTTATCGTCGACCTTGACGGTTCCAATTAATTATCGGGCGTATCACGCCCACTCGAACCCTTTACGTGAAGCAAGATGGAGACCCACAAAGGAAAGGACGCAGCGAAACGGGGAACAATTCAACACAAGCACTTTATTTACACAACACACGGACACAAAGCACACATATCACACAGAATGCACATATATCAAATAGAAGAAAAGAAACAGTGACGCAGAGATACTACCGACTAACGCGCACACACGGCAACACTTAACAGTTCTACTTTACAAGACAGGCGCCTCCCACAGTCATTTGCCCAAAGAAAAGAGAAGGGTGACTTCCCTGGTGGGCCGTCGAGTCCTTCTCCCACGACCTCAATCCGAGCTCCGTCTCCTTCCGCCGTCCTCCACAACCGACGACTCCTCACAGCTCCACTCAGAGGGGAAAAAGACAGAGAGCTCTTTGCACCCGCCGTGTCCGTTTTTATAGCGCGGGGCTCCGCCCTCCACTCCGCCCCGTTTTCGGCTCCACCCTCCTTCGAGAGGGTTCCCGAAAAGGGGCGTGCCCTCTCGTTCCCCCCTCCCGCCGCCGTGCGGGGGGCGAGGAAAGTCAGTCTTTGCTCGGGGCCAGGGAATTATTCCCCCAAAAGAGGCCCCCACCTTTTCTCACCTTTGACCCCGGCTCGGATCGCACCTCCCCACCCCGAGCGCGGAGAATTTACACGGGAGAAACAGGCGGGAAAACCTGCGCATCCCCGTTGGCCTTTATGTTCCCTCCGCGGAGATCGTAACCGCACGGAGCCTGTTGAATGGCGAGTGGCGAAGATGCTGGTAGCGCAGTTGTGGAAGGTGGCGTCGTGGCGTGAGTGGAGTGATTGTTGGCGTCGAGGTTGTTGGCGTCGTGAGTGAATGGAGTGATCGTGGAGATGTTGGTTGTGGCGATGTCTGTTGTTGTTTTGTGCACCAACATAACAATAAGAACAGAAAAATGGCTAACTCAAAGGATCGCAGCCCGAATGAATCACATAAATTCCTTTAAACAACGGGTTTGGGGCTAACTATACACGTACTTCAGAAATACCTCACCTACGGGACCTGAATGGTGGTTGCGAATTTCCACAGCCGTAACAATATATATGAAGACCACAAGGGGAAACCAGAGATGTCAGGATAAGTCAATTTTGAAAAAACTGAAAAACAAAGTTTCAGACTTTGGTGGACTGTTTAATAACTGTCATATAGATTTCTTTTCCAGTAAAAGGAAGAGTGATCATTGGCCGATCAAATTAAGCATGTAGCATTTGCCAAGCTTCTGTGTTATTTAATTTAAGAGCAAAGAACGAATCAATGTTGCAAACTGACATCACTGGTTATTCCCTTGTTTAATAATTGCCATGCAATTTTAACCCAGGATGTGTAGCAAATTCATGCTTGTTGGTTATTAGCATACATTACATGATTTTGGTGATCACAGATTATTTTTTCAACATTAAACGGTCATTGTTTTTTTGTTTGATTGGTGTTCAACGCCATACTCAAGGGTATTTCGCTTATATGACGACGGATTCTCCATTTCTTACTCCGTACTACTTAATATGATGGAAAACCGGGAGAAAACCAAGGATAAACCACCCCCCGCGATAGCCGAAGTCACCTCATGTGATCCTCATATACCTAAGCAGGTTGATTGGGCGGTGGGTACATCGAATGAGGATGGGTACTCAGACGCGCTAACATTAAGCCACGGCGTGGGTCCCATAAAAGTCACAATAAAGGTTTGACCAGGCTTGAACCACGATATGCACCAACTACGGAGCCCATGATATAACCAAATAGGCCATTGTAGTGCTCAGAGTTTATGCTGTGATAGTTTTACAACCTTTTATAACTTAGTTTCTCAACTCTGAATATTATGATGGAACAGTTAACATGAATGAAAGGGGATAACCAGGAGTAAAGTACTGACAACTCTGGGTTTCTACTTGTTCAGCTTTGACAACACTTGTTTTTTCATTGCACGGCTAAACTTTATACCATATAAATTATGTGACACCCCTGGTTATTTGTTAAAGTAAATTTGTGAGAGGAAACCTTATGTTGCCAACTATTGGCAGGTGCAATAACCCTGAAATTTTAAAAAGTGACATCTCTGGTTTTCCCTTGTGGTCTTCATATATATATATGTTGTATATATATATATATATATATATATATATATATATATATATATTATATATATAC
>CM068966.1:45753307-45769904 GCA_035128595.1 Eptatretus atami
AATAAGAAAAGGGAAAATGATTTATATATCCTAACTATAGCCATCGCAACACACTCCTCGTCTCCCCACTAAACAAAAGGTTTACCTGACTACACGTATATTAATGAAATAACTGACTCGCACAACTGTATGTTGTATGCATGTTGTTGTAAAAGCTGAATTTTTTCGGTTCCGAGAACCATAACTTATATATATATAATATAATATGATATATATATATACATATATATACATATATACATATAAATTATATATATTATATTATATTGTTGCGCGATTTGGAAAGCTATCGCACTCAACATTCAGGTCCTTTACTCAGTATATCGGTAAGTACATATTGCCAGTTAGGGTCCCGACCCTAGTCTAATGGGTAATTTAATGTTCATGCGCTGTGGTTTATTTTTAATAGTCAGGTTTTCTTTTCTTTTATTCACACACACAACAACTAACCACGCCAGCATCGTTTCACCTTCACCTCGCTCTGCAGCGACCCATATCACACCCCACCGACCACGAATGTGGGCGGGATTTCGCTCGGACTCCGCCCAGATGAAGAGGGGGGGGCCTCCTTGACCGAATAAGGACTTCACCGCCTCAGATCGGGACTCCGCCCAGGATGGGAGGGGTTGGCCCTGGCCAACCGAGAGCGCGATCACTCAGCTCGAGACTCCGCCCAGGATGGGAGGAGTGTGTCCCTTGCCCATATCGGGGATCGCACACCTCAGATCTCGAAAACGGAGAGGCGGGAGACGTATTTTCTCCCCCCCTTTTCCCCCCCCACCCCCGAAACAGGGCGAATAAATACGCAGCCGCGGAACTTGCTTGAAAAGATCACATTCTCGGTACATGGCCTTGGTGGTCATCTGGGCGCTCATCTTGGAGGAGGGACATCACTGTCTCGTGGACATCACATCTCGGGGGACAACAAAAGAGGGCAACGAATGCTTGCTTTAGTGGGCTCGAAGCGCGTCCAGTCTGTCGAGTGCGCGACCAGTCTGTTAAGTGCGTGACCAGTCTGTTGGGTGCGCATCTCTGGCCGGGTCCGGCGCTGACTGCATCCACGGATCGAGGCGTCTCGCTGGCGCCTGGTTCTGCGGACGCTCTCGCGACGCTGGTCTGGGTCGCTCGTCAGCTCGAAGACCACACGAGGTGGACAGGTCGAGCAGTCCTAATAAAACCATTGGTCCCGATTCTTTGGGTGTTTGGCATGTGGTGTGTCCGTGGGGCCGTCTAGTAAGTAGTGAATTGTTTAAGTGCCTTCGCTGTATATACTTGCATTCCTTATATTCGGTTTAAATCTGCTCTTGTGTGCTTCCCTATCCCCCGCATTATTGTGAATAATGTCCTATTGTTGAATGTACTCAGCTCGTTTTGTATTTCTTCCATTGACTGGCATGTCGTGCGTGTAAGGGATTGCTGGCCTTGCCAGGGTCACAAGATAACTGGGGCGGCGGAATTCGCGATACAACGCTCGGCTACGCACACGCGGACGGCTCGCTTAACGCTCGCTTCCGTACGAGTTTCCGCCGGGGGTGAGTACCCGGTTAGCTTGATCATGTGGGTACTTAGTAAGTTGGAAGTTGACAATCCTACCCTACCCACTGATCATCCCATTGGCGTATTTCGGTCCAAAATACCAGGACGCACCCGACCTCGGACTTCTCCGGGCCGCGGCATCTGTAATTCCGGGCAATCGAGCCGAGACGGCCTCACTGCTTCATCGAGGGTCGTGGTCTGTCTGACGGTCGGAACCGCCGCGAACAAACAACATAAATATATATATTATATCTCTATTTATAATACCAAGCTTGCCACTCACTAAAACTCGGTCGCCGTCACACGATCCCTATGAAATTGCTGTAGCACTTAGCGGCATGCCGACAATGTTTGGGAAGTCTTGGCGTTCATAGTACCACTTGCATTTTGCACAATGCGTATTTTTTCATTCCCGTGTACGGTCTGTCGTCTGCTACCAGCTATGTTGTACTGCTATCCCATGCATGTGCACGGGTATCGCTAGTATATAATATATATATATATATACACGAGGTGTGTTCAAAAAGTATCCAACCTTAATTTTTCGTGCGTAAACAAGTGAAGCTAGGGGGCGTGGTTTGGTGCACGTATGTAGGCGATCCTAATCCATATGTGTGAATATTTTCCCGCTGCAGAGCTGTCAGTCGCCGACAGACGCCCATGAGTGAGGAAGTGTAAGTGAGCGCCTCGGATTTTCGTTTTTAACAAATGACGGATCACTGTGGTCTCATCGCCAGTGATCACTGTGTTGAAGAAGTTGGGCGCTGTTCACAGTCTCCAGCATGTCCTGTGCGATCTCCAAACGGAGTTGCTTCGGCTGATCGTTAGCAGCTTTGCACGAACTTCGCTGAGATTCTCCTTAAGCCCAATCCTCAGTCACAATGGAATGAAGGATCCAATGCTGACGCCCGCCTCGTCTGCAAGTTCTCTGATCGTGATTCGACGATCCTGCATCAGCAGGGTCCTCACTTGGTCAATGACGATCTCATTTCGGGATGTTGAGGCCTACCAGAACGTGCTTCACTTTCCACTGATGTGCGACCATCTTTGAAGCGGTTGTACCACTCTTTTATCTGTGTGGTGCCCATTGCTTCATTCCCGAAGGCCTGTAGAATCTTGCGGATCGTTTCCACTTGGGAATCCCAAGCTTTACACAAAATTTGATGCAGTAGCGTTGTTCAAGTTTTCCGTCATTGTTCAAAAACGAAAATCCGACGGCACTCACGTACACTTCCTCACTCATCGGCGGTCTGTCGGACCTGACATCTTCTGCAGGCGGGAAAATATTCCGCATACGGATTAGGATCCCTACATACGTGCACCAAACCACGCCTCCCTAGCTTCATTTGTGTACGCACGAAAAATTAAGGTTGGATACTTTTGAACACACTCGAACAACACACTCTAGTATATATATATTATATATTGTTGCGAATTCGCGCCCGCCGGCGTGCGAACGGCCCCGTGACTCGAATCGCGGCACGTCGCCCACCGAGCGGACAATTCTGTCGTGACCCTCTCGACTAACGCCGGAGAGTAGGGTGAATATACTGATTCTGGTCACTTTTCCCCATCTAAATGAATGGGGGATTTCAGCGATTCATTTTTTTTTCCCTAAAAAGTAAACCCCCTTTTTATCCCAAGGTATATTTATTTGTCTCCCCTTTTAACCTAGGGGCACTCTTCAAATAACCAATGCCATAGATAAAGATTTGTTCAAGTAGTGTAAGTAGTATTGTGATTTGTTGAAGGTGATCTAAGAAATATCTGAACATGTAAGCCTAAGGACACTCTTTTTCAATAACCAATGCATATTGTTTAGCTCACTTGAACCTATAAAGATTTGTTCATCTCAAATTCCTTCAATAGTTTAATTTTCTTTGCACAATAATCCCCATCATAAAATAAAAAAATACAACATTTGATCTTTATATTTTTTAAGATACCCTTTTTCTGCCATACAATGTTAGGGAGAGCTCTTGAATCCGAGGACCCATTAGACAAAAAGAGGAGATATTTTCTCTCCCCTCTGCTCTTACTCACTCAAGTGAACAACGAATGGGGGAAGGTTTTAATGTTTTCCGTTCGTGCATGAGATGAGGAAGTTTCTGTGAGAGACAGGCTCCGTGGTTATTTTTAATACAGAGCACTAACAGGCTAATAAACGTAAGTTTTATCAAATCATTCAAAGCATTTTCATTTTGTGTTAAAATGGATAGTGCTCGAGAATGAATCGCCCACGCATTTCCCATGCTGAGCTGTCTTGCCCGGAAATTCATTTCCCCGTGTGGACACGCCCTGAAAAATTCCAACATTACGCAATTTCCTTCTCAAGTTGTTATATAACGAGCCGTCAGTCGTAAACTTTGTCTGAAAGCTTTATAATTTTTCTCATCTTGTCCTATGAGAACGATGAACATGATATATCTTCGTTGAAGAAGAAGAAGAGAATCTTTACAATACGGTAAGTTTGTTTGTTGTTTTCCTTTGAGAATCACAGTGAAACAACTGATTATTAATTAAATACTGTATGACTAATATTATTGGTTTTTTTTCAACAGATTGTCTCCATAACAACAATCGTTGACGCGATGTTGAAAATGAATTATCCGAATTACACGATGTCTGGGCAGAATGTCTGATTTTGTTACAAGAGATTCGGTTTTCAGGGGCAATGAGGGAAATATCACGACTGGGAAACATTGTTACAACCTCTCTCTATTTAAAGGCCGACTTCAAGTGAGAATACGCACGTGAATGTTGTGAGTTTGTGTGAGTGTCTGTCCATCTGCTTGTCTCTGTCTATCTATTTATCCATCTGCCTATATGTTCTTCTCTACTTGTCTCTGTATATATATTTATTAATGCCATATGTCTCTCTCTCTCTCTCTGCTTGTCTCGGTCTATCTCTCTATTGCTCTAGAGTTTGAACATTTATTTTTATTTTTCAGTTTAACACCTGTCTGGATGAACAGTGCACAAGTTAATCATCTGCAGGAATCTGACCGCACTCAGACATCTGAGCAGACTGCTTGGATATATCATCTGTTTTCACACTGATATTTATATTATCAATGTTCATGAATATAATGCTTTCCTTACAATTATCTGATTCTTAACTACAAAAAGCGAATCAAGATTTAGCGGGGGGGAGTGTTGCCCCCCCCACGACCATCACCTCATCCCACCCTCCCTCCGTTGTGTGTGTGGGGAAGGAGTGGGGAGGGATGAGGGAGGTGGTGGTCAAGGTGGGGCGCACAGAGGGGAGAGGGGGGGGGTGGGGCTTGTGTGGGTGGGTTTATGTGGTGGTTGTGTGGGAGGGGCTTATATGGGAGGGGCTTGTGTGGTGGGGCTTAATGGGAGGGGCTGGTGGGTGGGGTTTAATGGGAAGGCTTGTGTGGGTGGGATTTTGTGGGAGGGTTTATATGGAGGGGTTTATGTGGGTGGGGACTTCTGTGCGGAGGTTTATGTGGATGAGTTTTATGTGGATGAGGTTTGATGTGGATGGAGTGTGAATAGATGGGTGGATGGTGGATGGGTGAATGTGCGGGTGGAGCTTGTATGGATGGGTGCGGACAATTTTTTTTAATTACATAAACATGTTGTGTGTGGGAACACTAATTACTAATTGACTAATCACTAATATGTGATATGATGATGTGGGTGGAGCTTGTGTTGAGTGAGGTTTGGTGTGGGAGCTTGTGTGGGTGGGGTTTGTGTGGGTAGGGTTTATGTGGGTGGGGTTTGTGTGGGTGGAGCTTGTGTGGGCGGAGTCATAAAAATTCAATTTATCTTGTCTTTTTTTAATTCCTGTGAATAACAATGAACCTAAAATACTCCTCCCCTTCTAAATCATATATCTTGTAAGTCCAAGGAACCGTATCTATTATAAACAATTTTTAAAAGTTCGTTGCTCCATCGTTAGTAAACCTTTTCAAAATGAGATTTCATCGTATATATTCTACGATATCACGAACTTTGAACTTAGGTTTTCTGACATTATCTCTTTCACATTTTAATTTTGTAAATGGTTTCTGATGTTTTATATTCGTTGACGTGTGAATCGTGTCATTATACTTATCCAATATCCTGAATAAAAGATGCCCATTGTTGGCCGAGTTGTTGTGTGATTTTTGTGTTAGTCTCTCTTTTAAATACGATTTAACGTTCAACAACAACTGCCTCCTTCATTAAAGGTACTGTATATGTATACTGTTATTTTTAGAAAAATTCATAAATGTCTTGTTATAAAACTCTTCTCCTATCAGTCCACAATTTTTTTAGGTTTCTTTACTTTTATTAAATATTCTGTTGAAGGCTAACATAGAGGTTTACCTGTTTTGTTTTTTTAATGTACAACCCATGCGTATCTACTCCTCACATCAATAACGGTTAAAGATCTTGTACCTATCATTATGAGTTCAATCAATCCACAGATTATAATCAACTTCTTGGAATAAATTTCCTTCTCTGAAACTTTGTGAATATTGGTTTAGTGTAATTCATCAGCTAATTGCTCTTCAATCTTAATGACATCTTAGAGCTATAAGTTTTTTGAATTTCCAAGTCCAAGTTCAATTTATGCACTACATGCATTTCTTCACGATGAACCTATCAATTTTTCTCTCCAAGGTTGGATTTGTGTATCAGAGACAATTATACAATTCTCTCTCGGCTTCATGCTTTCTCTCAAAGTTGTGGTTTTCCCATAATCAATATCTCGTGTCTCATGCACACTCTCATCCAATCTATTGATGGGCTCACTCCGGATTTAGGATTGTCTGCCTCATTAATCTTTTATATCCAAGTTTGGCCATGGACACAGAAAACTATACCCTGGATATGACTGCGCTAATTCCTCAACTCCTCGGCGTATTCAGTTCTATACTGCCAGGGTGCTGCTAAATTTATTCTGATAAAAACTCTTTGCTATTCTCCTCCGAGTTTGTTTGTGAGCATAAACTTTGATTTTTTATTGAACCACACCCGAACATATTACCTTTTTGTATAACCCTGTTATTTTTACTTTGTAATATCATTGAAATATTTTTAGTATTAGTTTTCTCTTTTACTCTGGACAATAACTCATTATTTATGACGAAAATTCCTGCAAGAGTGCAAAAACCTTTTTACGTTTCAAACCGAGCACATTTGACCTTAATTTTAAACAATAAGAATCTCTTAGAAATCGTCAGCTCCTCTCGTCCATTTATTGTAGAAAAAAAAAATGAAAACTTGAATTAAAGTGAAGTATATTGCCGATGTCAATATGCTTGTCGAAAGTATTGGCAATAGAGCTTGTCAATTTCTTTGGTTTTCTTCTCGTGGTTGAGTTATTTTCGTAATACCTCAATCTTTTATTCTTCATCCTGAGTTTCGCATGATTTTGAATTTATTTTTCTCGTCTTCCTTCCTCTCACTCCTTTCTTCTCTCTCTCTTCCTCTCTCCTATCCTCTTATTCTTCTCTTTCTTCTCCTCTCCCTTCTCTTCTTCCCTCTCTCCTTTCTTTTCCTCCTCTTCTCTGCTCCTTCAACTCTTCCCATCACTTTACGCCATCCTGAATCTCACCCCATAGAATACATACATATATCTTATCAGGATTCTTGTGATTCTGTATCCCAAATATAATTTTTTTTTACACAGGAAACCAATGTAAAATTTCTTCTGAATTTCTAAAAGAGCCTTACTTTTTCTTAAACTTTCATAATTTTTTCATCTATTACATCTTTATTAGTAATTCCAAAGCTGACCGTTTATCAACATCAGATAAGCCAATCTTTTATTGAAAATTACAATCATCTTATGCTGTAGAACATACTTATTAAAATACCGAATACCCTTTTCTTTGAAGGTATGCTTGACACATAATTAGATAATTTTCATGAAGACCTCTCGGATGCACGTGTTACTTTTACTTATATAGAACGTATATGTCTCGCAATCAATACTCTAATGCGACACGAAAACCCCCCATCTTCCAATAGTTCTAACATCATTTCTGCTATCTTCCCTTGATCTTGTTATCCTATATTATCCCTGTTTTTCTCTTAGTTTTCTCGATATCCAACTTGGCAAAAACCAATTATTAATCATTACCCTTATTAATTCTTTTATTTGTCTGTTTACTCAATCGTGCTCCACCCTATACGATTCTCGGATCCAAGTAACTATTCTTCCTTACAGACGACCTGATTTTCATTTGTTCCATGGTCTTCTAGGTCAAATTTTAGCATGACCCATTATTACCGCTAAATCACTTAATATCATACCCCATTGTTTGTCATTCTCATACAAACGATACGCCATTCTTTATAAAAATTTATTCTTATTGAACTGTTTGACTTCTGTGAACCTGAGATAAAAATCACATTTCTGGTATCTATTGCGAATACACGCCCCGTATTTATTAGGCTATATATTGTGCCATTAAACTGCGCTTCAATCTCACATAGTCCGATTACGCTCGTCTAGTCGCCGCGGGCATGGATCCACACTTTGTATTAAGTTATTTTATACAGCCGATTTTTATATTAAATAATTTTTGGTGTATAATGCCAGATCACTATTTATGTTGTTCAGCCTTGTGCACCTTTGTGTAATAATTGAATAAATCAAATATCCAAGTTCTTGGGATACACCAAAAGAATGACCATCTATTCCCACACATAAGTCCCTTCTATATTAGCATTAAAAATTAATGTTCCATAAGCCATATATCTATTGTTGAGTTGACAACTCAACACATATATGAATAATTGACCAACAACACTTCGTACAGTTACGCTGCATCTACGCTGATAATATTGACAGAGATGTTTGATATAAACACCCAGATATCTCTATAAGATCAATTCTTTGACTTGCAACCCCAAGGTAGCCAGTGGTCTGCCGCGACCCAATATATCATATTCAACTCACGTGTCCTAATCTAAATATTCGTGTCTAGTACGTATCTCACAACAATCACTCTATCATAACCAATCGAGAACCCCGTGTCTCTCACATTTATTCATCTTCATCATACAACACTCATATTGATACTCACATGTCCTTGTCCTATCTATTAGGCCACCTAGTGTGACAACAGTTTGGTTTTCTAATTCATCTCTCCTTACACTCATACCTCATCTTATATCGACACTCGTTTTACCCATTTTTCCTTACACATATTTGACAAGTAGTTAAATTTGATGTTGGTAATCTTCCACAATTCTTTAACACCATCTCATCAATGCACTCATTTATTTGAAACTATCCTTAGGACTAAGACTAGTAAGTCCATTTCACTCCCTTTTCAGTTAATTCTTATACACCTGCTTTTAGCGCATATTAGAGAAGCATATCCCGAACTAACAATCATCGCCTTTATCAGGCAGACCTTCCGTTTTTCATGCAACCACACTCTACAATTAACCACCCACTCGGCTCCCACTAACTCTTTCCTGTCGTCCAACTCCCTTTTGTTATGCTTTTCCATACTTTTCTAAGCCGTTGTCAGTTCCGCAGCCTTTTCCCTTTTCCCGCTTCGGCCAGCGATCTTCTCTTCACCGCTGTTGGAAATACCACCCCCGTCAATCGCTCCAACCGCACCTCATAAACTATCAGTGAAATAAAGGAGTTAGAATTATTGCGCAGACACACTCCCTTCACCCCACTCGTTCTCTCTAGCTCGCATGCCTATTTATTTCAACTCCATTCGTCTTTCGCTCATTTTAATTTTTAAGGAGCCGTATCATTCCAAGATTTTAACTTTCTCTCTGCAGCAACCTCCTTCTTTACTGTCCTTCTGCCCTGAATTCGTCATGTAACGTTCGATTTCTACGAATGCGACTTTCTATCTTCTTAACACAAAGACTTAGCGTTTCGACTAATGAAGATTTTGAGATTTGCATTAAGATATACCCCAGTGGTAGCTTTGCATTCATTTAGGTTAACAAAAAACTTATGTGGACATTAACATCATCACACCATCTATACTGTAATTACATCTGCAATTCTGTTTCTATCCAAAAGAACAATCAGTGTATCAACTCATTCACTCTCTCTCTCTTCAATGTACAGGAGATCACCTCGATGTAGACTTTACTAGATCTTTGAGCACTCGGCTAAACGCATTAGTGTTACACAAACTTGTTAAATAGCCTGTCATATCCAAATAGGTTCCTATATCTCCTCCAAATCATTTTCCCCTCCATTCCACTTCCCACTCTTCCTCATTTATTTTCTGAGGTGAATTGCCTCGCACCATCGTCTCGCTTACCATAGCGTACCACCGACTACCCACTGTATCCAGAGTCTCGTTTTCTGAGGCAGAATCCCGAAGTTCGCTATGAAAGCCACATCGGCTTCCACCTTCCCATACCCAGACACGAGCGGCATGGGCGGGCCAGACCGGCATCTGGCCGGAACCCTGCCCAGAAAGGCGGACCACATGAAGGCCCGGTCCAATCGGGATGCTCGGATCAGACGATGACGTCGGCTTTGCCATGGCTCCTTCCTGAGCTCCAGACTGTATAAAGCACGGACCTCCGAGTTGGAAGTGGACATCGTCGTTGGAATTGTGAAGAATTTGGGGAGGTTGAGGAGAATTGAGAGTTTTTGTGGTCAAAGTCGAAGTTGGAGAGGTTGAAGAGAATTGCAGTGAATTGTTGGAGAGGTTGAAGAGAATTGCGAGTTGTTGTGAAAGTGTTCCGGCTGCTTGGCTCTGCCTACATCTCGCCTCGACGGCCCGCCTACTGTACTGGCCCTCACCCACACGACCTCGACCAAGCCTCTAATCTGGTCCTGCCTACTGCTCATCTCTCACCTCTTGGACTCCGCCAGACACGATTACCACACGTGCGGCTGTGGACCGAACTGCGCAGCTTTTGTCGGGTGCCGCACCACAGAGCATCCCTTTGCTCGAAACGCTCAGGTACCAAAAACTGTGACCTCAACTCCCTCCCTCCCTGGCTGCAAAAGTCCTTCGCCTTTCATTGGGTTTATTTTGTCTGAGTGTGTGTCTGAGTGTGTTGGCGCCTGTCCGTTAGATAAGCCTGTATAAGATCTTCATTGTTGTAATTATTGCTTTTATTAATCTCCCGTCAACTCTGCACTGTGCCCGCTTTTGTAAGTTGCTTGTAAATTGCCGCACCACACCTCTCTCATCTTTCCCTTGTATTACATTCCGAATAAACTTTTTGTTGTGCCACATGCTTTTCCCCGCCTTATTGTAAATAAATACTTGTAGAAATGTTCCCAGCTCATCTTTGTCTTTTCCTCCATTGGTCCAGCATGGTTCGAATCTGAGTTTAACCAGGTCTTTATTCCTGATTAATCAGTTCCTTCTAGCCGGTACGTCCTTGGCAGTGCCGCTAGACTGCATCCGATCCGGAAAGGAAGTTGGTAGAGTGATCCGGTTCAGGCAAGGCGTACCGAGGGCGGCCCATGCGCTCCCAGTAGTCGAACCGCATGGTTAATTAGGTAACTTGATTCTAATAGGAGGACCCTACGCACGCGGTTAAGGTATTGGCGTCCACGGTCGGTTAAGCGACCCGCCGCGTCACGGAATTACCCATGAGCGACGGCCTACAATTCCGGGGAGTCTGGTGGCATCTACGTAGTTTCCCCAACCTCGTGGTCTTCTCACCCGACCCCGCTGGCCCGCAATATATATATATATATATATATATATATATATATGTATGTATGTATATTAGCAGGGTGTGCTTACACATTGTGTAAGCATATGAACCATGCTTCCCCATTATCTCAGGTCAGGCACCTGCATTTGATTTTTCATTTTTTTTTCATTTATGGATGCTTTCCGATGGTTCTGTGATTCTCCTGGTGTATTGGCTTCGATGTCCATTGCACGCAAATTTCAGCTTTCTAATATCAGTCAATGAGTGAATCAGTCAGTCAGTGGTTAAAAGAGCTATATACTGTATATATAGATATATATATAGATATATATATTATATATAATATATATAATATATATATATATATATATATATATATACAGTACTATATACAGTCTTTTACTAATATACCTGAATTGATGTCCAGAAGTAAACCAAGTTTGAAGAAAGACAACTTTTTTATCCGATTATGTACGCTGAAAAGGGGCAACTGGTCGACCCAAAAAGATTATCCTTGCTCCCTTCTGCTGCAAACTCATTCAATTGTCTTTCATCCACTAACTATGCCATGGCTTTATCAAGAAAATGCATGGCAGATACCTTTGAAGCATGGAACCTTTTGTTTAAGGAGCCTCTCCAGAAAGCGTCCGTCCTCTGCGCACTTGAAACCCAGCAGAACGGAGTAACATTGCCTCGGTTTACACCAGGTCGCAGTCTGTGGCAACATGTGTTCTGTGCACCTGTCTGCAGCATGGGGTTGGAAGAAAGGAAGCAACAATCACGAAATCAATCGAAATTTTTTTTCAAAGCATGAGCTATCCTTTGTCTTTTTCATTTCTCTCTTTTGACACTGGAAGTGAATTTCGAAGCCTGAAATAAGAGGTTAGCCTTGTCCTGACAACGAAGCAGTACACCCTATGCGAGTTTGTCTATTTAAGTATATTACCAGTAAAAGGAGAAAGCTGATTCGTGGATGGAGATGGACCCATAACCCATGTAAATGGGTGGCTACAATACAATAAGATTTGTACTCAATAATCATGATATTCGGACGAATCTATCATTATTATTATTATCATTATTATGATCAGTTTTGTCCTGCACTTTCCACCATTATCTTTTGTATCATTTTCTTCCATTTTGAAAAAAAATCATTGAGGATTATGGAGTAATTAGATATCTATGATCGCCAAGGGTAAGCCAGGGAAGGCTTACCCTTGGCGATCGCCCACGACTTACCCTTGACCCACTATCCAATGATTGCCATATTTTTTTCAGACCGTAATATGACCTTGGCCTTCAACATTTTTGGATAAAGTGTAAATTAAGGAAATGTGTCCTCATCTACAATCCATCTATAAAACTCAACGTCATGCAAAATCGGAGGAAAATTACAGTATTGAATTATGATCAAAAAGGCGTTTTTTGTTATTTAGGTCACAATCCAAAAAAAGTAGATCAAGGACACAAAACAAATATCAGGTGCACAACTTCAGTACAGGTCCACTATTATGATGTCTTTGAGATTCCGCATCGGCAAAATTGAACGGACAAAAAAACACGTTTTTTTTTCCAGACTGCTATTTGAGCTTGACTTTTTACTCAGAGGGGTATGATGTAAATTAAGCCTAGATGCGACTTGCTCTCGGCTATCTCGAGCGCCATTTCATTCTAATCAGACAAACCTTCGAGTTTTGGTGACAAATGTTAAAATGACTAATTGGGTCAAGACCTTAAAATTTGGGTCATGGTCAAAAAAAAAGTCAACCTCGCATACTTTTTATGCAGCATGGTGTTGGCTTAGTGGTTAGGGTGGCAGCTTGGGATCCTAGGGTCCTGAGTTCAAGCCCCGTTGGGCCGCTGAATTAATACACCAGGAGGTTGACTCAGCCTGTCATCCTTCCGAGGTCGGCAAAATGAGTACCAGTGCACTGGTAAGGGGGACACTGCATCAGCGGCATGGCCGCGTCCCAACCAATGATGCAACCAGCAGCCACAGGCTGCACTCAATAGAGATACTTTTTATTCTTATTATTGATGCAAAATTTCTTTCCGAAAGTCCCAGACGAATTTGAGACACAGCTCGGACATTGGCAGAAAAAGGAAGGAAAACCTAAATGATGGTTTAATGCTCCTCAGGGTGTATGACCTTGAGCTTTAACCTGGTATGGAGGGGTGCGATGTAAATTAAACATAAATGTGCCTTGCTCTAAGTTATCTGGAGAGGGCAATTTCATTCTGATCGGACAAAACTTCGTTGAGTTTTGGTTTTAAAAAAGTTTAAATTACTATCATTGGATCATGACCTTTAAAATAGGTTCAAGTTGAAAAAAAAGTCAACCCCGTATACTTTATATTCACATTATTGATGCAAAATTTTATTCTGAAAGTCCCTGCCAGCTCTGCAATCCAGCTCAGAAATTGAAACAGCTCGGAAATTGTGATGGGACAAATAAAAAGATACCGAATGGGATAAGACCAATCATGAGTAGGCAGGGTTGTTGAAACAAGAGAATTGCATGTCGTCGTTTTGAATAACTTCACGTGGAAAGAGGATCAGACTGACCAAATGAAGGTGGTTTGACAGACAGGAGAAAGATGAGTAACCATAGGTAGGTGAGTGGTTAAGCCTGGACATAGACCTGCTGACAAGCAGTTGGTTGGTGGATGAATGAAGTTCTACCGGGCTGGGTTCAGGAGGAGCACATTTGAGGGAAGTGCAGAGGGGGCAAGCTCAATCATAATCTGGTACAAGAGTAGTTCAAGATTGACCTTTTGTTTTAAATAAAATTTGATATTAAATTGAAGTTGATAAAAAAATACTGTATTTTTAAGATACTCATCCTACTATGTGTGTGCATATGTACCATCGGTGTGGTCACATCTTAATTTCAGAAGCATAGAAATGTTGAGGAAGACAACGCTGCTATTTCAAGATGTCCCTTCACATTCTCATCATCACTTTGAAATTTGATACCACCCAGATGTTTCTTGAGTGATCCAAAGAAACAGTGACCTAACTAGCTGGACTAAACTCGGAAGGGAAGGGGTGTTTGGTTGAATGTTTCCCATCCCAACTGACTTCTGATTTTATGAGAGTTCTCTTTGGAACCTTCTTGGTGCTTCGTTTCCACATTTCTGACCCCATTACACAGTTGTGATGTCATTTTACACACAATGATACAGTTAATGTCCAAACCCTATTGCTCAACATGGGGAATGTTTGCTGGAGGTCACAAAACTTATTGCTCACAAGGATGTTTTTCATCATCTTTGTTTTTGACTGTCCAAGCTTAATCATGGAGCTTGCAAATATATCACGAACAGGGCAAAGGCTTTTAAGGAGACATTGATGCACTTTTGCATCAATTGCAAAGACATTATTAGATGGTTGACAAATCAACACCATACCTCGATGTGTCATTTTTAACCTGGGATCCCATCATCGTGGTCTGTGTGCTCAGATGAGAAGCGCAAAAAGGGAATTTAAACCCTGTTCCTGATTAACATCGATTTCTTTCCAACCTTTGACAACACATGAGACATGTATCACCAAAACTGTACAGATAATCTGCTGTAAACTTTACAACACATGCTATCCCAGACACACTGTTCACTGCTATCTTGATACTACCCAGAATGTTTTATATCGCATTGACATCGCTTCCCATACCAGTTGCCAGATGTTGCCACTGTTACTCAGCAAACTTTCAGTGATATGAGATTAATTTATAGTTATCTTGGTCCGAGAACATTGAGTGCAAGTTGAAATACACTTTAATAAAACAGACCGGTCACAAAGCTGTTTGCGAAAGAAGAAAAGTAGGCCCTGAGCTTGTGTCAGTCATCCCGGTTCATACCATTGATAGAAACTGTTTTTAATTTCACACGAAGTCACTGTTGAGGGAAGGGGTGGCTGGGGAGGGGGTTGAGTTTGGGATGTTGTAGACTAGCCAAGAGGTACCTCGCCCTAGTGAACAGATTGGAATGCTTTACCAATGCTGAGTTTTGTCTGATTATCAAGGAGCTGGAAGGAATCGGCCTCTTTTCACACATGGCTGTTGAAGGTGGTCTGATGGTGAAGTGAGCTATCTTTTTCTGAGGGATAGGGTCAGGACTTTAGTCTTTTCAGGACATCACCTTTGAGTTTATGTACATTTTAAAAACTAAAACACCTGGACAAGATACATTTTCATTTCAATGAAAATAACTAAGATGAATGCTTGAAGTCTTTAGTTTAAAAAAAAAAACCTGTATTTTGGTGGCATTTTTTATGTACTGTCTGCTGTCAAGATGTCCAGGGATGTGTTTCGTTACCAAGCATTTAGCTAGTGCTTGCCAAGTCAGACATTCCTTATCAACGGTTTTGAATGGAGTGCTTAAGCCACTTGGCGAGCGCTTTACAAGAAACGAAGCAACTAACATGGCAACAAGGATAAACATCGAGAGCTAGACCATGACTTATTTCAGCCATGTCGATGAATTTGTCCCTCAGGAGGCAGATTTCGACACGACACGTGGCAAGTTGGACGTTGGTAGGAATTGAAAGCAGGTTTCATTTTAATTATTTATTTTTCCCAAAGGTGGTTAAAAACCCTGCGAAAATTCCTTCGTGGCAGGAGAGAGGGGAAGGGTGGAGGAGGAACTGGGGTGGGAGTCCAGAGGGACTGGGGTGGGAAGAGACAGGGGAAAGGGTGGGAGGAGGGAGGGGAAAAGGTGGGAGGAGTGAGGAAGAAAGGGTGGGAGGAGGGAGCGGCTGCTCTGGCACATGCTCCCATACCTGACCTGACCTGAGGGAGGGGAAAGGAGTGGAGGAGGGAGAGGTTGGAGTGGGATGAGGGAGGGGAAGGAGTGGGAGGACGGACCCAGCATTGCCCAGCAGCGCGGGGTATCACTGCTGGTAAAATACAAAAGAAAAGGAATTAGGTCCAAAACACTTTCATTTTTTTGGTTTGTCATTTTCTAGGAGAGCAGAAGAACAGAAACCATCTGATGTAACAGGTTTGCCTGTGTGAGTGGAGAGAAAGTTGACTGATCAAAAGTGAAACTGACCATAAATGTCATTACTGTATAACAATTTGAAGTACTTGCTTTGTAAAAATTAATTATTTTTTATTTTACAGTATATCATAAAAATAACAATATTTGATTTGTTTCATTTATTTCTTTATCACATATACAATTGCTATACAGTATTGAAATATTTGTGGATAAATTCTAATGACGGTTGAATCAGTATCCCAATCCGAGCTCGATGTGCACAGTTTCTATATGAAAGCCGCTGTTCAGATCAATTTGGCTTCAAGATGTGACATCACTAGCAAAATCGAAAATGGACACTCTTGGGCTTTTTTCAACACTTTGTGATTGGCAAAAACATTTGATTTTTTTTCCCCCTTCAAATTAGACCGTGATTAATGATTCTCAATGGTTTTCA
>CM068966.1:45798798-45816514 GCA_035128595.1 Eptatretus atami
AGTGGGCATCTTAGACACACTCAAACCATTCTTTTAAGTCAATGCCTCTCACCTAAAAGCCAAATATTACAGTACGTGTACTTCCTCAATGACATGCCCCATCTGTAAGATTGCTCCAATGCTGGAGCCTAAGGCTTAACGTCGTCATGTGGTTAAGTTAAAATTAAAAGCTCTGCGTTTCTGACCATTAATTCGCCTCATTTGGGGAGAAAGCAACATGACTGGTGATTATTGTGAATATCAAAACTTTGAGGTTTGCTGTGAGATGACACTGGAAATGGATGAAAAAATAATTTCACATTCTGAAAGTCACTGTCATTAACTCTTACAACATGACCAAAACATGACCAAAACCAACCATCACTATTACATTTTACTTTAAAGTTGAACGAGGTGAAAGCTATTTAGTTGCACAAAACATAGCATCGAGAAAGAGCCAAAAATGTTCGTTGATGACCACAATAGAGAATAAACACTGGCAGTGTGTGCTTACACATTGTGTAAGCATATGAACCATGCTTCCCCAATGTCTCAGGTCGTTCACCTGCATTTCATTTTTCATTGTTTTATTTTCTTTCTTTTTTTCATTTATTTATATTTTCATTTATGGATGCTTTCCGATGGTTCTGTGATTTTTTTTTTTTCCTCGTGTATCGGCTTCGATGTCCGTCAGCACACAAAATTACCGTGTTTCCCCATTGTCTCGTGGCACTCACCTGCATTTTTTTCATTTATTATATTTTTCATTTATGGATGTTGTCTATGAATTTTTACAGTGTACCGGCTTCGATGTTCATCAGCCTGCAAAATTTCAGCTTTCTGCGTCACCTGGAATGTACCGATCTTTAATATCAGTCAGTGAGTGAGTCAGTCAGTCATCAGACAATGGTTACATATATATATATAATATATATATATATAATATAATATATATATATATATATATATATATATATATATATATTGTTACGGTGGTGGAAATTCACAGAACACCATTCAGGTTCCCGAAGATAAGTTATTTCGATAAGTGTGTGTTCCAGGTCAGATCCCCCACCGATGTATGACGGGCATTGTTTGTGCCGGGTGTGCATCTTTGAGTTAGCCGTTATTCTTTCTCTATCTTTTATTTTAAACAAACACATCGTCTCCTCAACAACAACTTAACAACCACGGCATCTCCACAAACAACATCTCCACAAACAACGTCTCCAAAACAAGTCTCTCAACACAGAGTCTACAACCACGGCATCTCCACAAACAACATCTCCTCAACAACAAAACTCTACAACCACATCATCTCCACAACACAGCGCCCTCCTCAGCAAACAGCGGCAAAATGCTTGTTACGAACTCGCGGCACAAACAGGGAGAGCCGCATTTCAGCGTCCGTGTGCAGTCAGCCGTGAATGGAATGTCCAATCGGAAGTGAGAGGGGTGGAGCCAGCCTGGGTGAAGGTTCAAAGGTGAAAGGGGGAAGGCGCCGATTACGGGTGGCGAAACCTTCAGCGGCTTCTCCCTGGGGGCTATAAAAAGCCGCGTTGGGACGCCGACAGAGCAGTTGGTTGGTGGTGAAGCTGGCAAGCGGAGGTGGTTGTTCGACGGTCATTCACCGGTGGAGCCTGGAGTCATCGAGGCTAGCGGCAGCGGCGGAGCGTGGGGGTCCGGCAGACAGCCTGATACGGTCGGGCGTTGCCGAGGAGTGAACGGGGTCTAAAGGAGCATCAACTCTGAAAGAGCAAGAGACCGTTCGCTCCTCCGAAGCGTCACCGGCCAGGCTCGCCAGGAAGGTGCCGCGACGAAGCCGGGCCACCGAGGCCGACCAAGCAGCCGTACAAGCTGCTCGTCAAGCCGCCCAAGCGACTGGCGCGTTCGCGACGCACCGGACCGAACGGAGACACCAGGGGTCGCCGATCCGAAGATCATCGAGTTGCCACCAGGGCGGCGAGGTAACCTGCCCGCCTCTCGGAGCCCTTCGGTCATCCCGGCTCTGAGGAATATTAAAGGCTTACGAGCCTGTATCTTTTTCTTTCTTGGGTTTTTGTATGAAAGTCTTGGCGCCTTGTCTTTAAGTAGAATTGTTGTTAAGTGTCTGTATATACTTGCATTCCGAATAGAACTCGGCTGTAGGCTTTTGCTCGTGTCTTGTCCCCATCCCCTCATTCATTGACTGCATGCCTGTGTTCAAATAAATGCCCCCATTGTTGAACGTGAACCTGCTCGTTGCGTCCCTTTCCTCACATTGACTGCCATGGTGCGTTCAGAGAATTAACTGGCTAATTAAAGCCGATAAACGTAATAATCTTGTCCGACGGGACTTGGCGATATATAACCGCTCGGCCTCGCATACGGAACGAGCCGCTTAGCGGCTCGTTTTCGTGCAGGTCCCGTCGAGGTAAAACTCCCGGTATTTCTGTCTGTGCGAATAATTAGGTACATCGATAATTCGGCGATCGACCCTGTAGCGCGTGGACAGAAGAACTGGCTAGTTAATGATGCGTTAAGGCATCCGTGACTGGATTTCGGGGTTGGTCCGGAAAGTCACGACTGGATTGCGGCCTTCGGTGGACGTGCGACCGCGATTTGGCTAGAACAGTCGTCCGCGTGTAGACTTGTAGACAAATTTGTAGACTTGCACAAGGCTGGGATGGGCTACAGGACAATAGGCAAGCAGCTTGGTGAGAAGGCAACAACTGTTGGCGCAATTATTAAAAATGGAAGAAGTTCAAGATAACAGTCAATCTCCCTCGTCTGGGGCTCCATGCAAGATCTCACCTCGTGGAGCCTCAATGATCATGAGAAAGGTGAGGGATCAGCCCAGAACTACACGGCAGGACCTGGTCAATGACCTGAAGAGAGCTGGGACCACAGTATCAAAGAAAACCATAAGTAACCACTACGCCGTCATGGATTAAAATCCTGCAGCGCACGCAAGGTCCTCTGCTCAAGCCAGCGCATGTCCAGGCCCGTCTGAAGTTTGCCAATGACCATCTGGATGATCCAGAGGAGGAATGGGAGAAGGTCATGTGGTCTGATGAGACCAAATAGAGCTTTTTGGTTTAAACTCCACTCGCCGTGTTTGGAGGAAGAATAAGGATGAGTACAACCCCAAGAACACCATCCCAACTGTGAAGCATGGAGGTGGAAACATCATTCTTTGGGGATGCTTTTCTGCAAAGGGGACAGGACGACTGCACCGTATTGAGGGGAGGATGGATGGGGCCATGTATCGCGAGATCTTGGCCAACAACTCCTTCCTCAACAAGAGCATTTAAGATGGGGCGTGGCTGGGTCTTCCAGCATGACAACGACCCAAACACACAGCCAGGGCAACTAAGGAGTGGCTCCGTAAGAAGCATCTCAAGGTCCTGGAGTGGCCTAGCCATCTCCAGACCTGAACGCAATAGAAAATCTTTGGAGGGAGCTGAAAGTCTGTGTTGCCCAGCGACAGCCCGAAACCTGAAGGATCTGGAGAAGATCTGTATGGAGGAGTGGGCCAAAATCCTGCTGCAGTCTGTGCAAACCTGGTTAAGAACTATAGGAAACATCTGATCTCTGGAATTGCAAACAAAGGTTTCTGTACAAATATTAAGTTATGTTTTTCTGATGTATCAAATACTTATTTCATGCAATAAAATGCAAATTAATTATTTAAAAATCATACAATGTGATTTTCAGGATTTTTGTTTTAGATTCTGTCTTTCACAGTTGAAGTGTACCTATGATAAAAATTACAGACCTCTACGTGTTTGTAAGTGGGAAAACCTGCAAAATCGGCAGTGTATCAAATACTTTTCTCCCCACTGTAAATTGTATAAATCACTTCATTGTTCCATTGTTTTTTTTGTTGGCACTCTTGCGGGGAAGTCCCAACTTCTCAGACTGGGCAACTTCTCGAAGTTGGCACTTTTGGGCCGGTCACTCGAGGTGCCAAATCCGGGAAGTTCCACTGTATATCTGTATATCTGTATATCTGTATATCTGTATATATGTATATATATCAGACGCAGTTCCTGACTGTTATGGTGAGCATCACCAAAATTACTTACTTCTTGCCAGAAATGAAAAATCCAGGAATTTAATGCAGAATAATTCAATCTGATTGGATAACATTCACACAGGTAGTTTCACATTGTTTTAATCTGTTGCACTTGTATTTTGGCAAATCATGCTAACAGGCCATCTCCAACTAATGGGCACAAAAATGGTGGACATTTTACCTTCACCCCTGCACACCACCCCCTTTTCCATACCACCCAGACATACTCACACTCACATTTCCTTCCTCATACACTCCATAACGTCAGAATATTTGAGCCACCCCCACTTTTCCACCTGTGTCCAATACATTCGCCAACCTCACCCAGCTCCCCCCCCCCCCTCCACCCCTTCCCTCCATTTTCTCACTTTTATTATTCTGCACTTTCTGCATTGCTATCATGGTGTGGGTTTGATTCTCATGGATGCCCTGTGTGGGAATTTTCACAACTTGACCTGTCCAGAGCTAATGTTCATAATATGAGTGAGAATCAAATTGAACTAAATTTACCATTTTGTGAGTCAAAATGTTTGTGACGCTCCAGAATAACTAACAAATCATCTCCACGGATTTCAATAATTTTATTCCAAAGGTATTGGGACAGCACAACCAAAATTGAAATGAACCCTCCCAACCCATCATTGCATATTCATCCACAATGCAAAGCAGCATGTGGTGGGTTAAGGGTGAGAAGAAGGTATTGCCACCCAGTTGTCACCCAGTTGCCTTGATGTGAGTATCTGACTGATCTTCAACATGGAATGCTTACTGGGGGCATGTGGTTCGAAACATTTCCGACACATTGTGCTCTCCCAAGTCAACTATGGGAAATTATCCTCATAACATGAGGAACAGATGGAGTTTAACAGCTGTTCACCACCACCTCTTATCGTCCCCTATCCAAATCCTTGATCTTTTCTACCCCCGTTAATCCACCCCAAACCCACCTCCTTTAAATTCCCTGCTTTCCTTCCTGAAACTCCCTGTAATGTCCATCTTGTATACCCCGTGTTCCCCGCCCCATCCCTCTCCCTTCCACAGATCTCCTAATGTCTCTGTTCCCCACTCTTTTGTCCTTCCCACTCCCACCCCTCTTGTCTCATGCCCCCCTTGCTGTGCGTTGTTAACTCTCATATGAGCCTCGACAAGGTATATATATATATATATATATAAAAAAAAACATGGAAGAGGGTCATACTACTGTTGAAAAAGAGGACAGACAGGCCTATAAGTTTTTGATATATTGGAACAGATGGAGTTTAACACGTGTAAACTAAGGTACATTGTTACACCTGGTGTCAAACCAAATCTGGGACAAAGTGACAGGACCCACTCAACCTGTGCTCTTTGCCAAGGGCTGACCAAGACCCTAATAGAAATGGGATTAATTAATTGTTATGAATTATTGACCTGACATATTTCTTTCCTGTCCCAATGCTTTTGACATCATCTAAGTTGTATTATATTCGCACAGCACAATGTATTGGGTGAGGACCTGCATGTCGTTGAAGTCGTGTATCGTGCACTGTGCATACCGTGCTGCCTCTGTGACTCTGAACAGCTGCCTCAGAGCCACAGCTTCTCGCAGATGGTTTCGGTAGTCTGTGGGGTCTTGGATAATACTCCTGCAAGGGAAATGATTTCATTCAACTCATTTTCCTCACTCCTCTTAACACAATCTCATCTTCAAAACTAAACCTTCCAGTTCCGTTGGTGTAGATATCCAGCGATGGGACTTACCTGCGTGCATGCTCCAGTGCTAAGTCCAGGTCGTGCATCAGCAGGTAACAGGTGGCAAGGCAGCCGTGGATGAATCCGGTGATGCGACACAGGTTATCATATCCGAGGCCTCCTTCACTCCCCATCGACACCATTCTGACTGCGCATACCTGGTGAGTGATTGGGTATGTGTATCCCTTCATTGTTTCATCATCATTCGATATTTACATGTTTATGCCATTAGTGCTGGCACATGTGATTTCGCGATAACACAACTACAATTATGTTGTGAAGACCAATAAGGTTTTGCTCACTCTTAGCCCTTTGTCCGATCATTCCTATATTTGAGGCTCAACTAATGTATAGCATGGTTCTCACACATAAAATGGAAAACAAACTATCACTTGGAAATGACCCCAAAAATTTTTTTTTAATCTGAAAACGCTTGGTGTGTACCAATGAGGTGACGACATTAAATATGTAGATCATTTAACTGGTGAGTGTTCGGTATGTGTAGGCTGTCTCAGTGTAGACAGACTCGCTGGTGTAATGGTTGGAGCGTCTGCTTTTGAGTCCAAACCCGACCCTGGCCGAGTCATACCAAAGACTTTAAAAATAGTATTTGCTGCTTACTTGCTTGACGCTGAGTATTTCGAAAGGAGAGAGCATGGCCAAACGATCATAGGTTGGCAATCATAGTGCAGGCTTGATGGGCCTAATGGCCTCCAACTACATTGAGGTTCTTGAGGTTCCATGTAAGGGAACTCGTATTATTATTCCCTTATTCATTCCCAAAAAAGCTCCGTGAAAGCTCTGAGGAGCTCCCAAAGGCTCCGTGAAATTGTAAAGGAATGATGTTGTTTTGTGACAACAATACTTCAGAAATGCATTGAAGTTCCACCATAAAGCAAATACAATAAATCAAACGAACAGGAAACAGACCTCAAATGGTGTCGAAATACATTATGTAAATGGCACGAATGTATGTGACATGCAATGCGGTTACATGAATACACGGACAAAATACATTCCAATCTTTCTTACTACATGAAGTCTTAAAATTAGCTACATAGAGAGATATACTGACCACTTTAATCCTCCTTAATGAGTAGCGCTTGTAGGTAGATAAAAATATAGAATAGGCCCAGTCACACCGATGGCCTCGTGGCTCGATATGAAGCTTGCAACGCAGTGTAAGCTTCACAACACGATGTAAGCTTTGCAGGCATAAACCTCACAATGCAGTATAAGCTCCACAACATGATGTAAGCTTTGCAGAGTGATATGCGCTTGCATCAGCTGTAAGCTTCGTAGGGAGCCTAAGCTTTTGGCTTCCCAGAATGCATCTGCATCCGTTCTGAGCTGTGTCCAGAACCTTTGCTTCAAGATCCGCCCAGAACATCCACTCAGAACATTAATGGTATTGTAAATCTTTACTAACCGACAAATGTCGTGACTGACATTACAATAATAATAACAAGAAGGGCACTCGGTAGAGCACATACCTCCGCCACGTAATGCCTGATCCACGAGAACATATCAGGCCCAATATCTTTTTGTACACGAAAAAGAGCAATTGGAGATTGCTGACCTTTACCAGGACTGCTTTTGTGTGATGTATTTTGTGTGGCGTTTGTGTACTGGTGTGTTGCATAATTAATAGCGACATCATTAGAACTGCCACTTTATAACTGCTGGCAGTGATGACCGGGTACCAAGACGTCCCGCTTTGATGCAACCCCACTTTGGTAGGACACCTGACCCTGCCCTGATCCATGACGTTTATTTATTATTATTCATTATTCAATAGGTACAGAAGACCAAATAGGTACAGTCCTGGATTGGAGTCATCAGAAGGAACCCAAACAATAAAAAAACAAAGATGAAGTCATCAGGAGGAACCTGGATAGGATTCGCATTTCAGCTGCTACTCCTCTACCCTCAAACCCATCCAGGTGCAGCCAAGTGAGCCTTATTCAAAAACAAAAACCTATATCAAAATATTAAATAATTCTTGTTGCCAGACCATGTGTCTGATCAAGTTGAATTTTTTTTTACATATATTACACATTACGACTGGATCATAAATGTGAATTTTCATGTCGATTGATTAAGTGGTTCCAAAGAAAACATTATTTAATATTTTTCTTCAACACAATATGGCTGCCAATTTTTATTTTTTTACGTCACGGGTGATAAAGGTTGTGGTCAAGTTTCATCAAAATAGTGTGTGTAGTTTATGAGGAGAGAGCAAATACCTATTATTTTGGGGGGCAACCTCATGTGGATCCCCCTCGGGTCCGATTTTATTATTATTATTTTTTAATGATTATTATTTTAATTTTTTATTTTTTTAATGCAGTGAACAAACTTTGGTACACACCAGGTCATGAAGGTTGTGATCAAGTTTCATCGAAATTGTGTGTGTAGCTTCAGAGAATAAATTGCAAGTGTTTGTGGATGGACGGATGGACGACGCGGTATCCCATAAGCTCCCCGGAACGACGTTCCAGGTAAGCTAATAATGAAATTGATAATAATTAAAATGATCATGGTACATAATGATAATGATTATGATAATTTGTGTCGGAGTGGTGACCCATCCGGGATTGTGCCCAATAGCCAAGGAGACTGCTTAGGCAGCACCAACGCTCTGCACAGAGTATGGTCCCAATGGATGGATGGATGGATTATGATAATGATAACAATGATCATGATTATGATAATTTGTGTCGGAGTGGTGACCCATCCAGGATTGTGCCCAATAGCCAAGGAGACTGCTTCGGCAGCACCAACGCTCTGCACAGAGTCTGGTCCCAATGGATGGATGTATGGATTATGATAATGATAAGAATGATCATGATTATGATAATGACATTGATAATACGGTAATAATAATAATGATATTGATAATGATACATAAGGATAATAATAATGCTAATGGTCCATAATTTTAAGGATATTGGTACATAATGATAATAACAATATGGAAAATGATGATAATGTTGATAATAATGATGATAATGGTACATGGTAATAATGGTATGTGAGTATTTCTATTAATTATGTACCATTGGAATGTGAGTACAGTATGTCTATTAATTACGTACCAATGCAATAGAACGTGAGTACTACGTCTATTAATTATGTAATATTGGAACGTGAGTATGCCCATTAATTACGTACTAATGCAATGTAAATCGGTGTATTAATTATGTACTAATGAAACGTGATGTGAATACTGTACTACGTCTATTAATTACATTCCATTGCAAAGCGAGTATGTGTATTAATTACGTTCTGTTTAAACATGAGTTGGACTGAGACTACATCTATTAATGGCATCCATCAATTATGTACCATTGGAACGTACCTTTTAGACCTTAAGACCCTTCAGACCCCTTAGACTTTTTATGACCTTTCAGGCACCTTAAACCCCTTTACACCCTTCAGACCTGTACATCCTTTAGACCCCTTTCTACCTTTTTAGACCCATTGGACCCTTTCTACTCTTTTTGACATTTTAGACCTATTCAGACGTTTTTAGACTTTCACACCTTTCAGACCTCTTAATGCCCTTTTGCCTCCTTTGACCTTTAGATCCCTTTTCGACATTTTGAGATCCTTTAGACCCCTTTAGACTTTAAATTACAGCCTTTAAACCCCCAGACCTTTTAAGATCCTTTAGAAACTTTCAAGACTTTAGACCTTTTGACTTTTTCAGACCTTTGCCCTTTAGACCATTTAGAACTTTCATTTGCAATCAATGACCTTTAATTTGGTAAATCCTTCCATTTATTTGCCACACAAAATACAGCACACAAAACAAGTCCTGGCAAAGGTCTGCGATCTCTGATTGCTCTTTATAATTATTATTTTATGATGGATGTTGAAACACTTTTTATGGTGAAAATAATGAATCTTAAGACTTTAGATCAACTAGTGCTGAACAATGTAACTCGCCCAAATACCAAAAGTTACCTCCAATGATGACTTCAGCTTCCAAACAACGCTGCTGAACTGACCCTCTCTGAACTTCAATCGTGCCTCTTTCAGCATTTTCAGAAGAGATGGATGAAAGGACGTTTTGCCTCTAAGATCATCGATTCCACTCCAGGCGGAGTCCTCGGAGTACACCAGGCGATTTTCGATTTCGAGCACTGTGCTCAAGCTCACACGTTCCACCATTGTCCCAATTGAGTCTCGAGTTGTGGACATGCTGCTGAGCCCTTTCTTTGTGGACCTGGTCACCTTTCTCTGCCTTTTTTTGATATTGTGCCTTCTCGCTGGAACTGCAGCTGGTCGTGGTGATGAGAAACCTTGCACAATGGAGTCTGTTGTTTTGTCTGCGAAACAGCAGAACAATTATTGAACTGAGAGATGAAAAATTTTTGGTTCACCGGATAAGGAGTTTTATTTTTCTTTGTCGCAAAATGCCCAAAGGGGAACCGTGAGCCGTGGCTCGCTTCTCATTTTTTTTTTGTCTTGTAAACCTTGCTTCCAGTACATGAAAACCAAACAATGTGCTGAAATGAATAAAATTTCGAAAAGGAACCATCAAAGGGATTGTGAGGGATGGTTAAAATGGAAGAGAAGGAAGGATAACAATAATAACAACAATAATAATAATAATAATAATAAAGGTTTATTTCTATTCAGTTTCCATTGTGGTCAAAGGCCGAATTGAGGTAAGTTTTAGAATTGATCATTTTAACAATTAAAATATAATAAATAAAAAAACACCAAAGCAGAATAAAAACAATTTTGCAATAATTTTGCAATTCACATAACATCAAAGTTCAAATTTTGACAATCACTGTGATCTATTCATTGATTGGAGAGAGGAACAGGGTTAGGGGAGTGTTAAGTGAGTACAGAAAGAAACTTGGGAGAAGATGGTTGTAATTGGATGGAAAGGAAGGAACATAATGAGGGTAGGGGGTGTTTAAAAACTACCATATTTGCATCAATAAAAAAGTAAATAGTTCAAAGTTTTGGTTGTGATCAAGTGTACCTTTGTTGTGGTTGTCCATAGCTGTCGGAATCTTGCTCAAAAATTCTTTCCAACCTTGGTTCTCTTCTGAATATTGACAGATCGACAAACACAGAGTCAGCCTTTGAATAGCTTCCAACTTTTCACTTCGTCGCATTTCAACTGGAATGCCTCATTGGACGCTTGCAAGTCGCACACACTTCATTAGTGTCCACATGAAAAGAATGCACGGCTCACAGGTGAAGCTCTATCTCCTGTTAACCGGTTTATATTGACATTTATATTTGAACTTTCACGTTGGAAGTGAAATACAACTTTAAGAATCATCGTGTGCAGGTTCGTGTTAATGGAAGGCTGCGGGGGGGTTGAGGGGTTTGGAGGGGGAAGAAGACGGAGGGGGTGGTGTGTGGGGTGTTGAGGAGTTGGGAGGGGTGGGGGAGAGCAGATGGAGCCTTTGTGATAACTTCCTATGTTGATTTGACACTCCATGTGTTCATTTTGTTAATTGCTGTTTGGTACAGTTGTATAATTTACCGAATATGCATGCACGGTTGTCAATTTAAATAATGATGAACAGAACAAATGGTTTTGTTTCATTAACTGTATTTATGATTAAAATATTTGTTAATATAATCTCTAACCTACCTCATATTGTGTATTGTTATTAGTCTCCGACTGGTTTTACCAGAGGGGACGATAGGTTTGCACTGTCCGTCTGTCCGGCCGTCTGTCCATCCATCCCACCTGTGGGTTTTCAGACTTTTTCCCCAAACTCTTCAACATATTCCACTGAAACTTGGTACATGGCTTTATTATGATAAGTTACAGAACAAGTTCGAGTTTCAGGGTGTTTCATCAATTTTTCAGTTATGCCCTTTGTTTTTTAGAAAATATCACATTGGTAGAGACATGTATTGCAAAGCAATTCTCGCTCTTTTTGGAAATGTTTGACAAAAACATTCATAATATATTGAGGGATGCTCTAGCAGTGTGCTTTTGGGCATTAATTGTGCAGACAAATTAGAAACTCATACTTCGTGTAGAGTGGGTTCGGACCGTTGTGTACATGGTGCGTGCAGGTGGAGGCATGTTCAAAATTCAGCGATATTTGCATACGTAATAAATAGATTGTGCCTTTTTCTTGCATTATGTGGAAACTGAAATAGCAAGATCCTTGAGTCAATATTGTAAGACATTGAAATGGAGAGGGGAATGAGTTGAAAATATATTATATAATGGGTGGGTCGTGGTGGTCCAGTGGTGAGAGCACCAGGCTGGCACTCAATTGAGGTTCAGAGCTGAAGGAATCGGTGGTAAAGACTTGGATACTTAGCTTCTGGACACATGTGGCTCATTAATGACCTTCAGCGAGGAGGTAATCTGCCTGCTTTTTATCTGGTCAAAACATGATGGCAGTTTAGTGGTTGGCTCTAATGGCAACCTGGTATGGGGGACTAAAATGCTACCGATGAAAAGGTATTTTTGTCGGAGGAGAGTTTCGTCGGTTCTCGGAGGAGAATTGCGTCGGTTCTTAGAGGAGAGTTGTGTCGGTTCTCGGGGAGAGTTGCGTTGGTTCTCGGAGAGTGTTGCATCAGTTCTCGGAGGAGAGTTATGTCAGTTCTCGAAGGAGAGTTGCATCGGTTCTCGGAGGAGAGTAGTGTCGGTTCTCGGAGGAGAGTTGTGGTGGTTCTCGGATTAGAGTTGCGTCAGTTGTCGAGGAGAGTTGCGTCGGTTCTCGGAGGAGAGTTGCGTCGGTTCTCAAAGGAGAGTTGCGTCGGTTATCAAAGGAGAGTTGCGTCGGTTCTCGGAAGAGAGTTGCATTGGTTCTCAAAGGAGAGTTGTGTCGGTTCTCAAAGGAGAGTTGCGTCGTCTCAAAGGAGAGTTGCATCGGTTCTCAAAGGAGAGTTGCGTCGGTTCTCGGAGGAGAGTTGCGTCCGTTCTGAGAGGAGAGTTGCGTCGGTTCTTGGAGGAGAGTTGGTCAAGTTCTCAGAGGAGAGTTGCATCCAGTTCTGAGGAGGGGAGAGAGAAGCTCGAGTTGAGTTGGTTCAAGAGCAGCTTCAAGTTGAACCACGCCAAGCGCCTTGCCTGGGGAACGCAATGGGACGAGCGCTGAAAATGCAGCGGGATGGGCACAGAGCAGCAGGTGGGCGCAGTGTGGAAATCCGGGCTCCCAGGTATGGTCACCACCACCCCATGGACAGTATCTCCTAAGTGCCTTGTAAAACCAACCACAAACTCTCGAGCATGGAAAGGGTCAACAGTGATGCTCCCTACACATCTTACACACGCATTCTATACCGTTGCATCTTCCTGTGCACACAACCCATTGACTTGACCTGGGTTTGTAGAGTGTCAACTGAGTCTGCAACAGTTATTTTCAGAACTCGCATGACACGCAACTGCATAGACCTCACCTCCCATGTGCACTTCTCACTCACCCACACCACACACCCTGTTCGTTTGGGTGAAGCTCACATATGGGCGAGGCCAGGGTAAACACCATACCCCACCTACTTCACTTCTCTGTTTGGCAAACTTTCTTCTCTTCTCCTCTCGGAATGATTGAGGTGCCTGTGTGTGTGTAGAATTGTGATAAAATGACTGATTAAGGGGCTTACGTGCTAGCAGTACGATCTTTCTTTGTGACACTGTTTTGCTTTGTAAATACCTGCTTTTGCCTGTAAATACATGTCAAACCCAGGATAAATTATGTTAATGTGTTGAGCAGGCCAATGTGAATGCACATCAACTTTGTAGGCATCTTGTTTTCTCTCTTAATGTGAATAAAAAAGAAAATCAGCTGTTATGTCGAGAAGACAGGAAAGACACTAGAATGACGGAGAATTCCAAAGAATAATGAGCACACATTTATGCTGCACCCACCAGCCCCATACAGTGGTATCGGTCTGTCGGCTTCAGAGTTGTCGATGCAAACATGATTGATAGGTCATTGACTACAGTCCTCCATAAGGTGAGATAGTACAGCCCCAACTCCATATGAAGGAGCATCCACCAATAGGACCATGGGTTTATCACTTCTGTAGTGAATCAAAACATCCACAGATGTGAGCAAGTGCTTTGCCTCCTGGAAAGCCTCACTCTGCACCACACCACACTTCCATGTTACGCCTTTACGTAGCAACTTGTGAAGTGGTTCAAGAACTGTGACAACACTCGGCAAGAACCGATGGTAATAATTCAACATTCCAAGGAAACCTTTGAGTTGTGATTCATTCTGAGGTGACAGTGCCTCCACAATGGTCCAAACAGACTCTTGCACCGGCCATATGCCAGTCGCCTCAACACGATAACCACAATACACAACCGATTCAGCAAGGAAGGCACATTTGGCTTTGTTCAGATGAATCCCTGCTGGCCTCAACAGATAGAACACTTCCTGTAGGTGGGACAGGTGATCTACTTGATCTTTACCAGACACAAATACATCATCCAGTCAAACGGCCGCAAAAGGAATGGACTTCAGCAAGTTTTTGAGAAAGTTCTGAAAATATCTGGCGTCGACGATATACCAAATGGTAGATGGTTGTAGCAGTGCAGATCACGATGTGTATTATTCATTGTATAATCCTTTGAATCCCCATCCAATGCCAGCTGCATGTGGGCTGACGTGAGGTCCAACTTAGACCACTGTTTTCAACCACTCATCTCTGCTGGAAGATCCTCCACCTTTGGAATGGAATATTGCTCAACCACTGTTGCCTCATTAAATGTAGACTTGTAGTCACCATATTTTCTCAATGAACCATCCGGCTTCAAAACACGCACAATTGGAGAGGCTCACTTTGACTACTTGACCTTCTCAACCAGGCCCTCGGACTGAGCAGTCACATTCAAAGTCAATCTTTTGCTTCAGAGCAAATGCCACCGGTCTAGCTTTGTTAAATTTTGGGCTTGCAGCCTGCCTTGGCAAACAATGTAGGTTTCATGCCAACAACCCGATCTGTAACCCCCACAGATATTAGTCCTCATAATCGGCGAACACTGTTGCCTCTGGCGACAATGCTTCTTGAGCTGCTTGATCTCCACCCAGTTCAACTTCAGCTGTTCAAACCAGTTCTTGCCCAATAAACTGGGTCCACTCTGAGTAACAATCACTCACAATACAGGAGTTGCTGACCTCGACGTTTCACTGTGACAATAGCCTCCCCTACAAAGGGAACATTTTCACCAGTGAATGTCTTAATAGTATGGAGAGAACAAAACAATGGTGGTCTTTTTTCCAGAGAATTGTATGCCCTTTGACTGATGACAAAGCATGATGCTTCCGTATCCATCTGCATGTCAACCTTGGTCCCTTCAATGTCAACAGTGCACGCAAAAGCTCCAGAACTAGATATGTGATACATCCTCCACATTATCACATTCCACTGAGGAGTGATCCCCATACTTGGATGTCTCTGACTCTGGTGCGGCCACATCTGTTGATGAAACCAGACCATGGACTCTAGACTTCAGTTGAGTCACTCGCTGACAATTGGAGTCCATTTTGTTAGCACATCTCGCGATGTGACCCATTCTATCACAAGGAAGACACAATTAGGTTTTGAATCGGTAACTGTTCAGGGCATACCAGACAGTGGGATCCAGGAGACGCCCCCCTTGTCGACTCCCTGATGCATTACATCAACGTTCACGCAAACAAAGGTAGAAACAGGAAAACAAGTAAAACAGACATAAAATGTCATAGCCACCATTCTTTCAGTAATTTTGCTGCATGGAGTTAAATGACTAGCCCATATTTATGTACAACTAAAATGGCCATCAGCCTACCAGTCGGCCATCTTTGATCAGATCACAAAATAAAGATCACATGATCACATCATGTACTATGCTTGTGCAAACTTTGAACAAAATCGGACCATGCATGTCTAAGAAATGGTTGGGAATACATTTAAGGAACAAATTGGCCACCAGTTGGCTATCTTGGATTTGATCTCGAAAAAAACATGATGTGCTTATGTGAGCCATCATTCATTATTATCTGCGTGCCAAGTTTGAACAAGATCGGTAAATGCATGTTTGAGAAATGGTCGAGGACGTGTTCGACACCGGGGTTGTTTTTTAACTAAAATGGCTGCCAGTCGGCCATCTTGGATCTGATGTCGAAAACAAATGACGTGCATAATTTGTAAACCATCATGTGTTGTCTTTGTGCCAAATACAAATAAAATCGGTCCATACACGTCTGAGATATGATTGCAGACGCACGCACGCACGTACGCACACACGGACACGAAAATCGAGACCAGATCCGTAAGACCCCGTTTCGGACGAAGTCCAATGGGGGCTAATAATCTACCACTAAATATAACTACTGTGTAACAGGTGAACACGTCAAATATCAGATTGTTTGCATGTGTACCAACATCGCCAACATACTGACCTTATTGGCCAGAGTAAATTGACTCTCCTGACATCAAAGTCTCGTGAAAAACGAGATCTCGTTCAGGTGAGATTTAATCGACATTATAAAAGGAGCCGTGTGTGTGTGTGTGTGGACAGGTGGGTTGGACAGTTCCCCTGATTCCACCCACAATTTCGATACTATGGCTGCCCAGATTTTTGGTTCGCGGGCACCAGCAGTGACCACTATTTTTGTTGTGTCTGTCTGTCTGTTTGTTTGTGACTCTCTCCAGAGCATAGTTCCATGACGTTTGATACGATCTTGATGAAACTTGGACACAAGCTAGATATCATGGTCTAGTTGTGTCTTTTTGTATGAGGGGCGTCCCACACCCACTTGAACTTTTTATTTATTTTTTATTTATTTTAATTTTTTTCTCGATTTTTTTCTCGCAATTTCATTTCCAAGCAGCTGTGCGTAATGTCCATAAGTACAACATATAAAAAAAATCCGATTTAATTTGGTCAATTTTGATGGAAGAGATAGGTATATACGGTAGGGCTTCCTCAAAAGCTTCCAATAACTCAATTGTACCTATCGTGGCATTGTTCAATAATGCCCGGGAACCATCGTCGCCTCCCGGCTGGTTTTCACTTATAAACTTTTACTGTTTTAATTCGACTGGATGAATAACAAGAACATGCATAGATCCGTTTACGTGCGTTTAGGCACGGCTACAGCACAGGTTCTAATGTGTCTTAACATCGATATAATTAATCAATTAAAGAAATCAAAATATAAACATGGAGGGAGATGGCAAGATGAAGGTCCACACGTTTTGATTAGTTATTGGCTCGAAATGGCATTCACTCAATCAATAAGTAAGTCTGATTTGTATTTTCATCATCTCGGAGGTTAAAACAATGATAAGGACCGTGATTGAATCCAGTAATTAAGATTGATTTGTTATTAATTATAATTAATTAAGTTTGTTTTGATTTGTTATTGGCTCGAAATGGCATTCATCAATCAAAAAGTAAGTCTGATTGTATTTTCATCATCTCGGGGTTAAAACAATGATAAGGACCATGATTGAATCCAGTAATTAAGATTGATTTGTTATTAATTAATTAAATTAATTAATTAGTTGTTTTGATTTGTTATTGGCTCGAAATGGCATTCATCAATCAATAAGTAAGTCTGATTTGTATTTTCATCATCTCGGTGGTTAAAACAATGATAAGGACGTGATTGAATCCAGTAATTAAGATTGATTTGTTATAATTAATTTAATTAATTAATTAAGTGTTTTTGATTTGCTCGTTATGTCAGGCCATGTAGGCTACGAACTTACCGATCACGATGGTCTTGGACGTATGCAGAGTCCCCGAACCGTCGGAGCGACGATGTTTTGTTTGTCAATTTCACAAATTCCTCGGCAAATTTAATCGTTTACCTTTAACGAGCGAAGTTACCCAGGTAACCGGCTCAAACAGTTTGGATTTAGGACAAACCGTTGTTTCAAGGTGTCAGGTCTCATCACACCAACGAACAGCAAGCCGGACTGTTGGCTGATCTCTGACCTCCTCGTTGTGCCTCTCCG
>CM068966.1:45816696-45839799 GCA_035128595.1 Eptatretus atami
AACGTAGGGGTGGAGTAGGCTAGTAAGGCATAGGTTAACCGAACAAAAACAGTAAAGTTGTGGGGCGATTTCTAGTGGAAGGGATGAAAATAAAAACAAACAAAAAATAGTTGGGGCTAAATTGGGTTTTTTTTTTACAAATTAAGGGAGTTGGGTATGGACAGTGACAGGCAAAGCAAGTAGGTGGAGGAGACCGTAGGGTAGGGGTCCGAGCCCGCCTTCGCGAGTGCCAGTAACTCCACCAACCTTCCACTGCACGGCAGAGCGGACATCCTGTTTTGCTGCAGGCCTGTGCGCCGGATCGTTCAGCAGCTGTGTTCTGGCAAGGCCTGTTGCCGGCCAGTTATCTGCAGGGGCTGTTTGCTACAGCGGGCCTTGTCATGTCATTGCCAGCCCACTGCCCTGTTCACAGCCCCGTTCAGTTTGCTGTCCCTGTTCATTGCCATGTGCCCAGGATCAACCCAAAGCAACAGTTGCAAGCTGCAGGAACTAGTCCTGTTGGACAGCTGCAACACGGTCCTGCAGTGGCGGCCCGTGCACCGTTCTCTGTTGACTCTTTTTCTTTTTCCTGCAGAGGTCCATTGATCCTGGCCAGGTTCAGTGTAAATTTATAGGGTAAGGATAGTGTGTATTGTAAATATGGAGTGCGCCCCCGGCATGTCTGTACTAGCGCCGGCAATTTTATAACGTCCGTATGAGTGGGTTTGTTTAGTTAGTTACTCAGCCCTCAGGTTATTCATTTTAGGGGACACGAAACCATGAATGTCGCACTCAGGGATCCGTAGGTAAACGTACTAGTGGAGAACTACAATGATGCACACGATAATTTGACGACTCGGACGAGTCTGTAAAAAGGGCGAGGGCGGTAGCGTTCGGCTGTGGAAATTTCGATTACACATTCAGGTCCCCGTAGGTGGATATTTTCTGAAGTACATGTGTTAGGTTAGCCCAACCCAATTGTTAGAGGGAATTAATGTGATTTCATTCGGGCTGCGACCTTTTGAGTTAGGCGTTTTTCTGTTTTTACCTTTTGAACCAACCACAACTTCAATCTCAACCCACGCCACACTCAACAAGCCAGCACCGCCATCTCACAACAACCCAACACATCTTCGCCACTACCCACACCAACGAACCCATCCTCCGCGGTTCCAGGTTCGACGGTTTCCGCGCTGGAAACCGTCGAACGCGAGGAAGGGAAGGAAGAAATCCCCACAGCGAGGGCAGCGCGGTTCCCGCTTGTTTTTTTCCCTGGCCCGGCGCCAGGACGGATTCTCCTCGCCCCCCCGGATGCGCGGGGAGGGGGGAACGAGAGGAACGCCCCCCTTCTCGAAGCGCCTCGAAGGGGGTGGAGCCAAAACGGGCGGGGCGCCGGGGGTATAAGAGTCGCAGGCGCAGGAGGTCTTCTCTCTCTTGTTCGTGCCTTCTTGGTTCGGCGCTCTTTTTTGTGCTCTCTTGTTCGTGCTCTCTTGGTCGGCGCTCTATTTTGTGCGCTCTTGTTCGTTCTCTTCTGGTTCGGTTGCTCGGCAGTTCGGTGTGCTCTCTTGGTTCGCGTGTTCTCTCTCTCTTGCGTTTGGGTTCTCTCTCTGTTCGTCTGTGGCTCGGTCGTGGCGTTGAGGGCAGCAGGGGCAGGCACAGCACGCCGGGAGAGACCTCGCCGACCACGCTCAGAGCAGGAGTCACGGCCAACGGGACCACGGCAGCAGGACGGTAGCATAGGACTTGAGAGCAAGGAAGTCGCGACTTCCTCATTCTTTTTGGGGTTCTGTGTGAATCGTGTGTGTGTGGCCCGTGTCCTTAAGTAAATTGGTGTAAGTTGTTGCGATGTGTTTCGCCGTTAGCCGGTAGTATCTCTTGCGTCATTGTGTTCCTGTTTGTTCTATTTGATATATGTGCATTCTGGCTGTAAATACGTGCTATATGTGTGCTTTGTGTGTTGTCGTGTAAATAAAATTGCGTACTTGTTGAATTCTTCCCCCGTTTTCGCTGCGTCCTTTCCTTTGTTGGCTTCATCTTGCTTCACGTAAAGGGTTTGAGTGGGTGCGGGGGATGCCCATAATTAATCAGGAACCGTCGAGGCCGACGATAACACCTCTCGGTTTATCCCGATAGTACGGAACGGATCGCTTTAAGCGGCCCGTGTCCGAAGTCGACCTGGGCGAGGTGCGGTCGCCGGTTACCATCCGCTGAGGGAGGATTAGGTAGGTCAAGTTTGTCGGCGAACAACCCATCCCACGCGGGGCGATTTTGGCACGATCGTGGTTGAGGGCGAAAGGCCCACCCGGACTGTATCCCGCGTTAGTCCGGGAGGGTCACGACGGAATTGTCCGTCGGTGGGCGACGTACCGCGATTCGAGTCACGTGGTCGTTCGCACGCCGGCTGGGCACGATTCGCAACAATTATATATTATATATATATAATATATATATTATATATATTATATATTAAAAAATGGAAGAGGGTCATACTACTGTTGAAAAGAGGACAGAAGGCCTATAAGTTTTTTGATATATTTGGAACAGTGGAGGTTTAACACGTGTAAACTTAAGGTACATTGTTACACCTTTGTGTCAACCAAAATATAGAAGCAGATAGAACAGAGAACCACAATCACATAGATGCTCTTGCCAAGGGCTGACAAGACCCTAATAGAAATTGTATTAATTATTGTTATGATTATTAGACCTGACATATTTTTTTTCCTGTCCCAAGCTTTGACATCATCTAAGTTGTATTATATTCGCACAGCAACCAATGTATTGGCGTGAGGACCTGCATTGTCGTTGAAGTCGTGTATCGTGCACTGTAGCATACCGTGCTGCCTCTGTGACTTTGAACAGCTGCCTCAGAGCCACAGCTTCCTCGCAAGATGGTTTTCGGGTAGTCGTGGGGTTTGGATAATACTCCTGCAAGGGAAATGATTTTCATACTCATTTTTCACTCACTCCTCTTAACACAATCTTCATCTTCAAAAACTAATACCTTCCCAAGGTTTTTTTGATTGTAGATATCCGCGATGGGACTTACCTGCGTGCATCTCCAGTGCTAATTCCCAGTCGTGAATCGCAGGTAAAGGTGCAAGGCAGCCGTGGATGAATCCGGTGATGCGACACAGGTCATCATATCGAGGCCTCTTCACTCCCATCGACACCATGTCTGACTGCGCATACCTGGTGAGTAATGGGTATGTGTATCCCTTCAATTTGTTTCATCATCATTCGATATTACATGTTTTATGCATTTAGTGCGGCACATTGTGATTTCGCGGATAACACAACTACAATTATGTGTGAGAGACCAATAAGGTTTTTGGCTCAACTCTTAGCCCTTTGTCCCGATCATTCCTATATTGAGGCTCAACTAATGTATTAGATGGTTCCTCACAATAAATGGAAAACAAACTATCACTTGGGAAATGACCCCAAAATTTTTTTTTAATCTAAACGCTTGGTGTGTACCAATGGGTGAAACAGTTAATTTGTAGATCATTTACTTTGGTGTGTTCGGTATGTGTAGGCTGTCTCAGTTAGACAGGGACTCGCGGTGCTAATGGTTGGAGTCGTCTGCTTGTGGCAGTAGCGGTCCAACCCGACCTTGGGCCGAGTCATACCAAAGATTTAAAAATAGTATTTGCTGCTTACTTGCTTGACGCTGAGTATTCGAAAGGAGAGAGATGGCCAAACGATCATAGGTTGGCAATCATAGTGCAGGCCTTGATGGGCCTAATGGCCTCCAACTACATTGAGTTCTTAGGTTCCATGTAAGGGACCGTTATATTATTCCCTATATTTTCATCCCAAAAGCTCCGTTGAAAGCTCTGACGGAGCTCCCAAAGGCTCCGTGAAATTGTAAGGAATGATGTTGTTTATTGTTGCAACGAGGAGTATTCAGAAATGCATTGTAGAGTTCCACCATAAAAGCCAAATCCACATAAATCAAACGAACAGGAAACCGACCTCAAATGGTGTCGAAATACATTATGTAATGGCACGAATGTATGTGACATGCAATGCGGTTAGCATGAATACACGGACCAAATACATTCCAACTTTTCCTTACTACATGAATCTAATTTAGTACATAGAGAGATATACTTGACCACTTTAATCCTCCTAATGAGTAGCGCTTGTAGGTTAGATAAAAATATAGAATAGGCACAGTCACACGATGGCCTCGTTGGGCTCGATATGAAGGCTTGGCAACGGCAGTGTAAGCTTCACAACACGATGTAAGCTTTGCAAGCATAACCTCCACAATGCAGTATAAGCTCCACACATGATGTAGCTTTGCAGAGTGATTATGCGCTTGCATCAAGCTTAAGCTTCGTAGGGAGCCTAAGCTTTTGCTTCCCAGAATGCATCTGCATCCCGTTTCTGAGTAAGGTCAGAACTGTTGGGACTTCAAGATCCGCCCAGACATCCCACTCAGAACAATTAATGGTATTGTAAAATCTTACTAACCGACAATGTCGTGACTGACATTACAATTTCCAGAGGGCATCGGTAGAGCACATACCTCCACGTAATGGCTGCACTGAGAACATATTCTAGGCCCAATATCTTTTTTGTACACGAAAAAGAGCAATATGGAGATTGCTGACCTTTACCAGGACTGGCTTTTTGTGTGATATATTTTGTGTGGATTTGTAGTACTGTGTGTTGCAAATTAATGCGACATCATATTAGACTGGGCCACTTTTATAACTTGCTGGCAGTGATAGACCGGGTACCAAGAGCCGATCATTGATGCAACCCCACTTTGGTAGGACACCTGACCCTTGCCCTGATCCATGACGTTTTTTATTATTATTCCATTATCAATAGTGTACAGAAGACCAAATAGGTACAGTCCTGGATTGAGTCATCAGAAAGAATCCCCCAAACAATAAAAAAACAAAGATTGAAGTCATCAGGAGGAACCTGTGATAGGATTCGCATTTCAGCTGCTACTATCTCACCTCAATACACCATCCAGGTGCATCCAAGTGAGCCATTATTCAAAACAAAAACCTATATCAAAATATTAAATAATTCTTGTTGCCAGGACCATGTGTCTGATCAAGTTGAATTTTTTTTTACATTATATTACACATTACGCACTGGATCATAAATGTGAATTTTTCATGTCGATTGATAAGTGGTTCCAAAGGAAAACATTATTTAATATTTTTCTTCAACAATATGGCTGCCATTTTATTTTTTTAACCGTCACGGGTGATAAAGGGTTTGTGGTCAATGTTTCATCAAAATAAGTGTGTGTAGTTTTTGAGGAGAGAGCAAATACCTATTATTTTGGGGGCAACCTCATGTGGATTCCCCCTCGGTCGATTTTATTATTATTATTTTTTAATTATTATTATTTTTAATTTTTTATTTTTTTAATGCATGTGAACAAACTTGGTACACACCAGGTCCATGAAGGATTGTGATCAATTTTTCATCGAAATTGTGTGTGGTAGCTTCAGAGAATAAATTGCAAGTGTTGTTTGGATGGACGGGATGGGACGACTGCGGTTCCCATAAGCTCCCGGAACGACGTTCCAGTGAGCTAATAATTGAAATGATTAATAATTTAAAATGATCATGGACATAATGATAATGATTATGATAATTTGTTCGGAGTGGTGACCCATTCGGGATTGTGCGCCCAAGCAAGGAGACTGCTTAGGCAGCACCCAACCTCTGCACAGAGTATGGTCCCGAATGGATGGATGGATGGATTATAGATAATGATAACAATGGATCATGATTATGAATAATGTTGTTCGGAGTGAGTGACCCATCCAGAGTTGCCCAATAGCAAGGAGATGCTTCGTCAGCACCAACGCTCTGCACAGAGTCTGGTCCCATGGATGGATGTAATGGATTATGAATAATGATAAGAATGAATCATGATTATGTAATGACATTGATATAATACGGTAATAATAATAATGATTAATTGATAATGATACAATAAGTGATAATAATTAATGCTAATGGTTCCCATAATTTTAAGGATTGGTACATAATGATAATAACACTATGGAAAATTGATGAATATGTTTGGATTAATAATGATGATAATTGGTACATGGTAATAATGGTATGTGAGTATTTCTATTAATTATGTAACCATTGGAATTGTGAGTATAGTATGTCTTTAATACGTACCAATGCAAATAGACGTGAGTTACTACGTCTATTAATTATGTAATATTGGAACGTGAGTATGCCCATTAATTACGTCTAATGCAATGTAAATCGTGTATTAATTATGTACTAATGAAACGTGATGTGAATATGGTACTACGTTTATTAATTACATTCCATTGGCAAAGGCGAGTATGGTGTATTAATTACGTTCTGTTTAACATAGTTGACTGAGACTACATCTATTAATCATCCATCAATTATGTACCATTGGAGACGTACCTTTTTAGACCTTAAACCCTTCAGACCCTTAGACTTTTTATGACTTTCAGGCAACCTATAAACCCTTTACACCCTTTCAGAACCTGTACATCCTTTAGACCCCTATTCTACCTTTTTAGACCCATTGGACCCCTTTCTACTCTTTTTGACTTTTAGACCTATTCAGACGTTTTTAGACTTTCCACCTTTCAGACTCCTTAATGCCCTTTTGCCTCCTTTGACCTTTAGATCCCTTTTCGACATTTTGAGATCCTTTAGACCCTTTAAGTACTTTAAATTACAGCCTTACCCCCAGACCTTTTGAGATCCTTTAGAAACTTTTCAAGGACTTTAGACTTTTGACTTTTCCAGACCTTTGCCCTTTAGACCATTTAGAACTTTCATTTGACAATGACTTATTTGGTAAATCCTTCATTTATTTTTGCCACACAAAATACAGCACACAAAACAAGTCCTGCAAAGGTCTGCGATCTCTGATTTGCTCTTTATAATTATTATTTTATGATGGATTTGAAACACTTTTTATGTGAAAATTAATGAATCTTAAGACTTTTAGATCAACTAGTGCTGAACATGTTTAACTCGCCCAAATACAAAAAGTTACCTCCAATGATGACTTCAGCTTCCAAACAACGCTGCTGAATGACCTTCTCTGAACTCAATCGTGCCTCTTTCCAGCATTTTCAGAAGAGATGGATGAAAGAGTTTCTTTCTCTAAGATCAACGATTCCCCTCCAGGCGGAGTCCTCGGAGTACACCAGGCGATTTCGATTTCGAGCACTTGTGCTCAAAGCTCACACGTTCGCTACCATTTGTCCCAATTATCTCGAGTGTGGACATGCTGCTGAGCCCTTTCTTTGTGACCTGGTCCACCTTTCTCTGCCTTTTTTGATATGTGCCTTCTCGCTTGAACTGGCAGCTGTGTCGTGGTGATTGAGAAACCTTGCACAATGGAGTCTGTTGTTTTTGTCTGCGAAACAGCAGACAATTATTGAAACTGAGAGATGAAAAATTTTTGGTTCAACCGAATAAGGAGTTTTATTTTTCTTTGTCGCAAAAATGCCCAAAGGGGAAAACCGTGACCGTGGCTCCTCTCATTTTTTTTTGTCTTGTAAACCTTGCTTCAGTACATGAAAACCAAACAATGTGCTGAAATTGAAAAATTTCGAAAAGGAACCATCAAAGGTATTGTAGGGATGGTTAAAAATGGAAGAGAAGGAGGATAACAATAATAACAACAATAATAATAATAATAATAATAAAGGTTTATTTCTATTCAGTTCCATTGTGGTCAAAGGCCGAATTGATAAGTATTTAGATTGATCATTTTAACAATTAAAATAGTTAAATAAATAAAAAACACCCAAGCAGAATAAAAACAATTTTGCAATAATTTTGCATTCACATAACATCAAAGTTTCAAATTTTGACAATCACTAGTGATCTATTCATTGATTGGAGAGGAGAACAGGGTTAGGGGAGTGTTAAGTGAGTACAGAAAGAAACTTGGGAAGATGGTTGTATTGGATGGAAAGGAAGAACATAATGAGGGTAGGGGTGTTTAAAACTACCATATTTGCACAATAAAAAAGTAATAGTTTCAAAGTTTTGGTTGTGATCAAGTGTACCTTTGTTGTGGTTGTCCATAGCTGTCGAATCTTGCTCAAAAATTCTTTCCACCTTGGTTCTCTTCTGAATATTGACAGATCGACAAACACAGAGTCAGCCTTTGAATAGCTTCCAACTTTTCCACTTCGTCGCATTTCAACTGGAATGCCTTCATTGGACGCTTGCAAGTCGCACACACTTCATTAGTGTCCACATGAAAAGAATGCAGCTCACAGGTGAAGCTCTATCTCCTGTTAACCGTTATATTGACATTTATATTTGATTTTCACGTTGGAAGTGAAATACAACTTTAAGAATCATCGTGTGCATGTTCGTGTTAATGGAAGGCTGCGGGGGGTTGAGGGTTGGAGGGGAAGAGACGGAGGGGTGGTGTGTGGGGTGTTGAGGAGTTGGGAGGGTGGGGGAGAGCAGATGGAGCTTTGTGATAACTTCCTATGTTGATTTGACACTCCATGTGTTCATTTTGTTAATTGCTGTTTGGTACAGTTGTATAATTTACCGAATATGCCATGCACGGTTGTCAATTTAATAATGATGAACAGAACAAATGTTTGTTTCATTAACTGTATTTATGATTAAAATATTTGTTATATAATCTCTAACCTACCTCATATTGTGTATTGTTATTAGTCTCCGACTGGTTTACCAGAGGGGACGATAGTTTCTGGTCCGTCTGTCCGGCCGTCTGTCCATCCATCCCACCTGTGGGTTTTCAGACTTTTTCCCCAAACTCTTCAACATATTCCACTGAAACTGGTACATGGCTTAATTATGATAAGTTACAGAACAAGTTCGAGTTTCAGGGTGTTTCATCAATTTTTCAGTTATGCCCTTTGTTTTTGAAAAATATCACATTGGTAGAGACATGTATTGCAAAGCAATTCTCGCTCTTTTGAAAATGTTTGACAAAAACATTCATAATATATTGAGGGATGCTCTAGCAGTGTGCTTTTGGGCATTAATTGTGCAGACAAATAGAAAACTCATACTTCGTGTGAGTGGGTTCGGACCGTTGTGTACATGGTGCGTGCAGGTGGAGGCATGTTTCAAAATTCAGCGATATTTGCATACGTAATAAATAGATTGTGCCTTTTTCTTGCATTATGTGGAAACTGAAATAGCAGAGATCCTTGAGTCAATATTGTTAAGACATTGAAATGGAGAGGGGAATGAGTTGAAATATATTATATAATGGGTGGGTCGTGGTGGTCCAGTGGTGAGAGCACCAGGCTGGCACTCAATTGAGGTTCAGAGCTGAAGGAATCGGTGGTAAAGACTTGGATACTAGCTTCTGGACACATGTGGGCTCATTAATGACTTCAGCGAGGAGGTAATTTGCCTGCTTTTATCTGGTCAAAACATGATGGCAGTTTAGTGGTTGGCTCTAATGCAACCTGGTATGGGGACTAAAATGCTACCGATGAAAAGGTGTATTTTTTGGTCGGAGAGAGTTGCGTCGGTTCTTAGAGGAGAGTTGTGTCGGTTCTCGGGGAGAGTTGCGTTGTTCTCGGACGGAGTGTTGCATTCAGTTCTCGGAGGAGAGTTATGTCAGTTCTCGAAGGAGAGTTGCATCGGTTCTGGAGGAGAGTATAGTCGTCGGTTCTCGGAGGAGAGTTGTGGTGGTTCTCGGAGAGAGTTGCGTCAGTTGTCAGGGGAGAGTTGGCGGTCGGTTTCTCGGCCAGGAGAGTTGCGTCGGTTCTCAAAGGAGAGTGCTGTCGGTTTTCAAAGGAGAGTTGCGCGGTTCTCTGCAAGGAGTGCATTGGGTTCTCAAAGGAGAGTTGTGTCGGTTCTCAAAGGAGAGTTGCGTCGGTTCTCAAAGGAGAGTTGCATCGGTTCTCAAGGAGAGTTGCGGTCGGTTCTCGGAGGAGAGTTGTCCGGTTCTGAGGAGAGTTGCGTCGGTTCTGGAGGAGTTGCGTCCGTTCTCACGAGGAGAGTTGCTCTGGTTCTCAGAGGAGAGTTGCATCCATTCTGAGGAGGGGAGAGAGAAGCCGAGTTGAGTTGGTTCAGAGCAGCTTCAAGTTGACACGCCAAGCGCCTTGCCTAGGGAACGCAATGGGACGAGCGCTGAAATGCAGCGGGATGGGCACAGAGCAGCAGGTGGGCGCAGTGTGGAAATCCGGGCTCCAGGATGGTCACACCACCCTGGACAGTATTCCTAAGTGCCTTGTAAAACAACCACAACTCTCGAGCATGAAAGGGTCAACAGTGATGCTCCCTACACATCTTACACACGCATTCTATACCGTTGCATCTTCTGTGCACACAACCCTTGACTTGACGCCTGGGTTTGTAGAGTGTCAACTGAGTCTGCAACAGTTATTTTCAGAACTCGCATGACACGCACTGCATAGACTCACCTCCATGTGCACTCTCACTCACCCACACCACACACCCTGTTCGTTGGGTGAAGCTCACATAGGCGAGGCAGGGTAACACCATACCCCACCTACTTCACTTCTCTGTTTGGCAACTTTCTTCTCTTCTCCTCTCGGAATGATTGAGGTGCCTGTGTGTGTGTAGAATTGTGATAAAATGACTGATTAAGGGGCTTACGTGCTAGCAGTACGATCTTTCTTTGTTGACACTGTTTTTGCTTTGTAAATACCTGCTTTCCCTGTAAATACATGTCAAACCCAGGATAATTTATGTTAATGTGTTGAGCAGGCCATGTGAATGCACATCAACTTTGTAGGCATCTTGTTTTCTCTCTTAATGTGAATAAAAAAGAAAATCAGCTGTTATGTCGAGAAGACAGGAAAGACACTAGAATGACGGAGAATTCAAAGAATAATGAGCACACATTTATGCTTGCACCCACCAGCCCATACAGTGGTATCGGTCTGTCGCTTTCAGAAGTTGTTCGATGCAACATGATTGATAGGTCATTGACTACAGTCCTCCATAGGTGAGATAGTACAGCCCCAACTCCATATGAAGGAGCATCCACCAATAGGACCATGGGTTTATCACTTCTGTAGTGAATCAAACATCCACAGATGTGAGCAGTGCTTTGCCTCCTGGAAAGCCTCACTCTGCACCACACCACACTTCCATGTTAACGCCTTACGTAGGCAACTTGTGAAGTGGTTCAAGAACTGTGACCAACACTCGGCAAGAACGATGTAATAATTCAACATTCCAAGGAAACTTTGAGTTGTGATTCATTCTGAGGTGACAGTGCCTCCACAATGGTCCAAACAGACTTGCACCGCCATATGCCAGTCGCCTCAACACGATAACCACAATACACAACCGATTCAGCAAGGAAGGCACATTTGGCTTTGTTCAGATGAATCCCTGCTGGCCTCAACAGATAGAACACTCCTGTAGTGGGACAGGTGATCTACTTGATCTTTACCAGACACAAATACATCATCCAGATCAAACGCCGCAAAAGGAATGACTTCAGCAAGTTTTTGAGAAAGTTCTGAAATATCTGGCGTCGACAGATATACCAAATGGTAGATTGGTTGTAGCAGTGCAGATCACGATGTGTATTATTCATTGTATAATCCTTTGAATCCCCATCCAATGCCAGCTGCATGTGGGCTGACGTGCAGTCCAACTTAGACCACTGTTTTCAACCACTCATCTCTGCTGGAAGATCATCCACCTTTGGAATGGAATATTGCTCACCACTGTTGCCGTCATAAATGTAGACTTGTAGTCACCATATTTTCTCAATGAACCATCCGCTTCAAAACACGCACAATTGGAGAGGCTCACTTTGACTACTTGACCTTCTCAACCAGGCCTCGGACCTGAGCAGTCACATTCAAAGTCAATCTTTTTGCTTCAGAGCAAATGCCACCGGTCTAGCTTGTTAAATTTTGGGCTTGCAGCCTGCCATTGGCAAACAATGTAGGTTTCATAGCCAACAACCCGATCTGTAACCCCCAACAGATATTAGTCCTCATAATCGCGAACACTGTTGCCTCTGGCGACAATGCTTCTTGAGCTGCTTGATCTCCACCCAGTTCAACTTCAGCTGTTCAAACCAGTTCTTGCCCAATAAACTGGGTCCACTCTGAGTAACAATCACTCACAATACAGGTTGCTGACCTCGACGTTTCACTGTGACAATAGCCTCCCTACAAGGGAACATTTCACCAGTGAATGTCTTAATAGTATGGAGAGAACAAAACAATGGTGGTCTTTTTTCCAGAGATTGTATGCCCTTTGACTGATGACAAAGCATGATGCTTCCGTATCCATCTGCATGTCAACCTTGGTCCCTTCAATGTCAACAGTGCACGCAAAAGCTCCAGAACTAGATGTTGATACATCCTCCACATTATCACATTCCACTGAGGAGTGATCCCATACTTGGATGTCTCTGACTCTGGTGCGGCCACATCTGTTGATGAAACCAGGACCATGGACTCTAGACTCAGTTGATTCATCTGCTGACAATGGGAGTCCATTTGTGTAGCACATCTCGCGATGTGACCTATTCTATCACAAGGAAGACACAATTAGGTTTTGAATCGGTAACTGTTCAGGGCATACCAGACAGTGGGATCCAGGAGACGCCCCCTTGTCGACTCCCTGATGCATACATCAACGTTCATGCAAACAAAGGTAGAAACAGGAAAACAAGTAAACAGACATAAAATGTCATAGCCACCATTCTTCAGTAATTTTGCTGCATGGAGTTAAATGACTAGCCCATATTTATGTACAACTAAATGGCCACAGCCTACCAGTCGGCCATCTTTTGATCAGATCACAAAATAAAGATCACACTGTATCACATCATGTACTATGCTTGTGCAAACTTTGAACAAAATCGGACCATGCATGTCTAAGAAAATGGTTGGAATACATTTAAGGAACAAATTGCCCAGTTGGCTATCTTGGATTTGATCTCGAAAAAAACATGATGTGCTTATGTGAGCCATCATTCATTATTATCTGCGTGCCAAGTTTGAACAAATCGGTAAATGCATGTTTGAGAAATGGTCGAGGACAGGTTCGACACGCGGGGTTGTTTTTTAACTAAAATGGCTGCCAGTCGGCCATCTTGTGATCTGATGTCGAAACAAATGACGTGCATAATTTGTAAACCATCATGGTTTGTCTTTGTGCCAATACAAATAAAATCGGTCCATACACGTCTGAGATATGATGCAGACGCACGCACGCACGTACGCACACACGGACACGAAAATCGAGACCAGATCCGTAAGACCCGTTTCGGACGAAGTCCAATGGGGGCTAATAATCTACACTAAATATAACTACTGTGTAACAGGTGAACACGTCAAATATCAGATGTTTGCATGTGTACCAACATCGCCAACATACTGACCTTATGCGCAGAGTAAATTGACTCTCCTGACATCAAAGTCTCGTGAAAAACGAGATCTCGTTCAGTGAGATTTAATCGACATTATAAAAGGAGCGTGTGTGTGTGTGTGTGGACAGTGGGTTGGACAGTTCCCCTGATCACCCACAATTTCGATACTATGGTGCCCAGATTTTTGGTTCGCGGGGCACCAGCAGTGACCACTATTTTTGTTGTGTCTGTCTGTCTGTTTGTTTGTGACTCTCCAGAGCATAGTTCCATGACGTTTGATCGATTCTTGATGAAACTTGGACACAAGCTAGATATCATGGTCTAGTTGTGTCTTTTTGTATGAGGGCGTCCACACCCACTTGAACTTTTTATTTATTTTTTATTTATTTTAATATTTTTTCTCGATTTTTTCTCGCAATTTCATTTCCAAGCAGCTGTGCGTAATGTCCATAAGTACAACATATAAAAAAATCCGATTTAATTTGGTCAATTTTGATGGAAGAGAATAGGTATATACGGTAGGGCTTCCTCAAAAAGCTTCCAATAACTCAATTTGTACCTATGTGGCATTGTTCAATAATTGCCGGGACATCGTCGCCTCCCGCTGGTTTTCACTTATAAAACTTTTACTGTTTTAAATTCGATCGGATGAATAACAAGAACATGCATAGATCCGTTTACGTGCGTTTGGCACGGCTACGCACAGGTTCTAATGTGTCTTAACATCGATATAATTAATCAATTAAGAGAATCAAAATATAAACATGGAGGAGATGGCAAGATTGAAGGTCCACACGTTTTTGATTAGTTATTGGCTCGAAATGGCATTCACTCAATCAATAAGTATCTGATTTGTTTATTTTCATCATCTCGGAGGTTAAAACAATGATAAGGACGTGATTGAATCCAGTAATTAAGATGATTTGTTATTAATTATAATTAATTAAGTTGTTTTGATTTGTTATTGGCTCGAAATGGCATTCATCATCAAATAAGTAAGTCTGATTTGTATTTTCATCATCTCGGGTTAAAACAATGATAAGGACCATGATTGAATCCAGTAATTAAGATTGATTTGTTATTAATTAATTAATAATTAATTAGTTGTTTTGATTTGTTATTGGCTCGAAATGGCATTCATCAATCAATAAGTAGTCTGATTTGTATTTTCATCATCTCGGTGGTTAAAACAATGATAAGGACCGTGATTGAATCCAGTAATTAAGATTGATTTGTTATTAATTAATTAAATTAATTAATTAAGTGTTTTGATTTGCTCTTATGTCAGGCCATGTAGGCTACGAACTTACCGATCACGATGTCTTGGACGTATGCAGAGTCCCCGAACCGTCGGAGCGACGATGTTTTTGTTTGTCAATTTCACAAATTCCTCGCAAATTTAATCGTTTACCTTTAACGAGCGAAGTTACCCAGGTAACCGGCTCAAACAGTTTGGATTTAGGACAAACCGTTGTTCAAGGTGTCAGGTCTCATCACACCAACGAACAGCAAGCCGGACTGTTGGCTGATCTCTGACCCCTTCGTTGTGCTCTCCGATGTGTGACCTGTGTCTGACCTCCTCGTTGTGCCTCTCCGATGTGGTGGACCTGATGTCTGACCTCCTCGTTTGTGCCTCTCGATGTGGTGACCTGATTCTGACCTCCTCGTTGTGCCTCTCCGATGTGGTGACCTGTTGTCTGACCTCCTCGTTGTGCCTCTTCGATGGGACTGATGTCTGACCTCCTCGTTGTGCCTCTCCGATGTGTGTTGACCTGATCAGACTGCCTCGTTGTCCCTCTCCGATGTGGTGACCTGATCTCTGACCTCCTCGTTGTGCCTCTCCGATGTGGTGACCTGAATCTGACCTCCTCGTTTGCCCTCCCATGTGTGACCTGATGTCTGACCTCTCGTTGCCTCTCCGATGTGGTGTCCTGATGCTGACCTTCTTGTGCCTCTCCGATGTGGTGTACCTGATGTCTGACTCCTCGTTGTCCTCTCCGATTGGTGCTGATGTGACTCTGTCCTTCGATGTACCTGTTAGACCTCCTCGTTGTCCCTCTCGATGTGGTGACTGATCTGACTCCTCGTGTCCTCTCGATGTGGTGACTGTGTCTGACCTCCTCGTTGTCCTCTCCGATGTGGTGACCTGATTCTGACCTCTCGTTTGTCCCTCTCCGATGTGGTGACCTGATGTTCTGACTCCTCGTTGTCCTCTCCGATTGTGGTGACCTGATCTTCTGACCTCCTCGTTGTTCCTCTCCGATGTGGTGACCTGATGTCTGACCTCCTCGTTGTCCCTCTCGATTGGTACCTGATGTCTGACCTCCTCGTTTGTCCCTCTCCGAGTGGGTGGACCTGATGTCTGACCTCTCGTTGTCCCTCTCCGATGTGGTGACCTGATGTCTGACCTCCTCGTTGTCCCTCTCCGATGTGGTGACCTGATTTCTGACCTCCTCGTTGTGCCTCTCCGATGTGGTGACCTGATCTCTGACCTCCTCGTTGTCCCTCTCCGATGTGGTGACCCGATCTTTGCTTCCCTGCTATCGATGTCTATCCCGTAACGGTCGATCAGTTGTGCGAGTTCTCGTTCAAATCTCTCAGCGAGTGAAGCTCAACCGAACGTCAGTTACATGAAAAGTAACGAAAGGTGATTAACACACACCTTTTGCAGTTTGGCCAGGTATACCCCCCCGTCTGTCATTCCTCGATGTGCTGAGAGCAAACGGTTAACTATTCTTCTTCTTCTTCATTTCGCCCACAGCACATGGCTGCAAGAAGCATCATTGGCTGAAAGCGCGGCTGTGCCACTGATGCAGTGCCCCTGTCGATTAGAGGAGGGATTTGTATAATTTGTTCAGGGCGCCGTCGACAGCTCGTCTACTCTTCACGAAGGACACTGTGGGATGTTAAACGTCCACCAGCTAACACCGGCAGACATGACGCCCAGTTTAACGACAATCTGAGGAACGGCACACACATTGATGAATCACCTGAACTGTGAAACACCAGGACGGCAGTTTATAGCTGGGTCGGGATTCGAACTCAGCGAGACGACTCGGACGCGAGTGTGCGTTCCTCTCGGCCATCTCATCAGCCCACGGTTAACCATGACCAAACACCACCTTCCCAGGTATCCCTGCACGGAGATCTTCGAACAGCCGATGACACCACATTGGATTTGTAGACTGTGATCGTTTTCATGTTTCGAATTTGCTGCCATTTGCCCGAGCGGTGGAACAATGCACGATTACTCGCTTCCGAGGGCAGTCTTCAGTCCTGACTCTGACCTCACATCAGGGGCAAATTTTTCTGATGGATTGGGTATTGGGGTCTCGGACGTTTTTAACTCCTTCTGTGCCAAGCTTATCTCACCGAAACCGACATAACTGCAAACGTGTTTTGTTGTTACATCACAGTTCCTTTTATTTGTAATTTACTTTTATTATTATTATTATTATTTTCATAATAATATTGAAAAAAATATTTTTTAAATTTTTTTTAATTTTATTATTTACTCGACGATCCGTGAACCCGTTGGGTTCCCGTTGTGACAGCGGTTGATGAAAAAAATCATTTCAAGAAAAAAAAAAAGATAGCTCCAGCGAACTATACCGCTGAGGTTGTTTGCATTGATCAAATACTCCCGAAGAGTACTTGACTGAATCGGGAATTGATTTTTAAATATTTTTTTTGTTGCCCAATTTGAACGAAACTTGATACTGCACACCGCAGACGAATGGTAAGGTGGCCCTAAAATTTTTGCGCTATCGTGTACCGTTTTGGCTGTATTTCAGGAACATACATACATACATACAAGATGAGAGTTTTAGTAATTTATAGATAATGTATATTGTTACGGCTGTGGAAATTGACAGAACACCATAAAGGTCCCGAGATCAGTTAGGCCGATAAGTCCGTGTCCAGATAGATTTCCCCACCGTTGTTGAAAGGGAACTATTCATGTTAACCGGGCTGTGATCTTTAACCTCCGCCATCGAAGATGGATGGAGGTTACTGTTTTCACCCCTTTCTGTTTGTTTGTTTGTTTGTTTGTGAACAGTATTACGGAAAAACTCCTCGCGGATTTCGACAAAACTTGGTGGGGGGTTAGGTGTGGTCCAAGGATCATGCCATTAGATTTTTGGACTTGTCCAAAATCCAATATGGCCGCTATGGCGGCCAATTTGAAAAATAATTGAATTTTTTTTTTTGCATTCTACATGTTTTAAGTGATTTCCAACCCCCCCCCCCAAAAAAAAAGTTGTTAGAGAAAAAAAAAATTTGCAAATTTTTTTCAACAAATTTTCGATTTTTTTTTTTGCTTTTTACATGTTATAAGTGATTTCCAACAAAAAAACATGCCAAAATTATAATTGCGGCTGATTTGGAACTTCAGTGGATATACCCACGTAAAATCAATTTCTGTCTAAGGAATCTAGTTATGACGAATGAATTGAGTATGTAAAAGTTAAAAGTAAAAGGGAAGTTGCAAAACTATAACTCTGTGAGCACTGTTGACGTCAAATTGAATGAATAGGATATCAGGTCCACTTGAGTGACCTAGCAGTATTGGCGGCGGAGGTTTTGCACTCTACCGAGTGCTCCCCCTCTAGTTGGTTAGCCGTTATTCTTTACTATCGTTATTTTGGACCAACGTACACCACAACATCTTTCTCAACCGTTTACAACAACACACCACCACCAAACATCGCTCTCAAACACTTCATTCCAACCGCCTTCCACCACACACCACACCTGCTCTCACAAACCACCACCTCACACTTCTGCCCAGCAACCGTCACATCTCCACAACCAAAATCGCCTCACCTTCGTCTCCGAAACGAGCCATCTTTGCGCAGCCCGGCGAGTCCGCATCGAGCGGTGTCGCTGCAGCCGACGTGGGAGTTTGCTCGTCGGATCAACTTGGTGATCTCGCGCATCGCTTTCCCCGCAGCAGAGGTCAGAGGTCAGAGGCGATCGGATCGAGAGGCTTGGTGATCTCGCGCACGTCCGCTTTCGCGCAGAGGTCAGAGGTCGAGGATCGAGGCCAAACCGCGTCTCACCAGCCCTATAAAGGACGAGCAGAGCGCCAAGCTCGCGTTCGAGTGCGGGTCGGCTCGAGTCGAGTTGATCGGGGGTCTGAGTCAGTCTGGAGGAGTCGGGAGGAAGCCAGAAGCCAAGGAGCTGCGTGGAAGTCTGGGCTCGTGTCGGAGTCGGAGTTGGAGCTTGCAGTCGGTGGAGAGTCCGGGCGTCGCGAAGGAGACGCGAGCTGGAGGCGCAGCTTGCCTGCTGTGTCGCGCAAACAGCGCGTTCGTGGGGAGAGCGGAGAGAGCTCGCCAGCCAGCGACAGGCGGTCCGAGGTGATCGGGCTTCGGCCGTTCGAGCATCACTGAGGGCGGACGGGTTCTTACAGAGCATCAACTCTAGAGAGCAAAGACCTCGTTCCTCTCAAACGAGTTGCGACTGAGGCCCGAATCACCCGGCCGCTTGGGAAGGCCGAGCTCGACCGGGGCTACGCTAGCTGCCGTGGGGAAGGAGCATCGCGGGTCGCCCAAGCGCGTTCGTGTGGAGAGAGCCGGAGAGAGCTCGCCTGCCACACGGAAGGCCCGAGCTCGACGCGGCTACGCTAGCTGCTGTGGGGACGGGATGTCGCGGTCACCCAAACCAGACACCACGAGGGTGCAGGTAACTGCACGGTCTCGTGGGACTCGTTCGGTCTGCCGAGTCCCACGCCATAAAGACCAAGAGGTCCAGCTGACCCCATTCGCTTTGATGGGGTTTTTTTTTCCTGCTTTTCTTTCGAATTAATGTTGTGGCGCTGAGTCCCGTAAGTAAAACTGTACATTAATAATTACTTATAGACGGTTGTAGCGCTTTGTCTTGCCCACGTGCCGTGCCGCATTCATTGCTTGTTCTGTATACGTGCATGTTGGTGTTTTTGAATGACTGCATGATTGTTCCTGCATACGTAGAGTAAATAAATGTGCTGGTTTAAATGTTAACCCGTTCGTCGTGTCCTCTTCCTTATTGGAACGCCATCTTGCCTCGTGGAATGATTAGTGGGTCTTAAACACCGTTTAAGAGAATCGGATCCGGCGAGGTCGGCGATAATACCGGCTCGGTTATCGTTTAGAACGGAACGGACCGCTTAAGCGGTTCGTGTCCCAAGCCGACCTGCGTCGAGGTACGGCTGCCCGGTCGGCTCACCACCGCAGTCCTTAGGTATATCGAATTCGGCGAGTGACCCTATCTTGCGCGGGTAGACAATTGGCACGGCCGTGGTGGGGGTGAAGACCCACCCGTGACAGGGTTCCGGCGTTAGCTCCGGAAAGTCATGACTGGATTGTCCGTTCGGTGGGCGAGCTGCTACTATTAGTGGAAAGCGGCAGTTCGCACGCCGACGGGCGAGAATTCTACAACAATATATTTATTTATTTTTTTTACACTTACTGATCACATGACCGGAATTTACATTCCTGATAAGGTATTGTCATCGTGCGCCATCCGTCCGTCACATTTTTCGACTTCTCTGGTCAAACTGCTGGGCCGATCAAGCTGAAAATTTGCAGCAAAGTTCCTCTCCTGACTGGTAGCAGGAATTGTAAAGCTCCTTCTGGTCACATGACTAAGTATGTCACAATGTCCGACTTAGTAAATTTCTTCAAAAATCTTCTCCAGACCCACCACTCAGAATGCTTCCAAGTTTGGGTTCCAACATTAGGCCAGGATAGGGATGTTAAATTGCCGGGTCATGCCAATGATGTGATTGGAAGTGTGTCAAAATGGCCGACAGTCAATTTTTGGAAAAATCGCATACATTCCTTCAAAAATCTTCTTCTCCAGACCCATCAGTCAGAATGATACCAAATTTGGGTGACAACATTAGGACAGGGTCGTGATGTTAAATTGTGGAGGCCATGCTGATCACATGACCGGAAGTGTGTCAAAACGGTGGTCACGCAAATTCCTTCCAAAATTTTCTTCTCCAGACCCACCTGTCAGAATGCTACCAAATTTGGGTTACAACATTAGAATAGGGTCGTGATGTTAAATTGTGGAGGTCATTTCGATCACATGACCGGAAATGTGTCAAATTGGTGGACTTCGTAAAATTTGTGGAAAATCGCGTGAATTCTTTCAAAACCTTCCTCACCAGACCCACCAGTCAGAATTCTACCAAATTTGGGTTACAGCATTCGGCCAAGGCACAGATAAGCTACTGCTCCAGTGGTCCTATTTTTAAAAAAATTGTGATTTAAGGCTCCTGGAGGAATTTGTGCATATATCACAAGGTGGGCAACAAGCCCAAATCAGTGGAGGAGACATCATTCTATATACTTTTTAATATGAATTGCAAGGATATTTAGCAGACAATGGGTGTATGGGATTTGAACCTGGTTCCCCACATATAACAAGCTCGGGCTTCAAATGGGAACACAACTAGGGTCCAGGAGCTTGTATGTACATCACGTTCAGGGCAAATACATTGGTAGACAACTGTGCACTTTTACATAAATTACAAGGATGTATCAATAGACAATGGACCAAGAGATATATGGGATTTGAACCTGGGTTTCCTCCATCATGAGCGAGGGATTCAGATGTTGCCTCCATCATGAGCGAAGGATTCAGATGTTGAACACGAATAGTTTTACTGATTGTTTGTGTTTAAATGTCATTGATTGATTATTTTGGCGTGGATCAAGTACCGCAGGTGTGCTTAGATCGTGGAAATGACTTCACCATCTCCCAAGAGTGATACCAATGATGCAATGAAAGTGGTTTTAAAGTCTGAACCTGGGGAGGGTTAAACGGTGACCTGGGGACCGTTTCCTTTGAACCCCTTTAGTTCCATCTCTCCCGGCACTTGACATTTACAAATAAACAGGGAAATGTATGGGAAGAGAAACAGAAAACATTCTCCTGTTGGGGGACATTCTTTAACAGTACTTGACGCGAGGTAGAGAGCATTCTGCGATGGACAATTAGTGGACAAAGACGTCGTTTAAGCTACACTTTCCATGTAGACTAAATGTATTTGGTTATGTTTGTCCAAGTGGCTCAAACAAACACAAAAGCAACATTATGAACCTGGAGGTGCATCTCTCCATGCAATGCTTTCAATGTATAGTTCCATGATGAGACCATTCAAGGGTTAATTAGTAAGGCCATTGGTATTTGGGGGCTGCCAGGATGGCCTAAAGAAATGTACATTCACTCCTAAGCTGCCTAGCCTGGGTTTGAATCCCGACCCAGCTGTAAAGTGTCATCTTGGTGTTTCACAGGTAAGGTGATTCATCGATGTGTGCGCCGTCCCTCGGATGGACATGAAACTGGACGTCCTGTCTGCTGGCATTAGTTGGTGCATGTTCAAGAGCTCACGGTGTCCTTTGTGAAGAGTAGGTGAACTATCTATCGTTCCATCCTGCATCCTGGAGCACTCAGTCTTGTGGATGGTGACCTAAAGCCAACTGTCCCATCCACATTTAAGTTATGGAAGTTGAAAAATAGGATTGTGAGTCCTGAATCTCACCTGGAACAGGAGCAACAGTCACTCAAACCCCCCACAGACCTCCCTTGACCCTGATTTTTTTTTTTGCTGTGAACAAACTTTGGTACATCAAATTTTGGGACTGGTTTTGCAGAGACTAAAACAGCACAACCTTCGGGTAAACCCAGCCAAATGTCTGTTTCTCAAAGAAAAGCTAACCGATTGCGTGCATGAAATCACTGCGAAAGGGTTAAGTAAGACATCCGACAAAGTAAAGGCGATGGCCGAAAGACTAAAGATGTCCCACAACTCCGCTCCTTTCTCAGGTTGGTAAACTATAATCATCGTTTTCTTCCAAATTTGTCAACACTTCTCCATCCGTTGCACCAGCTACTAAAGGAAGGACACACAAGGAGTTGGACAAAGGCTTGTGAGAAGGCATTTACGGAGGTAAAAACGTTGATTGCTTCTGATGTAGTACTTATGCATTATGATCTGAACAGACCTCTACGACTTGCCAGTGATGCGTCACCATATGGTCTCGGGAGTGGACTCTCTCATGTCATGGAAGATGGTGAGGAACGACCAATAGCCTTTGTGTCCAGCTCATTAACCTCATCAGAGAAAAATTACTCGCAGATAGATAAGGCGGCATTGGCTCTCATCTGGGGAGTAAAAATAATTCACCATTACGTTTTTGGCAGGACGCTTATCTTAGTGACGGACCACTAAACCCTTGCTATCCATCCCCCACACTCACAAAAGGATACCAGCGATGACAGTTGCATGTCTGCAACGATATGCATTGTTCTTAGCTGGACATGACAATAATATTGAATACAAGAGGAAGACTGATCACAGTAGTGCAGATGCCCTGTCACGGCTTCCACTTGAGATCATCCAGCCATCTGCAGAAGAGGACATTAATGCAGTTGATGTGTTTCACATGTCACAGATTGAATTACTTCCAGTCACAAGTGATGAGATCAGATGGGAAACGCAACGTGACATGGAGTTTCCTCGAGTGTTAGAGTCTATCACTCAGGGTTGGTCTCCAGAAGCGAAACAGATTCAACCTTTCTACAACTGGAAGGATGAACTGTCAGCCCATTGTGGCTGTCTGTTGTGGAGCACATGCATAATTGTACCCCAATAATTGCGCAGTCGTGTGCTGGGACAGCTACATGAAGGACACATTGGGGTAGTGAAGATGATGGCATTAGCATGTAACGAAAAAAATCCAACTGTTACAGTGTTTCTTCTCTCCATT
>CM068966.1:45858866-45869529 GCA_035128595.1 Eptatretus atami
TGTGTGCTGTCCCTCGGCACATGGATGTTAAGCTGGATGTCCCATCCGTGAGTATTCGTTGTTGGGCATTAAAGACTCCATGGTGTGTTTGACACACACGCACGGCAGGTTAATTATGCCAGCACCTTGTCCAAATTAACACCGATTAGCTCCCAAGGGGGAGTGGGGGGGGGGGGGTGGAGCTCGAGTAAGTGGCGTGGGAAGAAAACCCCCATAAGAGTGAGCGCCACAGCTGAACAACAAAGCTTATAGCTTATTTGAGAAACCTTTCTCGCTTTCTTTTTTCACTTCTCTTCGCGAGGTGCCACCCCATAAGCGAGAAGAGCTTCCGCTTCTTTTCACCCGACACATGAAAGCTCCTTGTGGGTTCTTCTTGGCTTTTTTAGGTTTCCCCTGTGTTTTCGTTCGCCTTTGCTTGCTCATTCTCTGCTCAATCTCCTTCACCCCACGTTTCACTCTTCATGCCTCGACCTTTTCCTTTCATTTCTCGCAAACCTTTATTTCATTATTCATATGCCATCCATCACCTTCCAGTCCTTGCGCACCTTCGCATTGAGGCTTGGGGTCGCGACACTCATGCACCTGGTTGTCATAGCTCACTTCGCTTCGCCACACCTCCCACGTTTCCCGCCACAAATGCTAACATTCATGTTTGCACCAGTGGATGGTTGCCATCGCTGAACACACGAGAGGCGGTGCATTGTAGCATAGAGGGACGAGGAGTGATATGTGAGGGGTCGGCCGCAAAACCATCTGCACCGAACCATTGGCCAGTGCTAGCTCAACCGGGCTGGTGCAAGGTGAGCAGGGGCATAGACACACGACCCCATTTTTTCTTTCGTATTATCTCTCGCCTTATCGTGCTCCTTTCCCATCTCTTTTTTCCTGGGCATGCATGTGGGTGCCAGGTTATTGTGAACGTTGATTAAGTTACTGTAAGGGATCCGAGGGTCGCGAATGTCAATTCGGGACATAAGTAGGAATGTATACGGTGCTTGTGAATATATTATTTTTTGGACTTTCCTTATGTATATTATATGGCGTGGTCGCTAGAGTACCCTTATTTTCACTTTTTCCGTTCTGTCTGTATGTTTGTATGTATGTTGCGGTGGTCGCTAGATACCCTCTATTTCACTTTTTCCGTCTGTTGTATGGTTTGTTTGTATGTCTGTATGTAATGACAGCTCTGGAGCGCCAGAGGTAGTCAACCAATTTTGTGTGAAACTTGACAGAGTAAAGGTTCATACCAGGATCTAGTTGTATGCTGTTTGAGCACCGTTGCCTAGCAAACTTGGACTTTGAAATTTTGAAAAATCCTAAAAATTTACTTTTTCGAAAATCAAAAAATCGGCTTCAGGCTTTTATGCGCACTATAATTCAACCTCTGTCATTAAAATTCAGCCCGATCCGTCAAAAACTGTATGACTAGTATGCAATTTATGTATGCACCCCCATAGTCGCCTACTGGCTTGTATTGATTGTGAATTTGCCTGCTTTTTCGTAGATTACGTGCCTCTTTTTAATACATGCTTGAACTCCTTTCGTGTCTAGACTTATTAATCTCTGCCACTGAAGGTGACGAGGTTATTGTTTTCACCCCTGTTCTGTCTGTCTGTCTTTGAGCAGGATATCCAAAAGTTATGGACTACATTTCAGACAAAATGGTGGACAGCTGGGCATATGACAAGGACGAAATTATTTAGATTTTGATGAAGATCTGGATTCGCGATAGCGATATAACTTTTTAAGTGATTCTTCCCATTGATAGTAGGCAGAATATTATATTATAAGCAGCTATATCTCAAAAAGTTGAATGACGAATTCGGACAAAACTTGTTGGATGGATTGTGTAATGACAAAGACAAGCCGATTCAATTTTGGTTCAGTCTGGATGCAGATCCGGCCTATCAGTGGAATATAAAATGTAAAACTGTTCAGCCTGGTGTTGGTATGCGTTCTACCAAGTGCCGTTCTAGTTTCCTCCACACAAAAAGTGTAAGGATTGTTTGGCTGTTTGTCTGTCTGTAAACAAGATATCTCAAAATGTGTTCGAATTTGGGCGAAATTTGGTGGACAGGTTGGGAGTGTGATGTGGCCCAATCCTCAGATTTTAGTAAAGATCCGAATCTGGATCCGGATACGAGAATATATGTTCTACTGGATCAGGCATTGCATGGTGGAAAGCACTCCACCGAGTGCTCTTCTAGTTATGTCTGTTTTACTGGTGACCGAAGACAGCCGAGGGTGTTAACCAATTTTTAATTGGATTTTGTAGAGCACTAAGCAGTTACGCACCAATTGGTCCTGCTTGGCCAACTAATTTGGATCTGTTTGCAAGATAACCGGCACAGTTACATCGATGGTTAAGTTGGTTTTTCCAGCTTCTGTATGGTAAAATGAAACTGCGCGTGGGATCTGCGGGAAGTCCTTGGGTGACTGACTATCGTGGTCTTTTAAAAGGTCTCCTCTTCAAGTTATCACAACTTTTCATAATATATATATATTTCCCATGATTCTCATTCATCTCTTTTCCATCATTTTATGTAAACCATGCAGTTGTCAGGTCAGGTGAGGTGCCGCGAGCAAGAGCATGCGCCGGAGCAGTGCTTCGCTGCGTCCACTTTCTGTCGGTACTCCAGTGGTCTCTGTCTGGCCATCCTCCAGACAGATGCCTGGCCCATCCCCATCTCCTTGAGATGCTAATCAATTCTTGCTGCAACCATGAAGCACATGGCTGCCCATTTGGCCTCCTTCACTCAGAGGCTCCTCGCTGAGAGAATCTGGTGAGCAGGATCAGCATCAGGAAAATGAGCCACATGTCCATACAGCCGCAGCTGACGCTCACAGACTATGCTGGTAACAATTGTCATTTGAGTCTCTCAGCAACACTCGTTGGACACAAAGTCCGACCGACGAAAGCGAAGGATTCTCCGAAGAGACCTGGTACTAAAGGATTAAAGTCTTGTCTCAGATCCCTGGTCAGAGTTCAAGTCTCACATCCATAGATCAAAGACTGGAGGCACCAAGGACCTGAAGACTCTGAATTTCCTCCTCCCGCACAGGTACCGGCAGCGCTACGCTTCATGATCCAGAGAATCCATGACTCCCCAGGACCGACCCAGATGTCTGTTGACCTCTGGCTCACAGCCAGCAAAGACGTGAATATCACTGCCAAGGTATGTGAATCGCTCCGTGACCTCAACATCCTCACCACAAACAGGTACAGACAGTGATAGCAGCATCCAAGATGTCCCCAAAAAGATATCTAGAGTCTCCGCAAAGATCACTGCATCATTTGCGAAATCAAGGTCAGAGATCTTGACATTCCAAAACAATGCACCATGCTTGATCTCTTCTAATATCCTCCCCAGAATCCAGTCCATACAAGCAATTGAAAGTGTGGGGGCCAGTACACACCACTGACGAACTCCAGTAACAACTGGAAATAAGTCAAGATGTACCACCACAACCTTCACAGCACTCTCAGCACCAGAATATCGTTCAGACATCAGATCGATCAGTTTTGGTAGCACCCACGAAGAACAAGAACCCTCCAGAGGCATCCCGATTCACTGAATCGAACGCTTTACAGAGATCAACATAGGCTGCAAGCAGCCCCTGCCAAAAACTGTCGTCTGCATTCGGTGAGGACCCGAGAGCAAGGATAGGTCAATCATTGACCTCTTTGTGTAAAAGCTGACTGCTCTGGATGCTGGTGCTCAAGCAGATGGTGGCAAACCCTACCAATAATTATCTGAGCAAAGACCTTGCCGCGGCACTGAGAACAGCGTCACCCCTCGGTAGTTTGTTGCAGTCTTGGCGATCACCCTTCCCTTTCCAGAGTGGGACAACATGGCCCCTCTTCAGTCAGTTGGGATGATGCCTGTGTTCCAGGCAGAGCACAGAGCTGCATGCAACGGCATGTGGTACAGCATTTCCACCAGCCTTGAGAAGTTCAGCAAGGATGCCACAATCCCGGGAGTTTTTACCCCATTTCAACCTGTTCACCGCAGTCTGTGTTTCCACAGACAAAGGTGGACCACAGTTTGATTGGAGGGTCAGCAATAGGAATAGTAACACCCCTGACATCCAACTCGACAGCTGGTGGATCAGCCTGGTGCAACCGCACAAAGTAACCGGCCCAGCAGACCTTCACTTCGGACTCCTCTGTCAAGAACCTACCAGCCTCTGCTCTAACTGCAGTACATCGAGGGCAGGCTTGAAGGAATGCAATGCATGAATCCCCGCGTAAGTAGGACGAGAAATCACTTGACCACAGGGTGATGTTCTACTCCCTCACAGATTCCTCGCACATAGCCGCTTGTCCACCCTTAGTGCACGTACAGTTTTACGCCTCAGCTCCCTGAACAGCTCAGCTCTGCCATTTCAGCCTGGCCCTGCGATCTGGTCAATGGTATCCAGTGTCCCTTGAGAGACAAAATTCTTCTTCGGCCTCCATTGAGTTTCAGGACATCCACCGGCAACATCAAGAAGGTGGTCTTGAAGGCACTCCACAACTCTCCAGGATCCCCCAAAGCACCCAAACCCCAAAATCTCCACCAGCCTGTTCGTAAGCTCCTCAGCTACCTCTCCTCCTTGAGCTTGCCAACATCCAGCCGAGGCTGGGATCGGTACCATTCTCCCAGATTTAAGCTGCAACTTTCAGAGTTGCTAAAACAAGCCTGTGGTCAGTAATGAGGAACTGAGCACTCCGACAGACCCTGCAGTTCTGGATCATCCTCCAGTGACCATCATGAGCACCATGCGGTTTGTCACTCCAGATTGTGCTTGGTGATAGAGGAAGATAACTGAAAGGTTAGACAGGTGTATGGAAGCTTGCTATGTTACTCAGATGATTCCCTAATGAGGGTGAAATCAGTTATTCATTGCATTTTCATGCATTTGCGACAGTATCTGAAATTACACCATGGTAATTAGCTCTGTGATATATATATATACATATATATATATATATATATATATAATTGTTGTGGGCTGGGGGTCGGTGACGAGAACGACCATTAGGTGGGGAAAGCTTGCGTCGTGTCCCACCAAACTCCCCCGGAATTGTAGGCCGTCGCTCGGATAACTCCGCAAGCCGGCGGGTCGTTATAACCGACCGTGGTCGCCAATATTTTCAACCGCATGGCGTTAGGGTTATTTTGTCTTGATCCAATGTACCTAAGTAACCACACGGTCTCGGCTACCGGGGATCCACGCCCTCGGAACGCCTGGCCGACCAGATTCACTCGACTGTCAGCGGTAAAATTAACACCTCCCGATTCCTACTCTGCCACCTACTTTCCGGCTCGGATGCAGTCAAGCGGGCCTGCCAGAGCAGGCCCGTCACACCCCGTAAGAACCTAAAACACAATTGCCCGATTACGGAGAAATAAAACCCCGTCTAAAACTCAGATCCGAACCCATGCTGGACCAATTCAAGAAGGGACGGAAACGAACTAGGAACATTTCCAACAAGTTTTATTTGCAGTAAATGAAGACACAAAGCAAGACTTAACAGCGAATATGCAAGAAGTATTTACAATGATTCTAAAACCACTTATTCAGTTCTACTTAAAGATGAGCCCACATGCAGACACACTCACAAAATGAAAAGAAACCCAGAGTTCTTTATTGGACCCTCGACAGCTGAGAGAGACAAGCTGGGGGTCAGAGTTCGGATGGTCCCTGGCCTTCGGAGAAAGAGGTACTCCGTGCCACGGCACCTGACAATGGTCACTGGTTTGGGCCCCAGTCACACGTGTGGGACTCGAGGTTCGTGGCGGAGCTTGGGTGGTGAATGGCCGGGGTCCACGGAGCGCGGGTCAGCGTCGCTCTTTCCTTCCTTGTGGAGGGCCAGCAGAGACACGTTCGCCGCCTCGACGACCTTCTGCTCACCCTCCGACAGCAAAAACCCTTTCGTGACAGCAAAAACCCACACTACACATAACTCTCCAAAAAGACCCACCAAAAACTCTCCAAGACCACAAAAAAACCCCTGCCTCAGAGAGTGCTCGCGGAATTTATGGACCTCCCTCAGCGGGGAGGGGCCTTGGTGAACACACCCTCGCTGTCCGCCTTTGATTGACAGCGGTCCCACGGCATACCTTCCGTGGCGGGTTCTTGGCCCCTTCCGGGGAAACCCCAGCCACTCTTCCACGCGGGTTCATACTGTTGATGTAACAGTATCAATGTTGCAAAGGTTGTCGTGAAAGAGTTAACAACGTTCGTGGGAGCCGAGAAACCGGAACCGCGAGATCTTGCCTTGCACGTCAGGGTGCGAGAAGGCAGCTGGTTGGGTGCGGGTCGTGATGGGTGAGTGGTCATGCAGATGTGAATGTTGTTAGATGCTTGTTGGAGGGTTCATTGGATGTAAAGATTTAATAACCTAACGAAAAGAAATCGCAAGGCACGCCTTGATTCTCCCACTAGATAAAAGGAAGGGGATCTGACTACACGCATACTTAACACATAACTGACTTTTAGGAATCTGTATGTTGAATGCAAAATGGTTCCAGATCCGTAACACTACCCCCCTCGCCTCCCCCCCTTTTTATTGACTCGACCCGCCGTCAATAATTTTCGTGTGCATGCAGGTGTAGGTTTTCCTCTAGTACATTTTACCTTCCGGATCCCTGAGTGCGACATTTGGAATACACGTCCCAAAAAATAAATAACCTAGTGCGTTGCGTAACTAAACTAAACAGACTCATTCAGACAACTTAACTATTATTGCCGGCACTAAACAAAAACAACAGGCGGGTTAAAATTATGGTACAGTCCTAATATTTACACTACCAAAGGCTCAGGACCTGTGACTTGAGGAGAGAAAACACAGCAAAGTGAACATTTGTGGGTGAGTGCGCAGCAGGCATTGATGGTCAGACATCTTTAAGAGCCTCAAAAGTCCCTTGTTTGTCGTTGAATTTTTTTTTTTAATCTGCTGGAGGCAAACTCACCCGAACATGGCAGGCCATACGCCGTCTCACAGGCCATTTGAACAGGCCTTGATGCAACAACAAGGAGATATCCGGGCTGCTCAAATCGCAGTCCCCGGGAGATGCGACTGCCTGCAGGGCAGTCCTTGGCAAAACACTTTTAGAGGTGGTCCTGGAGCACATGGTGAAGGTTGGACATGGGAATGTAAACAAAGGCATGGCAGGTATGGAGGCAAGGCAAATGCAGCAAAGCATGCACTGCATGGCAAACGCAGACCAGGCAAGATGCAGTACAAGAGGAGTCGGCACACGGAAGCTGGCCGGCCTCGGTCTGGTCTCGTGAGGTTGTGGAGGAGTGTGGTGGCGCCGGCCGGTCTGAAAACAGGCTCGGACCTACCCTACGGTCTCTCCCCACCTATCGCCTATGCTGTCTTGTCCATATCCACCCCCATTAGCTTGCATTCCAAAAATACACGAAATTTAGACTATTTTTATTTTATTTATTATATTATTTTTTTATTACGCGTGTACCTAACCCCCCTTACAGTCGTCTTGTTCGGCTAACCTGTCCTGACTGTCTATCCCCAATCCCTAAGATCCTTTGAAGGGGATTGAGGAAGAGACTAGTGAATCTGTCTCGAGGCCCAATGCAGCCTCAGAATAACTCCCTCAGATGTCAGCAATTTTCAAGATGAGTCCAGCGGCCTACGAACAGCGAAGGGATGGATGGTGCGAAGGGGTACACGTTTCCTATCTATCCTAGCATTTTATTAAACTTTAATCTATCCCCGGGGCTTTTCAACACGCCTGTCTCTTTAAACTATCGATTCTAGAAACATGATTCCCGTCGCCTGTGTTGGTGTTTGTTATTAATTTGGGCCTGGCCCGCAAATTTTCACTCGTTTGCACAATTTCGTGGCTGGGCAGCGTGGCTCCATTGGCAGGGATACCCATCTGCCGAACTCGAACTACGAAACCCCCGGGTCGCTGAGGCTGTCTCCGAGCCTACCTACTCTGTATGAACATGGGGAGTGCCCCTGGCAGTGTCCCCTTCGATGCCCACGTGGCATTTTGGTGCTCTGGGTCCCGTTTCCATGGGCTGCCCATGCCCATTACACTAACTCGGTCCCTTGGACCCATGGCCTACTCTGGCCGACTACTTCGGTGACCAGGGGGCCCTCTACTCAGTACGCATATTTCCACAGCCACGCTCCCAAGCCGGTCAATAGACTCCTGCACCCTTCAAAAGGTTTTGTGCCTTCGTTCGACACCAACAACAAACCGACATCCGTTTTGGGTAATTTAACTAACCCACTAACGAACATTACACTAACCCCGGGTTCCCTTGGGTGGGATTCACTCCTCCCCGCAATCATTCGTTCGCACCATGCATTCCACATTCACTCCACTCACACTCGGGCCCGCTGACCCACGTTCAATCATTATGTTTCTTTCTTCTGTTTTTTTATTTTTTTTTCACAACCCACTCTTACAACTACGTCCCCCTAACTAGCTCGTGCCCCTCGTCATCCCTTATACTAATGCACGTTCCATTTAATTATATTACTCAGCTACGTCCACACTACACATTCCATGTCTGTCCAAGTCTCCAATCCATTCTAAATTATATCCTAAATTCCCTCTAACTGATCCCACCAAGCCCCATGGAGGAATGCTCATACCCCATGAGGCCGGTCTATCTAACGCTAAACCCATCCACTAACTAGTGCTCCTTTGCCCAATGAGGATGTTTGCTACATCTTGACCGGGGATCGTGTACTCGTGCAAAGGCTCGGTAGGCCTTGCATCACCAGGGCAGCGGTTTACAATTTGCTCGTCCCTTCCATTTGGGCAATAATTGGAAGCGTAACGTCGCCCCATCGATCACATTACACGTCCGCTTCCGAGCCATCCACCATGTGAGCCGTGCGTTTCTCACCTGGCCTTCATGTTGCGCGATCCCTGCCGACGTCATTCGCACACGTGCCTGTCATCGTCGTCGCGACACGTTCCGCGCGTCCCGTGAATTCCACTCGCTGCGCGCAGCATGCGAAGCATCGCACACGTGCTCACATGGGGGCACGTGCTTTCCAAATTCACACCATTGCCGCCATTTTAGCCGTCCACGTGGTGGTTTCGTACCAATCACGGGACATTTCAACACCAGCTTCCGATCACGGAGTCATGCGCGCTTGGGCCGTTCGCAAGATACGGAACGGACCTCGCACGCAGCGTCCCACGGAGCCTGCGCAGTTTCCAAAATAGCTCCGTCCGTTACTCGACCCACATCTCCCATCTGGGTCGGTCCGCGTTCCATCTCCTCACATGCACTCACACATGCCATGTCATTTGCACCACTCACACGTTTTAACACACACTCTGGGACATTCACATCGGGTGCTCATGTTAGCCCAAAAGATCCCAGGGTTTCTATACCCCCCAAGCTCGGCATGTACCCTTTCGCACCATGCAACGGCTCCACCTCGTATGGTCTTACCGGACTCACCTCATGATGGTCTGCCTCGAGGGAGAATACCGTCTCCCCTCCATCTTGTGGGAGGTTAATCCGACCCTCGCATTGGGTCCCAATACATTCCCTAAGCTTAACCCCAATGTCCCCTACCAGCTCTACTTGTGTGTGCTCCTCTTTAATTTTATGTAATTTGTCTTTCTCTTCTAATTCTTGCATTTCTGTTATTATTTCTAAATCCTGCGTCTCCCTTATTATCTCCGTCATCCCCTGTTCGAGTTTATCGGTTTCTCCCCAAATTATCGTGACATCGCTCGTGGTGTCGACCTCGCCCATCGTCATCGCGGTCCAAACAACATCCACACTCCCCCTTGACTCGGTCGTTTCCCGTGGTGTACTGATCCCATCCGCCATTTTCCAATTCATGGTCTGCATTTCGCCTTTCACCTTTACCAACAACGCCTTCATTTCTTCCTGACCCACCTTCATTTGTGTTTGCAAGTGTATCCCCATACTCTGCATATCACCTCTCAGTGTTTGCATATTTCCTTTCATTTCGTTTTTCATGTTTTGCACGTTCCCATTCATTTCTTGCGTATTCGCATTCATTTGGTTTTGCATGTTTTGCATATTTCCCTTCATTTCTTGCGTATTCACATCCATTCTTTGCATATTCACATCCATTCTTTGCGCATTTGCATCCATTTTTTGCATCAACATCTCCAACATCTTTCTCATGTCAAAATGACCCCGGTGAAGCCGGTCCGCCACGATCGGGCGCGGATCTGACAGGAATTGTTCGGTCCTCCATCGGGGGCATTTGATGCAGGGGGAGCTCATGCACCGCCACCGCCACCCCCAATGCCACCCCTGGGTTTGATTGCAGGGAAGGGTCTTCCTGCAAGGTGTCGTCCTGAGCCATGGGTTCTTCTAACGTTAATTCCGAACCCACCTGTACCAGTCCGTCTTGGTCCGCCATGGTCCGTACTGAGAATTACTAAAATTTGGATGCTCTTAATTTCTGAGGGAAGGGGGGTTGCCAAGCACACCCCTGGTCCGAATCCCATGATTTTCTCTATGGAGGCGGAGGGGTTCGAATCCCGCTCCAGACACCAAACTTGTGTTTGGTGTCCTGTAAATTTATTTGTGGAGGCGTGGGGTTCGAATCCCACTCCTGACACCAAACTGTTGTGGGCCGGGGGTCGGTGGCGAGAACGACCACTACGTGGGGAAAGCTTGCGTCATCTCCCACCAA
>CM068966.1:45935317-45953656 GCA_035128595.1 Eptatretus atami
CGTCTCTCTGCGTATTCTCTGTCTCTGTCCTGTCTGTTGCCTCTCGTTCTCTCTTTCTGTCTTCTTGTTCTTCTGTTCCTCTCTTCTCTTTCTCTCTTCGTCCGTTTTTCTCATGCACAAGCATTAGCTGAATGACTTATTATTCTTTATCTGTTCTCTATCTCGGTATCTCTTTTGGCCTGTCTCTCGTCGTTCGGCTCGGCATATGTACATTCTTGTATTTATATGCCTGTCTCTGTCTGATCGTTGTTTTTGCTCACACATCGGCATATACTATCTGTCTCATGAATCATCGGCTGTTGCTCTCACTCCTCAGTCGGTTAAGTCTCTGTTCCTGTCTCTATCGCGGTACTAATATTCTTAGTCTCTGTTTCTGTGTTTTCTTCGATGAAGCTATGTCATCCTAGGGATGGCACGACCAAACTCACTGTCTGCTGTAGCCTTAGCAGCTCTGTATCGGTCTGTTCGTTTATACACCATATGGCCTCATCATTTCGGTCTGTCTCTTCTTCTCTCTTCTTGGTGCGATGCATTTTCGTTTATACTTAATTCAGATCTCCATCTTTCTTGTCAATGGGCTCATTACCAGGCCAATGGACTCCTCTCTCCTCGCCTTGGGCCTGAAACTAAAACTATTTCCTGTGAACGTACATCTAGTCACTGCGTATCGTCCTTGGCCAAATTCAAGGCAAGCTCATTCACATCTCTGCCTCCTCCTCCTCTCTGTCTTCCCCTCCCCACTCTCTCTTCTCAATTCACCCTCCTCTTTTCCTTCCTCTCTCCTACACCCTCTCTCTTCTTCCTCTTCTCTCTTCCGACCCTCCTTCTGTCTTCCTGCTCACATCTGCCTCTCGCTCATCCCTCCACTCACATGTACCGGTGTCTTCTCTCCCCCTCCACCCTCTCTTCTCCACCCTTCTCCGAGCCTCCCCCTCCCCATCCCTCGCCCGTTCCCCGCGTTCCCCATCCTCAACAATTCCTACGTTTTTTTTATCCACTGGGACCTGTGCCACTGATTCGTGGGAACCTCAGCCGACACCGGAACACAAAATCCGGTAACCTCACCCCCCTTGTCTCTGTCCCACCCTCCTAACCCCCTCTCCTCGCTCCAATACTTCTCCACTCCTCCCTCTGTCTCCCCCGCTGTCCCCCTCTCCTGCTGTCCCCCCTCCCTCCCTCTGCCCCCTCTCCTCGCTGCTCTCTCCTCGTGTCTCCCTGTTCTCCCTGTTCTGTCTGTCTGTCTGTCCTGTCTCTCCCCCTCATCCCTCCCCTCTCCCCCCCCCTTCCTCCTCTCCTTCTCCTCTCCTCCTCCTCTCTCTCCCTCCTAACCCTTTTCCTCGGCTCATCACCCACTCTCCCCCACTCCTCCTCCCCCCCTCCCTCCACCTCCACCTCCTCACTCTCCCCCCTCCGCTCTCCCCCCCCAACCCCCCACACCCCCTCCCCTCTCTCCTCCGGCCAGCACTACTGCGTCCCGTCCCCCCCCACCCCTCACCCCACCTTATCATGCTCCCTTTCTCTGGCCCCCCACTTCTATTCACCACCCCCACGTTCGCTACCCAGACCGCACCACCCCCTCACACCACCATCATCTGTTCTGTTCTTCCCCTCCCTCCGCGGCTCTACTTGTACTCCCTCCCCCCATCCCTTCGCTCTCACATCCCCTCCCCTCCCCCTCCTCTCCTCCTCTCTCCCCCCTCTCCCAAAACTCCCCTAACTCTCCTCCCTCCCAACCCTCCTCCCCCCTCCCTCACCCCCCATTCTCGCCCCCCCTTTCCTGTTCCCTTGCTCCACCCCACCACCCCCATCCTCCATCACCCCTCCCCTCCCCCCAACCCCGCCCCCCCCTCCCCTCCCCCCTCCTCTTCCCTCCCCCTCCCTGTCCACTCGCCCCCACTCCTACCTCCCTTTCTGGTGTCATAACAAGCTCTTTGGATTTACGGCTCACAACTAAGTTTCGTCCCGGGTGACGATTCACCTTCCCCCTTGCTCACTCCCCTCCAACGGCCGCCATGGATCCGTGCCAGTAACTTTAATGGAGAGATTAGTCTGCGTCCACCCCCCCCTCCCATCTTCCACTTTGTCCTCAGGCTCCACCCACCCCCCCCCCCCCCACCGCCGCGGGGTGCCACACACCCACATATCATATCCTCCTCCCGCCACTCCACTGATTGTTACTACCCTTTTTTCATCGGACGATGAAAGTCGTCACACCCCCGGAGGTTTTGTTTCTAAGGGCTGTACATCGTTCTGTGACCGCCAACCGCTCTGTGGAATGGAATTCTGTCACCCAGCCCACTTTTGTGGACAGGCCTCGGGTGTGCTGAACACCACAGACGACACACCTCCTGCCCGACCACTTCTTCCCCTCCCGATTTTCGCGCTGCCCCAACGGCATCGGATCCGAAATGAGAATTCTTTTTTTTATTAAATAAATGTAGTAGTCTTCATAAATACCTCTGTAACCCTCTCGAGACAAATACCTAGAAGGGCATAAAAACATCTTAACACAAAAAACGATCAATATCTACACCGCGAGCATAAAATAATTCCAAACACAAGTTCTGGCACAACAAGACGGCATTTTATTCTAAAGAGAAACAATTCATTGTAGAGTGTCTGCCACTTAACAATCCATGCTGGTATGGAGTATAGAAGTGACCGACTTGCCACTACAGCGCAGGAATCGCATTTTTTCGTTCCCCTATGATCCCCGCCATCGGTGGACAATGGTCAACAACACGTAAAGGGCGACCGTTGCTCAAGCCATCCCTCGTCTATCATCCCCTGGCCAGAGATATCGCTCTACCGCAGACGTGGCTAGCCCTTCTACCGTATTCTCTAGAATAGCAGTTATTCCCATACCTTCATTCAAATATTTTTATATTCGGACACAGCACTATGCTGTTTGACTGTTTCACCCTATTTTAATGACTCAAGCCAGGCAAAAAGACTCGCAGACGTAGACTTACGTATTATACATATTAAACAGCAATCCCATTGACTCGTTTCTCTTGCACCAGACCCGTCACGGGCGACTCGAGCAAGCGACCCACTCCCCCAATGGCGAAAGGGCGACGACCAGCGAGGGACAACTTTCCGGACTTCTCAATGGCTAAAAACCGGGGCAAAACTACAAGCCCACAACCACCCCACCACTTACACTATGGAACTCCCAACCCACGGGGTGCGTAGAGCTGGGCCCACACGCAAGCGTCGAAGCAATGCCTGAGTCAGCTAACGGGGCAGCATCTCAAGGGGGGGGCCCACCCCGGGCTCAAGCTCCGACCGAGACGGCATCAGCGGAAGAGTCAGCACCCCCTGTCCCTGCACCTTCCCACGCGAACCTACCCCACCCCAACTACCATTTTGGAACATAATCATCTATCACCCTCCCCCTCACGTTTTTGGCCCCGGCCCTGATCTCCTATGGTCCGAACCGAACATCCCAATTTCACCCGACTTACGCCTCATACTCGCCTCGTCACTCTGGATCCTCAGATCTCTCCCCAAATCGCCCATCACGTCCTTCGCTTCCCCCTCTTGTCAGACACTACACACCACGTCGGCCCCCAAGTCTTTCGTCTCGAATCCGCCCAAACTTTTTGAGCATCCTACTCTCGCTGTATAATAGCTCAGTTTAGCGAGCCATATCTCTTCAATGGTCGAAGAAAAACTTTTAAAACATTATCAGATCCAGATCCCGGATTAGGATCTTTAAACCACAATGAAACCCACCGCTTCCTTCCCTTGCTCACACCCCCATCCCCCCCACCCTAGCAACTCCGCTCCTACCCGCCACGTTTCGGCGGCTGAATCGTTCACAACTTTTTGAGCCATAACTCCCTGCACCACAAACCCACCATACCCCACCGCTCCCGCCAAACAAGAATGTCCATACCCAGAGCCAGTACTCTGCCAAATGCCCCCAACTACGTCTCTCAAAGGTTGCCGTTGGACTAATTAAAATTGTCTCCCATTTCAGTAAGGCATTACAATTAGATCTTAACTCAAGTACCGCGTCATGCGATGAACATGACCTTCCCCTACTTTTTCACGCCACCCTCTGCAACTCCCCGCATCCCGATTCCTTTAGACAGTTCCTTTCCCCAACCCCCTCCCCCTATCTGAGTCCCTCGCACCCTCCCTCCCGCACCCCCTCTCCCCTTCGCCCCCCCCTCACAACATACACTAGTCCTTGCTCTCTTCACTCCCGGTGCTTGACTACGCAACTGGCTGTTTAATATATTCAAACTTAATAGAATGTCAATTACGATTTTTTCAGCTTGAAATTGATGGGTTTTAGACTGATTTGTGTTGAGTAACCTTTGACCCTTTTGGCCCCATAAAAAATAGTTTTGTTTTGTCCAATTCAGTAATCGCATATGGCAATCTACTGGTTTGTCAGGTCAATTGGATGAAAATTGATGATTTTTTTGGAATAAAATGGATTTTGGAATTTTGGAAGGTTGAGGTCTTACCTTTGTTGTTCGACTTTTGGCCCTCCCCCACCTCTCATCTAGTCTCCCCCCCCTCCCCCACCAACTTCCTACTCGCTGATTGCCCCCCACTCACCACCCCCCCCCCGCACACCCACCTCCCCCTCCGTCCCTCACCCCGCCCACATTCCTCAAGCTCAATCGGCCCGCCCCCCCCACCTCGCCCCCCCCCACCAACTACCTCGCACCTCTTCCAACACAACAACTGCACCCCCCTCGCTCAGACCTCGTCCTTCCTGCCACCCTCTGCCACGCCCTCCAACCACATCATAACCTCTCGCACTCACGTTCGCAGCACCTCCCCCTCCACCCTCTCCCACCCTACAACCCCCTCTCCGGTAACCCCAGTTCACCCATGCGCCCATCATCCCCTCTCTCTGCGCAATTCGCTGCTCCCTAGCCGCCCCGCCACCCCCTACTGCCCCCACCCACCCCACCCCGCCCCCGCCCCCAGGCACCACACGACCGCGATACCAACCAAAATCCCCGACCCTCCTCAAATATCCCGTTTGACAAAACACTCTACTCCTCTTCCGATTTGTGCAGTAACAACAGCGGCGCCCCCGCTAAGTGGCCCGGTGACACCACATACCTCCCCTCCCCCCCCTTCCCACCCACACCCCTGCTCATTTGTTCGCACCTTGGCCCGCCACCAACCGGTAATGTACACCAGCCAACGAATGACTTAGTGTTTACGGATCAACTCTGAGGGACCACTGCCAATTCACACTGCCTACACTCATCCCCGCCAAAACACCCCCCTGCACTTATCTCGCTTTCTTTTGTTAGGGTCGTCACACTTTTCTTAATCATACGTGTTGTGGGGCTTTTCTCTCTTTTTATTATTTTCCTTTTCCTTTTCTTGGTCCCCACGACTCCTTTCCCCCAGTCTCGTTGCTGACTCATCCACCCCAGCATACATCCCCGACGCGAGTCCATCCCCTTGGCAGCGCCGCCACCCGGACCTTCATTGCCAAACATACCCACCCCCCCCCGGATTGGGCTAAGAAAACAACAGTGACCGCGGCGCAAGCCGCAGCCCACTCGAACGGGACATCCCATCCCCGCCGCATGGGCCCGCACTAACCACCCCCCCACTCCTTCCCTCCCCCCCCCTACAACACATCTCCCCCCACGGAGTTCCCCGCCCCTGTTCGGAGCTACGTAGGAGCGATTTCACTGGCCGTCAAGCCATCGCCCAGACACCCTCCCCCCCCCTTCCAAGCCCGATTGCACCCCGATTACCCGCCCCCCACCACCCCCCCAGTTCTCCTTGTGACCCCCCCCCCCCCCCACGACTCCTGTGATGTTTGTTCAAGGCTGAAAAAAGGGAAGAGGTGAGCCGGGTCATCTCTGAAGGATAGATGACTGTTATTTGATCAGATTTGCGGGTATGGTTAGTTCTATCAGCAAAATGAGTTAATATTGAGTGTATAGTCAGAGGTGTAGCTTATCACACGAATAGATTCATGTTGTGAGAAGATATGTGATCAGGAGTACAAGCGAGATGGACGAGGCCGACCGAAACAAACGCCTTTGTCGGGGGCACTTCGGAAACATTGTTGCCACGCCAGCCTAACCAGGAGATGAAATAAGATCTGGGGTTGTTGACCCAGGTGAGTGAGCCATATCAGTTTTCGAGCTGTAATAAAGTCAGTGGTGTAGTGGAAGTCTAATTTTAGCATGGGGGTAAGGCCAATTGGGGGAGGTCGCGGACCCTCGGGGACCACGGCAGCCCATACCGCGCCGAGAGGAGTTGGAGAGGCAAGAGTGGCAGCCTGGAGCTTGGGAATCTCGGGCTGCGCCAAGATCCCTGTATTAAACAGTCGAATTTGAGAGGTATGTAGTTCCGCCAGTTGGACTCCTGGGCCCTCCGCGCCCTACCGACTTAATGGTCGACATGAAGGGGCCCTTGCATGTGGGGGTGGTACCAGCCCACCCGTTCAAGTGGGGCTTGGACCCAGATTTGAAACCCAACGGTTGATCCGAGATTGAGCTGCTTGGAGAAAATCGAAGGACAGTCATATCAACCGCCGATTGCACACCTTTGTGACGTTCTGCGACAGTCCCCCCCCCCAGCCTCACTAGGCCCGGTGAGCGAAGTCCTGATTTCAGTGTGGCAACCTTTGCGTATGTTGATCCAAGTGCCGGCGGTTGCACCCTTTCCAAGCGATCTGTTGGAAGGATTACCTTGCTTTTCAAAGGCTACGTTGTGCAAAAGGAGAGGGAGGATGGAAGAGGCGATCACAGCGACTGGGTCAAAGACCACGTCACGAAGTTCATCATGGGCAAACGTTTCACACACGTGGCGGTTTTGAAATAAACTTCTCCTTCTGCGCCAGTTGCTGCTTTAATTGTAAGGACTTTCTTGAATGTTGGCACCCCCAAGAGAAAGTGAGAGAGAAAAAAAAAGAAGAAGTTTAAATGTTAAAGAGATTTGAGACAAAGGTTGGGAAGTTTGTTCTCGCACTTAAAAACGTGCTCTGAAGGGCCGATCGTCCCGGAGGAGCTGGACAAAGCTGGCATTGTGAGAGAGAGACAACTTCGAATACCCCCCCCCGGCAAGACAACGGGACCAGTGGTCCACATTTGATAGCAACTTGACACATGCACATTTTTGCTTGACATTGGTACGAGCGCCGGAGTTGAACAACCGTGTCTTTTAGGCACGCCCACGATTATAAACACATCTTTGAATTTTCGCAGATGGAACACTGATCTTCCAGCTTACACCCCCAATTTAAACCTCTTGGCTCTCACAGCCACTGGGGACTTGACCGGGAGGGGTAGAAAGATGGGACGCAGCGCAGGAGGGGGGAGACGAGAAGACCCCGACGAGGGGAGGAGCAACGGAGGGAGATAAGGCATAGGGTGGAGAGAGTGAGCGGGGGGGAGACAGTAAGTAGAGATCCGCGGGTGAGCAGAGGCAGAGGCTGATCGAGGGAAGAAGGGGAGAGCACCGACCGGAGCGGGACCCTGCCGAGGGGGAGTGGCCGTCCAGATGGAGATGGGGGATTCTCGGCAGACCAGTGTCCCGCCCGTTTAAACTTCCAATCGAGAGATCGGTAGCCCTATTGCTGATAAGTGCCTGTGAACACTACGGCGGATGCACAGTTGCGTCGCCCGATTCACCACGCAAGGTCGCAGGGTCAGATATAGTCTGGTGAATTGCAAACCAATCGGGCTGAGAGAGCGCACGCGGCGTAGGGGGGGGCGTGGGAACGGGAGCGATACATGTGAGGGGGAAGAGGCAACTTTCAGGGTGGGCGGAAGCAGAGAGAGACAGCAGAGAGGCAGAGAGAAGAGAGAGAGTAGAGAGTAGAGAGAGAGAGAGAGAGGAGGAAAGGTATGAGACGAGGGGAGAAGAGAGCGAGGAGGAGAGAGGCACAGAACGGAAGAGGCAGCCCAGACAGAAGGAGAGGGTCGAGAGATGCGCAAGGGTGAGCAGGTGTGAAACGAGATGCCAGGCGGGGGGTGCGAGAATGGGCGGGGCGCGGCCGAGCAGATGGAACCCCGGGAGAGAGAAATGAGATAGGGAGGGCGGAGAAAGGGAGGGGAGATGGGTGAGGGGCGAGGGGATTGGATTCGCAGCAATCAGATGTCAGTTAATGACACACCTACATATGAAACACCGACGGAGAGAACAGTTTATAGCTGGGTCAAGGCGATTGAACCGCGAGGTAGACAGCATACATACCTCACGCTAGTATTGCTGTGATGTTAAGAAATATTTTGTTTACTCACATACCAGAACGTGAGTTTTCAGGCATCCCAGTGGGATCGTTGGTTATTTCGCTTTTTTTATGCCCGAATGTGATGCGGTAGATACCTGATTGAAAGTAACCATCACCAGGGAAATGGGTGTAAATATAATGCACATTTCAAGCGACACCACGCCATACAAAACGCAGGTGAAGGCACATAACATTGTTAAGTTATCGATATACATATTCAGATGACGTGCCGCGATATTGAGCACGCACTCGCTAAGCCTGATTAAACCACTCCACTGAGAATGGTTGATCAGCCATTGGTGCTTGGCAATGCGATAGCAAATCGCCGAAGCTGCCCCCACCCCTCAATGAAACACACTCCTTGCCCGGAGCACCGCCCAACAATGTCGACATATTCCGAATTGACAAATGCACCTTTTTAGTAAGTTGAACTTGTTGCTAAGAGTTCGATTCTGAGCTTAAATTTGAAATCGTTTAGTTTAGGAGATTTTCAGGTTTGATGCATTTGGAATGAAATTAAAGCATAGAATGTCTGGTGTCTCGGATGTTGTAGGCATTGGTAATGTTCCAGGTGATCTTAGTTTATGATTCAGCATGGTCGGTACACATTGAGGAGGAAAGTGAAAAAAACTTATAGTGGAAGAAATTGTTGCTGCTGTTCCAAGTCAAGGTTGGTTGAGAACAGCCAAAAAAATGGTGAATAAAGACCAGGAGTTACAGTCTTGCATAGATGGGAGGAGGTGGCCAAGGAACCAGGATAAATTGGAATATATAAAATGCGTTATATTATCTCAAAAGGGTGTTTCTTAGATTAACCAAAACGACAATTTCACCTTGGCACTTCCTTGGAGTTCCCTTGGTATGGCATGCAAGTTTCAGGTGCCTAGTTGATGGTTTTAGGAGTTATGGAAGAAGACTTCACACTTAATGCTGACGCAGCCACTGACGATTTATCGTGTTGTTGAATGGCAAAGGGAATTAAGGAAGTTGTTTTTTGTTTAAGATGTAATACCCTTCGTATTTCAAATGGAAGTCAAGAAGTATGAGAGTTTAATTTTTTGTTGGAAAATCAGGGGAGGTTTGAACTTAGTAAAGAGTTATAAAATGTGAGTTAGGAAACTTAGAAGAATTAGCCTGTTAAAACTGCTTCTCCATTTATTAGTTATTAAAAAAAAACATCATATTTCTTGTCGCAGGATTGGTTCATGATTTGTGGTATCTTTTCGCACAATCAACAAATATGTGTTAATTAATTTGTCCTCCCAACATATAAATAGGAATAGCTTCGTAAATCAACTCACCTAGACAGTTTTTTCAAATAAGCAAGCTTTTATGAATGAATGATTCATGCCAAACTGCAATGTGAGCCGTTTAATGTCTTATCAGTTTCAATTTTGACGTGAACTTCTCGAGTCGGTCATTAGAAGCATGCAACACAACACAAAAAGAAAAGAAATGAGCATAAACTGGAAGAAGAAATGGAAATTTAAACACCGACCCCACACACACACACACACACACTGAAAAAACAGGAAGTAATATTCACGTGGCGGGCCTGTTGATCCCGAGCGGAAACAGGGAAAAAAAGGGGCATTGTGACGGAAATATAGACGTTGGTCCAAAAAAGAGAAATAAAGGCATTTGGCTAATGAGGTGTCAGACGCCTAGTGATTTTCGGCTTTAAACACACAGAAAATCAGAAAATAAGTAAAAAAAAAACCATTATAAATCTGCAACAATGAATGTCAAAGATTTTTGGAACTGAAGAACGGCAAAGAGATGTAATTTGTGACCAGTGATAATTGGAGAAACGAAATATAAAGAGAACCTCACAGTGATATTAAAAATCCCTGGAATATCATACAAACAAAAGAGTATGATGAAAGCCGTCCCGAGCTGGTGATGATCCTCAAAAGAAGTCTGAGAACAAAAGTTTCAACACCTTGTGCATGAATAGAACCCCTTACTGTAACGAGGTGGATACTCGAGACCGATGAGGATCCTGTTCCAGCTATTGAAACCCACGTAGGATGAACAACCAACAACAACATACACACACCGGAACTCACAAGGAAGGTCACAAAGTTGGTATCCAATACATCCCATCTAAGAGTGACCAATGCCAGAAAAACAAAAAATGGATTTTCTGATACTTTTGGAGATATGTCAATTGGGTAGATAGTCCCCTGAAATTGCAGAGTCGTTCTGGCCATGGAGCAAAGGGGCATGAGAAATGCATTAAAAAAAGGTAATAAACAATGTGGAACTGTGAATGGTGTTCAGGTTTTTAGGCAATATGTGATCTGGAAGACAAGGAGAAATGGAGGGAGGACTTGGGTCCATTATGTTGACGTTATGACAGATGGGTATGGCACCCATCCAGTGCTAGTCGCGGGCTCATTGTCTTCCTGGGAAGAGTACAAACTATGCAAGTGGCGAAGAAAGAACACTGTATGCACAATCAACAGCAGTATTCACACCCTTCCTGCCGTCTGCTGCTACAAAATAACCGAACACATTCGTTTTCAAAATCTGTGTCAAAGGGCTTGACATTCATTGTTCACACAGCAAACCATGTTCTAACAATGAGCTGTGCAAAGTGGTATCATACTGGCTTATTGGCAAATGTTGCGGGAATGTGAAACAAAGCTAATGAAAAGCTTATGGAGCTATTTATTTTCAAATGTTTACAACGTCAGGACAGAGACTAGTTTTGTCTTTTTTAATTAAAAATAACCGCACTAAAGTAGTTTCCTGATGCGGATATTTTCTGAAAGCCCTAACTAACCTAACCTAACTAAGGGCTTTGAATGCTGGAGGTGGTTATAATAAGTATGAATTTTATTTTTTTTGGTCATAGACAGGAGAGTCCTCTCAAGGCAAACGAGGTTGAGCAATAGCACACGAGTGGACAGTACAGATTGTGCAGACAATTAATTCACCATATTGATATTAAGCTAGCCTGGATTCTGAAGATGGTGACACACAACGTCCCAGCATACCCTCTTCACGTCCTTGCGAACGAATGAATGAGCAACTCTCACTGCTCATAGGCACATATTTGAGATGACAGTCATTTGCCTCGAACATGGAGATAACCTTCAGCAGATTACAACATCGGTGGTGCCACACCGGTACCACACGGGGATCTGTAAGCGCCTGAGCCGGCCTCCTTGCGCTTCGTTCCTGGCTGAAACGACGCCATTCCACCCCCAAGCGTGGAAGCCGAAAGGCACACACCATGCAGGAACTTGGGTTAGCAACCACGGCACGTAATCTCATTATATCCAGGTCTGATGCGGACACCAGTATTGCCATCTGTTTGCACTACGACAGCGTAACATGCGTGAACATAAGCCAAGGGAGTCATCCCATTAGTGTGAATGCCAGGCCGCAGCGCTACTGGCCAAGGGCCGCAATAGGCCCTTGCGATCAGCAGCGCAGCGATGAAAAATTTTGCGAAAAATAAACCGAAGAACAAAAATGCTCCCTACTGTAAGGTAGAAGAGTTAACCACTGAGATGAGGCAACAGTGAGAAACCGAGTTGTTCAAAAGAAAGCAGGCGTTCCTAAAAAATTAGAGCGAAGATATCTCGCATTAACGTCTAGGCTTCCCTTCGCTCGCTCTTTGGCATGTTCTTCAGCCCATGCTAGATGAGGCCAACGAACCAAGCCCTTTCTCCGCTCAGTTCAGATAAATTTCTGTGCAAGCCTCGGAAGAAACAGTATCCTCTTTTTCAAAATCTCAGCATTGTATGGGTTTCTTCTCTTTACGGCGCCATACTCCTCTTGCCATATCCGCTTTCACCACGCTTCAGAGTGCCACCTCACTCGAGCTCCGCCTGACACCCGGTTCTCAGATTGAAGGCCTGGTGGATTGCTGCGCATACAAACTCCAAACTCAAGCACACGCTGCATTTAATCCATCCTCTCTCTTTTTGTAGCAACCAGCACTTCTTGATTACTACTACGATGCAAGACTTGACCAAACCCTCCCCGCAAAAAAAATCTCTCGACACATCCAGAATGGGAAAAAACCACCTGTGATAACACGAAACCTATGGATCCCAGCCCATCGGTCACCAGTGAAGAGTTCTTTTTTCCTTCTTTTACAAGGGAATTCGGTCTATTAACGTTAAGAAAAAACCTAAATTCTTACTAATAAATAAAAAAATACATTAGAGAGATTTTGCAATATATCGCCAATTACACGTGAACCAAATTCCGATCCCAGTAGGTGTCTAACCAAAAAAAATAGGCGAGCGTTACGCCACATCTGAAGAGTCTCTAAATGCCTGGCTCTACCGCTACCCAGGAAAAACGGGCACTCACAGCCAACGACCATGCTCGCCAGAGCATGATAGTGCCAGCACCTCAACGTACTGCATCGAAGCCGTTAGGATGCAAAGTTTGATGAGTTTCCATGTAGGAGAACCGCCGCATAATAGGCACTGGTCAAACCCATTATATATTACCGACTGTACGTGGTCATCATGTTTCAAGTTCGACGGTATTTCTTGCATGCAAATTTGTTCTGAAGATCAAGAAGAGTGAAGTGTCGCACTTACAGTTGAGCAGTGCGAGAATTGGGTTGATCAATCGCTGACTATAAAATTCCGATTGGAGTGTTCAGCAGGAAGCTGGCCTGCCGATGAAGTCTCTTCCGAGAATTTGACATGCACAACTCAGGGTAGTATGGGTCGCGTGGAGCACTTTTTTTTTCTTGAATGATTTTAGGAACGGCAGTGGAGCTTCATACTTAACGCGTGCAGTTGAGAGATGAACACAACAACAACAACAATCAACCAAAACGGCTATTTGGAAATCCGTGGTTAGCATGACCTTTGCTTTCTCTCTCTCTCTCTCTCTCTCTCTCTCTCTCTCTCTCTCTCTCTCTCTCTCACTCTCTCACTCTCTCTCCTTTTCTATGTTTCTTCTGTTCAAGTTTTGGTAGTACTATTTCCAGGGCCATGCCCATGTTGCAAGAATAACCTTTAATGAGGAATTAGTTGCTCACTCACTCACTTAAATATTGTTACTTCAATATATCAGCTACATCATTGTTATCTCCGCCACGAAGGTAGACGGAGGTTATGTTTTCACTGCTGTCTGTCTGTGAGCAAGTTGTGGATGGATTCTGGTGAAATTTTGTGGACAGGTTGGGTGTGTGACAAAGACGAATTGATTCGATTTTGGTGAAGATCCGGATCCAGAAATGAGAATTTTTTTAAAGTGATTCTTCACCACTGAGACATGGGGCTAAAAACGATATATAGCACAATATCTCAAAACGTTCTGGACGGGTTATCAGAAAACTTGGTGGATGCGTTGGGTAGGTGACAAGAACAAGCGGATTCGATTTTTGTTCAGATCCAGCCCATCGGTGGAATACAAAACGTAAACCGTTCAGCCTGGCAGAGATATCCGCTCTACAGAGTGCTGTTCTAGTTTTGAATGAGTTATTTATTTTTCCAGATATAGTTTTGCTTTCATCCTTCTCCTGGCAGATATAGTATTTACAAACTGTTTTTTGCAGAACTGCGAATTCAATCACATAAACAACTAGGACATTCAGTAGAGCACATACCTCCGCCATGCAATGTCTGATCCACGAGAACATACCCAATACATTTTTGAAATATCATGCTATATATCGTTTTTGGCCTGATCTCTTAATGGTGAAGAATCAATTTAAGATTAAGTCATACTCGTATGGATTCAGATCTTCACCAAAATCGAATCAGTTCGTCTTTGTCACATACACACAACCTGGACCCAAAGTTTCGTCTGAATCTGCCAACAACTTTTTGAGATATTGTGCTATATATCAGTTTAGCCCTATCTCTCAATGGTGAAGAAAAACTTTTAAAACATTATCAGATCCAGATCCGGATTAGGATCTTTACCAAAACTGAAACAAGTCTTCCTTGTCACACACCTAGCATGTCTACCAAGTTTCGGCTGAATCCGTCCACAACTTTTTGAGATATCCTGCACACAAACAAACATACAAGCATGAAAAAGATGTCATACAGAGCACGATACTTGCAAAATCCAAACCGCTCTCTAAAGGTTGCCTTGGATACATCAAATTGTCCATTTCATTAAGATTAAAATTGACAATCTTAATCAAAGCTCAGGTCAATTGGATGAAAATTGATTATTTTTCAGATTGAAATTGATGATTTTAGAAGTTTTACTTTGAGTTGACCTTTGACCTTTTGACCTCAAAAATAGTTGTTTCAGTGCTTGACTACGCAACTGCTGTTTAATATTCAACTTAATAGAATGTAAATTGACGATTTTTCAGTTGAAAATTGATGGTTTTAGATGTTTGTCGTTGAGTAACCTTTGACCTTTTGACCTCAAAAAATAGTTGTTTTGTCCAATTCAGTAATGCACTATGCAATTACTGTTTGTCAGGTCAATTGGATGAAAATTGATGATTTTTTAGATAAAAATGGATTTTGGAATTTTGACCTTGAGTTTACCTTTGACCTTTTGACCTCAACTCATTAGTTTCCCAATTTTGTGATGCAATACGCAAATCCTGTTCAACTTTCAAGTCAATGGGATGAAAAATGCCAATTTTAGAAATGACCTGTAGATGTCCTTTGACCTTTGACCTCAAAATCAATAGACTTCTCAGTTGAGACTACCTCTACAACTTGGTAACGTTTCATGACGATCATTTTGGAATTGTGACCTATAGGCGACTGACAAACAGCCAGGCAAACAGACAGAATAACAAAATCGACTGACTAATATGTTTGAAAAATCTTCGATTTTGCAAGTAACAAACAGACAAGCAGACAGATAGAGTGGGGTGAAAACATAACCTCCTTCACCTTCAGTGGCAGAGGTAATGAAAGAGGAAGTGATGAAATGCAATTAAATAATGAAATGCTTTTTTCTATTTTTTTTTTTCTTTCTTTTCTTTGTGAACACTGACATCATAATATAGCAGCATGATCATCATAGGCTAACACAGATCTTCACCAAAATCAGGCTGTTAGGTTTCATGCTCACACTCTCATTTTCTTATGTATGTTTATAATAGTGTTCCCATCATTTTAGCAATGCAACACTTGGAAACATTGTTGACCATCGGTGAGTGAGTCATGCCTGGTGTTGGCTTAATGGTTCGGGTGGTGGACTTGGGAATTGGGATCCTAGGGTCCTGAGTTCAAATCCCGCTCAGCTGTTGAATTAATACCAAGTGGGGTTAACTCAACCTGTCATCCTTCCGAGGTCGGCAAAATGAGTGCCAGCTTGCTGGTATCCTGTGTCGGAGTGGCGACCCATCAAGGATTGTGCCCAATAGCCAAGGAGACTGCTTCGGCAGCACCAACGCTCTGCACAGAGTATGGTCCCAATGGATGGATGGATGGAGTGAGTCGATGAAGAGCTTGAGGGGCCCGTTGAAGCTAAATAATTAAGAATGATATGGTTTTTCCTCGTGCCACTTTTTCCAGTAATTATTGATTTTTATCTTCATAGTTTATTAAGTGCCTCAACTTCCCTCGGAAACTCGACGTTACGAGGAAAATCTCTGAACCAAGATGGCGAGGTAAATTTGCCACTGGGTGGCGCTGAACTTGGTTAAAAATTGCGGAATTGAAAACATCAAGTTGGTCTGCTTGGCATTCCCATCTGAGCACTTAGCTCATTTTTTAGGAGTGATTGTGGACAAAGTAATGTTGATTTGCCCAATGTCTACTGATGCCCTTGTTTTATATGTACAATCTCCTGTGTGAGCCAAAGATTTTGGATACAAAAGAGAGTAGGAAAATGTATGTTACACTCTCAAGAATTGCATGTATTGCACAGAGAGTGCACACATAGAATCGTGGATTGTAAGTGCTCTTCTTGTACGCCTTGTAGTTCACGGAATGATCATGACAGCAATTATGGGGGCACCGCACATTAGGAGAACAACGTAATTTCGATGGCAGAGGAGTGTTATTATTTTTTTTTTTTAGAACTCTCAGCACAAATTGTTTTCAGTCTCTACTTTTTAACAGCGAATAAAATTTGGAAATTGTATTTTTAAACTTTTTAATTGTTTCTTTTGTTAACTGAACGCTGGTGGGATGTTGCAGGCAGGGATTGAGGATAATTTAAAACCGAGCATACATTCTCGTGAGCACAAATCTCAGGTGTCTTGTCTAGTATCTAACAGGTGATTTCCTCCATCTACTTGTTTTGATCGCAGTCAATAAAGGTTTCACTAAAACCAGTTTGTTTCTGCTCAAAACAAGAAAAAGGCCAACATAGTGCCTCCTTGTGCATTGGTCTCAAAACGGATCATTATTTTGGGTTTGGTATTTCCAAACATACTATCCGAACCTACCCATTGTCGCACCTCGATGGTCGTAATGCACGTACTTATCTACTGGATTGCTCATGCGACCCGGACAAAGTCTGACAACACGCCATCTTCCAATACGGGCTTGACTTGAAGGCCTCCTTTTTATTGCCCAAGTGCGAGGACTTCCCATATTACCAGGGAGTTGCTAATCTCAGAAAAAAACATCCATTGACACTGGAGGATTACATAACTTTTACCATTAGCTTGTTATACATATAATCTCAACACATCTTCCCCTTTTAGATTGATGCAAATCAATTAACTAACTTGTGAAACTTTGTAATACAATGAGCAAACGGATTGTTCAAACCATGGGAAGCAAAAGCATTCATCACTATAACATTGTTTTAAAATAATGAAGTCACATACTTCAAAAGCTCCCCTTGATTTCTGCTAAACATTTTGGACTTCAACATAATCAAAGCCAGGGATGTCAATGAGTAGCCACTGGAATCTGGTTGGCTTCACGACTGCTCTGCCACTGCGTGTAGTACGGAATCAGTGGCTGTCCTGATGTCTGGACAGGTTGTTCCCTTGACGGCTGGAGTTGAATCTGCTCAGATGGCTGAAGTTGAGGTAGTGCTCCCGTCGACGGGGCCTGTTGATTTTCCATGTGATCAGGCCACTGCTCACTGCCTGTAGCTGGATCGTCCGCTGGACGTAGTCTGAGGTGTTTGCGGTTACGCCTCAGCTCCCCTCCTCCTCCTATCTGCACGATATATGACCAGGGAGCACATTGCTGTTCCATTTCAGCCAGCTGCTTCCAACCCTTATCTCCATCACTTTTAACAAGGAAAGGATCGCCAAGGTGCAGCTCCGGTACAGGGTGTGCTCTGCGATCAAAGTACTTCTTTTGTTGATGCTTTGCAGCACTGTCACACTCCCGCACTGCATCATGGTTGACAACACCAGGCCTGAGCATAGATGGTACGTTCAGTAGTGTTGTCCGTAGTTTCCGACCATACATGAGCTCAGCTGGGCTCGCTCCCAGAGCTGGTATGGGAGTTGAGCGGTAGATCAGTCGAGCAAGGAAAAGGTCTTCCTGCTTGAGGATCTCCTTCGCTGTTTTAACCGCTCTCTCTCTCTCTCTGCCTCTCCATTCACCTGTGGGTAGTATGGACTATTTGTAACATGCCTGAAATTCCAATTTGTAGCGAATTTCATGAACTCTGCTGAAGCAAACTGTGGACCATTATCTGATATGATCATCTCAGGTATTTCATGTTGTGTAAAAATATTCTTCATTTTGCATACCACTGCGAATGATGTAATTTCTGAAAGATATGATAACTAGAATAGTTATCCACTGACACTAGGTGTGGGTGCCCTTTAAACTCACAAATGTCCACTCCAATCTTCTGGAACGGTCAATCTGGCAACATCGATGTAAGAAGTGGCTCGCTTGGGTGTGATGGCTGTTTCTCAAGACAATGTCGACATTTCGCCACCCGCTCTTGAATGTCTTTGCTGATGCCTGGCCACCACACACACTGGTTTGCATGCTCACGACACTTTGTAATCTCCAAGTGCCGATCATGAATGCGATCGAGGATTTCACGTGGAAGTGGCAAAGGAAGGGCAATACTGTCATTCCTCTTCAGGATTCCGTCAATGACGCTCAGTTCCCCTCTGATTGCAAACAGGTTTCGGGCGGCCAACTGAACCTTCTCTTTGTAAACAGGCCACCCCGAGATGGTGCATTCCAGAGCTGTCTTCAGATTGACGTCCTTTTGTT
>CM068966.1:46026253-46043744 GCA_035128595.1 Eptatretus atami
TCTACACTCTCTCATCATTCTCTCCTATCTCTGCACTCTCTCTCCTCTCTCTCTCTCCTCTCTCTCCACTATCTCTCTCCTCTCTCTTTCCACTCTTTCTCTCTCCTCTCTCTCTCTCAACTCCCTCTCTCTCTCCTCTGTCCCGATTTCCCCCCCCCCCTCTTATCTCTCCCTCCACCTGTTCTCTTCCCCTCTCTCCACTCTCTCTCTTGTTCTCCTCTCTCACTCCTCTTCACTCTTACTCTCTTCTCTCCATCTCTCTCCATCCACCTCTCTCTCCACTCTCTCAACTCTCTCCACTTACTCTCTCCTTCTCTTTCCTTATTCTCTCCACTCCCTCTCCCACGCTTCTGCACTCTCTCTAACCGTTTCTCCCAACTCTCTCTCTCACCCCTTTCTCCACTCTTTCTGTCCTCTCTTTTCTCTCTCTCCCCACTCTCTCTTCTCCCCTCTTTCCATTCCCTTTCTAATCTTTAACTCTCCTCTCTCTCCTCTCTCTCCACTTCTCTTTCTTCCACATGCCTTCTCGTCTCTCTCTTCCCACTCTCTTCTTCCCTCTCTCTTCTCTATCTTCCTCTCTCTCCACTTTCTCCCCCTCTAGTCTCCATGCTCTCTCTCCCACTCACTCCCTCTCCACACGTTCTCCAACATCTCTCTCCCACACTCTCTCTTCCTCTTCTCACCACTCGCTCTCTCTCCACCCTCTCTCTCTCCACTCTCTTTTTCCCCTCTCTCCACTCCCTCTCCTCTCTCTCTCCACTCTCTCTCCCCTACTCTTCTCCCTCTCTTCTCATCTCCTTCCCCGCTTTCTCCACTCTCTCTACCCTCTTCCCTCCACTTCTCTCTCCACCCTCCTCTCTCTTCTCCACTCTCTCTCTCCTGTCTCTCACTCACTCTCCCCTCTCTCTTCTCTCTCTCTCTCCACTCTCCTCTCGTCCACCCTCCTCTCTCTCCACTCTCTCCTTTCTCTCCACTCACTTCACCCATTCACTTCTCCACTCCACTCTCCTCCCTCGTCCACTCCCTCTCCCACTCGCTCTCCCTCAGGTCTCCACTCTCTTCTCCCCTTGTTCCGCTCTCTCTCTCCGTCCCCCTCTCTCGCTCTCTCAATCAAACTCTCTCTCTTTTCTCTCTTTCCACTCTCTTCCCCTCTATCCTCTCACTCTCTCTCTCCACTCTTCGTTCCTCTCCCACTCTCATCTCTCTGCTCTCTCTCTCTCTTCTCACCCTTTCTACACTCTTTCTCTCCTCTCTCTCCTCGTCTCCAATCTATCTCTCACACTTTCTGTTCCCCCCCCTCTCTCTCTTTTCTCTTTTTCTCCACTCTCCTCTCTCTCCTCTCCACTTCTCTTCAATCTCTCTATCTTCTCTCTCTCTCTCTACACTATCTCATTCATTCTCTGCCTTTCTCTGCACTCTCTTCTCCTCTCTTCTCTCTCCTCTCTCTCCATCCCTCTCACTCCCACTTCCACTTCTCTCACCACTCTTTCCCCTTCTCTTCTCTTCTCTCTCTCTACTCCCTCTCTCTCGCCTCTCTCTGCCCTCTCTCTCTCTCAACCCCTTTCTGCCATCTTTCTCTCTCTTCTCTCCTCTCTCCCCCTCCTCTCCTCTCTCCTTCACTCTCTTTCTCCACTGTCTCTCCTCTCTCTCTCTTGCTCCCCACTCTCTCTCTGTCCTCCTCTCTCGTCCACTCTCTCTCCTCTCTCTGTCCACTTCTTTTCACCTCCTCTCTCTTCCACTCTCTCTCATCTCTCTCCACTCACTCTCCCCACTCCCTCTCCGCCTCTTTCTCCACTCTCCTCTCTCTCCTCTCTCTTCAATCTTCTATCTGGTCTCTCTCTCTCTACACTCTCTCTCGTCCTCCTCTCCTTTCAGCTCTTTTTCTCGTCTCTCTCTGCTCATCTCCCTATCTCTCTCATCTCCCTCTCTCTCACCTCTTGTCCTGTCTCGGCCGCCCTCTTATCTCTCCCTCCACCCTGTCTCTCTCCTCCTCTCTCCCTCTCTCTTGTTCTCTCTCTCACTCCTCTTCTCTCAAACTCTCTCTCTCTCCATTTCTCTCTCTCTTCCCCCTCCTTCTCTCCGCTCTCTCTCCCACTGTCTTTCTCCACTCTCTCTCCTCTCTCCTCACTCTCTGTCTCCCACTCTCCTCTGTCCTCTTCTCTTTCTCTCTCTCTCCAATCGCTCTCGTACCTCTTCTCCACTCTCTCTCCTACTCCCGTCACTCTCTCTCCTCTCCCTCCACCCTCTCTCCGCTCTCTTTCTCCCCTCTCTCCCCTCTGTCTTCTCCTCTCTTCTCAATCTCTCTCTTTCCACTTGTCTATCCCCTCTCTCTTTCCCTCCTCTGTCTTCTCTCTCTGTCTTCTCTCTCTCTCTCCCTCTCCCCTCTCTGCACTCTGTTCTCCTCTCTCTCCACTTCTCTCAATCTACTCTCTCTCCTCTCTGTTTCCTTTTTTTTTTCTCGCTTTCTTTCCCCTTTCCTCTTGCTTTTTTTTTTCCTTCCACTCTCTTCTTGTTTCCTGTCCTTCCTCTTCCTTTCCTCTTCTCCTCTCTCTCTCTCTCTCCTCTTCTCGCTCTTCCACTTGCTTCTCGCTACCTCCTCTCCACTTGCTCTCTACCTCTCTCCACTCTCTCTTCTCTCCCTCCACCCTCTCTCCACTCTCTTTCTCCTCTCTCTCTCCACCTTTCTCCTCTCTCTTCTCTCTCTCTTCTCCTCTCTCTCTCCCACGCTCTCTCTCTCCCACTCTCTCTCTTCCTTCACTCTCTCTCCACGCTCTCTCTCTCCTCACTCTCTCCTCTCTCCTCTTTCCTCCTCTCTTCTCTCTCTCCCTTCTCTCCACTCTCTCCTCTCCCCCTCTTCAATCTCTCTATCTTTCTCTCTCTCTTACACCCTCTCATCATTCTTTCCTATCTCTGCACCTCTCTCTTCTCTTCTCTCTCTCCTCTCTCTCCACTTCTCTCCACTCTCTCTCCCTCTATCCACTCTTTCTCGCTCTCCTCTCTTTTCTCTTCAAGTCCCTCTCTCGCTCCTCTGCCCTCTCCCCCCCTTCTCTATCTCTCCCTCCACCGTGTCTCTCTTCCCCTCTGTCCACTCTCTCATTGTTCTCCTCTCTTCACTCCTCTCTCTCGACTCTCTCTCTCCACTCTCTCTCCAATCCTCCTCTCTCTCCACTCTCTCTCCTCTTCTCTCCACTCATCCTCTCCCTCTTTTGTCTCTTCCACTTCCCTCTCCCCTCTTCTCCACTCTCTCTACCCTCTCTCCCCACTCTCTCACCCCTTTTCTTCACTCTTTCTGTCCTCTCTTCGTCTCTCCCCCCACTCTCTCTCTCTCCCCTCTTTCCTTCTCTTTCTCTCTTTATCTCTCTCTCTCTCATCTCTCCTCCTCTTATTATCTCCTCTCTCCTCGACTCTCTTTCTCCACTGCCTTCGTCTCTCTCTCTTCCCTCTCTCTTCTCTCTCTCCTCTCTCTCCACTCTCTCCCCACTCTTTCTCCCCTCTCTCTCCATCCTCCTCTCTCTCCTCTCCCTCTCTTTCCACTCGTTCTCCACACTCTCTTCTCTCCTCTCTCTCCACTCGCTCTCTCCCTCTCTTCCACCCTCTCTCTCCACTCTTTCTCCCCTCTCTCACTCTCTCTCTCCTCTCTTCTCTCCTCTCTCTCTCCACCCTCTCTCTCCACTCTCTTTCTCCCCCGTCTCCACTGTGTCTCTCCCCTCTCTCTCCACTCCTTCATCTTCTCCACTCACTATCTCCACTCACTCTCTCCTCTTATCTCCCCACTCCCTCTCACCTCTTCTCCACTTCTCCTCTCTCTCCTCTCCACTCTCTTCAATCTCTCGACCTTCTCTCTCTTCTCTCTCTCTCTCTACACTCTCTCATCATGTCTCTCCTATCTCTGCACTCTCCTCCTCTCTCTCTCTTTCCTCTCTCTCCGACTATTCTCTCCTCTCTCTTTCCACTCTTTCTCTCTCCCTCTCTCTCTCTCAACTCCCTCTCCTCTCTCCTCTGTCCCGATTTCCCCCCCCTCCCCTCTTATCTCTCCCTCCACCCTGTCTCTCTCCCTTCTCTCCACTCCTCTTGTGTTCTCCTCTCTCACTCCTCTCTCTCTCTCTCTCTCTCTCCACTCTCTCTCCATCCACCTCTCTCTCCACTTCTTCAACTCTCTCCACTTTACTTCTCTCCTCTCTCTCTATCTCTCCACTCCCTCTCCCCTCTCTGTCACTCTCTCTAACCTTTCTCCCCACTCTCTCTCTCACCCCTTTCTCACTCTTTCTGTTCCTCTCTTTCTCTCTCTCCCCACTCTCTCTCTCCCCTCTTCCAGTCTCTTTCTCCTCTTTAACTCTCCTCTCTCTCCTCTCTCCCACTCTCTTTCTCCACTGCCTCTCGTTCTCTCTCTTCCCACTCTCTCTTCCCTCTCTCTGTCGTGTCTCCTCTCTCTCCACTCTCTCCCCCTCATATCTCATTGCTCTCTCTCTCACTCACTCCCTCTCCACACGGTTCTCAACATCTCTCTCCACACTCTCTCCTCCCTCGTCCCACTCACTCTCTCCGTCTGCTCTCCACCCTCTCTCTCCACTCTCTTTCTTCCCTCCCCCCTCCCCCCTTCTCCCGCTCCCCCACTCTCTCTCCTCTTCGTATGTCTCTCACTCTCTCTCTCCCCTCTCCGCTCTCCACTCTCTTTCTCCCCGTCTCAACTCTACTCTCCCCTCATCTTCTCTCTCCACTCTCTTTCCCACTCTCTCTCCCTCTCTCCACTCATTCTCACCCTCCTCTCTCTCCACTCTCTCTCTTCATCTCTCTCCACTCACTCCTCCTCTTCCTTTTCTCCACACTCCCGCTCCCCTCTTTCTCCACTCTCCTCTCTACTACGTCTCTCCCTTCTCTCTCACCCCGTTTCTCCACTCGTTCTGTCTCTCCCCACTCTCTTCCGTTCTCTTTCTCCTCCTCTCTTTCTCCTACCTCTTCCCTCCCTTTCTTTCTTTTTTCCCCTTCCATGGGTCTCTCTCTCTCTCTTCTCCAGTCTCTCTTTCCTCTCTCTCTTCTCCACTCTCTCTCTCTCTCTTCTCCACTCTCTCTCCTCTCTCCTTCCACTCTCTCTCTCCCCACTCTCTCTTCTTTTCTCTCTCTTCTCTCCCCACGCTCTCTCTCCTCACTCTCTCCTCTCCACTCTCTTCAATCTCTCACTTCTCTCTCTTCCACTTCTCCTTCCTCTCTCTCCTTCTACACTCTCTTCTAATCCACTCTCGATCTCCTCTCCCTCTCCCATCTTCTCTGATGTCTCTCTACTGCTCTTCTCTCTCCCTCTCTCTCCACCCTCGTCTCTCCACTCTCTTCTCCTCTCTCTTCGCCCACTCCCTTCCCTCCTCTTCCCCTCTCGCTTTCACCCCTTTCTACACTTTCTCTTCTCTCTCCCCTCTCTTTCCCCCTGTCTGACTTTCCTTTCTCTATTCTCTCCACCCCTCTCCTCTCTCTCCTCTGTCTACACCTCTCTCCCCTTTTCCACTCTCTCTCTCCTCTCTTTCCCTCTCCACTCTCCCTCTCCCTGTATCACACCTCTCTCAATCAACTCTCGTCTCTCTACTCACTTTCTCCATCTCATTCTCTTCTCTCATCTCGATATTTCCACTCACGTATCCTCTGTCTCCACTCACTCTCGCTTCGTCCCTCTCTCTCGTCTTCTCCACCTCTCCTGCTCTCGTCCCCTCTCGGGCTCCGCCGCCCTTTCTACATCACTACTTTCTCTCCTCTCTCCGTCTCACTCTCTCTCTCCCCTCTTCTTTTCCTGTGTGCCTGATTATCTCCTTACTTAACTCCTCTCTACAGCCTCTCTCTCTCTCCTCTGTATCCACTCTCTCACCCCTTTCTCCACGTCTCCTCATCCTGCTTCCCTGCTCCGAGGACCGCTCAATGCGTCCCCTCTCTCATCGCTGTGATCACGACAGCTCTCTCTCCTCTCTCCAATCTCTTCTGCCTTACTTCTCTCGTCTATCGCACTCGTCTCTCCTCTCGCCTCTCCCATCTTCGGCTTGCTGCCCTCTCTTCTCCGTCTCTCTGCCCTCTCTCTCTCACCCCTTTCTCCCACTCTTTCTCTTCTCTCTCTCTCTTCTCCTCTCCCCCTCCTCGTCCTCTCTCCTTCCACTCTCTTTCTCCGCTGTTCTCTCCTCTCTCTCCTTCTCTCTCTTGCTCCCACTGCTCTCTCTCTCCTCTCTCTCTTTCCACTCATTCTCCACCCCTCCTCTCTCTCCACTCTCTCTCCGCATCTCTCTCACTCACTCTACCCCACTCCCTCTCCCCTCTTTCTCCACACTCCTCTCTCTCCTCTCCACTCTCTTAAATCTCTCTAATCTTACTCTTCTCTCTACCAGTATCTCATTCATTTCTCTGCTTTCTCTGCACTCTCTCTCCTCTCTCTCTCCTGCTCTCTCCACTCCCTCTCCACCTCCCACTCCACTCTCTCCCTTCACTCTTTCCCCTCGTTTCTCTCTCCTCTCTCTCTCTTCTACTCCCTCTCTCTCCCTCTTTCCCTCCTCCCTCCCCTCTTTATCTCTCCCTCCACCCTGTCTCTCTCCCTCTCTCCATCTCTCTTGTTCTCCCTCTCTCACTCCTCTCTCCCCTACTCTGTCTCTCCACTCTCGCTCCACCTCCTCTCTCCACTCTCTCTCCTCTTCTCTCCACTCACTCTCTCCTCTCTCTCTCCACTCCCTCTCCCCTTGCTGTCTGCACTCTCTCTACCGCTCTTCCATTTCTCCACTCTTTCTGTCCTCTCTTTCTCTCTCTTCCCTCTCTCCCTTCTCTTTCTCCTCTTTCACTCTCCTCTCTCTCCTCTCTCCTCCTCTATATCTCTCCTCTCCTCCACTCTCTTTCTCCACTGCCTCTCATCTCTCTCTTCCCACTCTCTCTCTTCCCTCTCTCTTTCTCTCTCTCCTCTCTCTCCCTCTCTCTCCATGCTCTCTCTCTTCCTCTCTCTCTCTCTCTCCACACGTTCTCCAACATGCTCTCTCCACACTCTCTCTCTCCTCTCTCTCCACTCGCTTTCTGCTCTCTCTCCAACCCTCTCTCTCCACTCTTTTCTCCCCTCTCTCCACTCTCTCTTCTCCTCTCTGTCTCTCCACTCTCTTCTCTCTCTCCCCTCTCTTCCACTCTCTTTGTCTCTCCTCTCCACTCTATTCTCTCCCCTCTCTTCTCTCCACTCTCTCTACTCTTCTCTCTCCACTCTCTCCACTCTCTCTCTCATCTCTTTCCACTCACTCTCTCCTCTATCTCCCCACTCCCTCTCCCCTCTTTTCCACTCTCCTCTCTCGTCCCTTCTCTCTTCACCCCTTTCTCCACTCTTTCTGTCCTCTCCCTCCTCTCTCCCCACACTCTCTCTCCCCTCTCTCCCTTCTCTTACTACTTTTAACTCTCCTCTCACTCCTCCTCTCCTCCTCTATATTCCTCTATCTCTCCACTCTTCTTTTCTCCACTCCTCTCGTCTCTTCTCTCCCACCTCTCTTCCCTCTCTCTCTTCTCCTCTCCTCTCTCTCCCCTCTCTCTCCATGCTCTCTCTCTCCTCTCTCTTCTCTCTCTCTCCACACGTTCTCCAACATCTCTCGCCACACTCTCTCTCTCCTCTCGTCTCCACTCGCTTTCTCCTCTCTCTCCACCCTCTCTCTCTCCCACTCTCTTTTTCTCCCGTCTCTCCACTCTCTCTCTCTTTCACCTCTCTCTCCACACGGTTTCTCCAACATCTCTCTCTCCTCTTCTCCCACCCTCTCTCTCTCTCCACTCTCTTTCTCCTCCCCTCTCCCCACTCTCCTCTCCTCTCTGTCTCTCCACTCTCTCTCTCCACTCTCTTTCTCTCCCATCTCAACTCTATGTCTCCCCTCTCTCTCCACTCTCTCCATCTCTCTCTCTTCACTCATTCTCCTGCCCTCCTCTCTCTCCACTCTCTCTCATCTCTCTCTCACTCACTCCCGTCCACTCACTCTCTCCTTTATCTCCCCACTCCCTCTCCCCTCTTTTCTCCACTCTCCTCTCTCTCCCTCTCTCTCACCCTTTCTCCACTCTTTCTTCCTCACCCCCTCTCTTCTCCCCACTCTCTCTTTCTCCCTTCTCTTTCTCCTCTCTCACTCTCCTCTCTCTCTCTCCTCTACTCCTCCTTCTCTCCTCCTCTCTCCTCCCCTCTCTCTCCACTCTCTTTCTCCACTGTCTTCTCTCTCTTCCAGTCTCTTCTTTCCTCTCTCTCTCCTCCCTCTTTCCTCTCTCGCTCCACTCTCTCTCTCCCCCCTCTCTCTCTCTCACAGCTCTCCTCTCTCCTCACTTCTCTCCTCTCCACTCTCTCAATTCTCTCACTTCTCTCTCTCTTTCCACTCTCCTTGCTCTCTCTCCTCTACACTCTCTCTCTCTATCCACTCTCGATCTCCTCTCCCCTCTCCCATTCTCTGATGTCTCTCCCTGCTCTCTCTCTCCACCTCTGCTCCATCCCTCTCCCCTCTCTCTCCCCTCTCGGCTCACCCCTTTCTACAACTCCTTCTCTCCTCTCTCTATCTCTCCACTCTCTCTCTCTCTCTTCTCCCCTCTCTCCCTCTCTTTCCCCCTGTCTGACTTCCTTTCTCTGGTCTCTCCACCCTCTCTCTCTCTCCTCTGTCTGCCCTCTCTCTCCCCTTTCTCCACTCTCTCTCTCCTCTCTCACTCTCCACTCTCCCTTCTCCCCTGTCTCCACTCTCTCTCAATCAACCTCTCTTCCTCACTTTCTCCAATCTCTTTCTTCTCTCTCTCTCCACTCACTCTCCTCTCTCTCTCTCTCTCTTCTCTCTCTCTCCGCTCTCTCTCTTCTCTCTCCACTCTCCTCTCTCTCCCTCTCCTCACCCCTTTCTACACTCTTTCTCTCCTCTCTCTCTCTCTCCCTCTCTTTCTCCTGTCTGATCCTCTTCCTCTCCTCTCTACACCTCTGTTCTCTCTCCTCTATTCCCTCTCCCTCCCCTTTCTCCACTCTCTTCTCTCTCTCTTCTCCACTCTCTCTCTCTCTCCTCCTCTCCACTCTCTCTCTCCCCTCTCTCCTCACTCTCTCCAATCTCTCTCTTCTCTCTCTCTCTCTCCACTCTCTCTATCTCCTCTTCCCCTCCCTCTCTCCTCTCGCTCTCTCTCTCTCTCTCTCTCTCCCCCCCTCTCTCTCTCACCTTTCTCCACTCTTTCTCTCCACTCTCTATCTCCTCTCGCCCCTCCCTCTCTCCTCTCTCCCCCTCCCTCTCTCCTCTCTCTCTCAACTCTCTTTCTCCACTGTCTCTCCTTCTCTCGCTCCTCTCTCCCTCTCTTGCTCCCCACTCTCTCTGTCTGTCCTCTCTCTCTTCTCTCTCTCTCCATTCGCTCTCGTACCTCTCTCCACTCTCTCTCCTCTCCCTTCACTCTCTTTCTCCTCTCTCTCCCCACTCTCTGTCTTCTCTCCAATCTCTTCTCTCACTCCTCTCTCCTCTGTCTCTCTCTCCTCTCTCTGCACTCTCTCTCTCCTCTCTCTCCACTCTCTCAATTCTACCCTCTCCTCTCTCTCCTCTCTTTCTCCTCTCTCTCCTCTTCTTGCTCTCCACTCTCCTGTTTTCTCTCTCTCTTCCTCTATCTCTCCACTTGCTCTCGTACCTCTTTTCCACTCTCTCTGCTCTCCCTCCACCCTCTCTCCACACTCTTTCTCCCTCTCTCCCCACTCTCTCTCCTTGCTCTCTCTCTCTCCCTCTCCCTCTCCTCTCTCTCTCCATCTCTCCTATCTCTGCACTCTCTTCTCCCTCTCTACTCTCTCTCCACTCTCTCTCTCACTCTCTCTCCTCTCTCTTTCCACTCTTCTCTCTTCTCTCCACTCTCTCTCCTCTCTCTCAACTCTCTCTTTCTCCTCTGTCCCTCTCTTCTCCCCCACCCCCTCTCCTCCACCCTCTCTCTCTCTCCCTCCACTCTCTTGTTCTAGTCTCTCAATCCTCTCTCTCCCATCTCTCTCATTTCTCCACTCTCTCCACTCTCTCTCTCTTCTTACTCTCTCTTTTCCACTCTCTCTCGTCTTATCTCCTCTCAACTCTCACTCTCTCTCTCCTTTCTCTCTCTCCTCTCTCTCTCCACTCTCTCAACATCTCTCTCCACTCTCTTCTCTCCACTCTCTCTCTCCACTCTGTCTCTCTTCTCTCTCTCCTCTCTCTCCTCTCTCTCCACTCGTTCTTCAACATCTCTCTCCTCTCTCTCTCTCTCTCTCTCTCTCTCCACTCTGTCTCTCTTCTCTCTCTCCTCTCTCTCTCTTTCTCTCTCTCCTCTCTCCTCTCCCTCTCTCTCTCTGCACTCTCTCTCCTTTTCTCTCCCTCTCTCTCCACTCTCTCTCCTCTCGCTCCACTCTCTTTCCACTCCTCTCCACTCTCTCCGCTCTCTCTCTCCACCCTCTCTCCTCTCTCTCTCTCTACTCTGTCTCTTTTCTCTCTCTGCTCTCTCTCTCTCCACTCTCTCTCTCACCCTCTGCACTCTCTCTCCACCCTCTCTCTCCACTCTCTCTCCTCTCGCTCCACTCTCTTTCCACTCCCTCTCCACTCTCTCCGCTCTCTCTCTCCACCCTCTCTCTCCCCTCCTCTCTCTACTCTGTCTTCTTTCTCTCTCCGCTCTCTCTCTCTCCACTCTCTCTCACCCTCTGCACTCTTCTCCACCCTCTCTATCCCCACCCTCTCTCCTTTCTCTGCCCTCTTTCTCTTCTCTCTCTTCTCTCTCTCCACTCTCTCTACTCGCTCTCTCTCTTTCCACTCTCTCTCTTCTCCCTCCCCCCTCTCTCTCTCCATTCTCTCTCCCAATCTCCTCCTCTCTCCCTCCTCTCTCTCTTTCCTCTCTCTCCTTTCTCCTCTCTCTCACTCTCTCTCTCCACCCTCTTTCTCTCTCCCTCTCTCTCCACTCTCTCTCTCTCGCTCACTCACATCTCTCTCGCTCTCTCACATCTCTCTCTCGCTCTCTCTCACATCTCTCTCCTCTCTCTCTCCTCTCTCCTCCTCTCTCTAATCTTCCCCCCTCTGCACTCTCTCTCAACCTGCTTTTGTCTCTCCTCTCTCTCCACTCTCTCTCTCACATCTCTCTCCACTCTCTCCCTCATCTCTCTCTGCTCTCTCTCTCCACCTCTCTCTCTCACCCTCTCTCCTCTCTCCTCTTCTCCTCTCTCTCTACTCTCTCTCTCTTCTCTCCACCCACTCTTCTTTCTCCCCTCTCTCTCCACTCTCTTTCATCTCTCCAATCTCTCGCTCTCCACTCTCCCCTCTCTCTGCTCTCTCTCTCTCTCCACTCTCTCTCTCTCCACTCTCTCCACTCTCCTTTCTCTCTCCACTCTCTCTCTCCTCTCGCTTTCTCCACTTTCTCTCTCTCTTACATCTCTCTTCACTTTTCTCCCTCCTCTCTCTCTCCTCTCTCTCCTTTCTCCTCCCTCTCACTCTCTCTCCACCCTCTCTTTTCTCTCTCTCTCTCCACTCTCTCACTCTCTCACATCTCTCTCACTCTCTCTCCACTCTCTTTCTTCCCTCTCTCTCCACTCTCTCCCATCTCTCCAGTCTCTTCTCTCTACTCTCCTCTCTCTCTCTCTCTCTCTCTCTCTCTCTCTCTCTCTCTCTCTCTCTCTCTCTCTCTCTCTCTCTCTCCCCCTTCCCTCTCCTCTCTCTCCCCCCTCTCCCTCTCCTCTCTCTCGTTTCTCTCCACTCTCTCTCTCCATTCTTTGTTTCTCCTCTCTCTCTCCTCTGTCCCTCTCTCTCTCTTTCTCCTCTCTCCTTTCTCTCCTCTCTCCTTTCTCTTCTCTCCTCTCTCTCCTTCTCTCCACTCTCTCTCCTCCACCTCTCTCTCCATTCTCTCATCTCTCTCTCTCCCCTCTTTTTTTCTCTCTCTCCCCCCTCTCTCTTTTCCTCTTCCTCTCTCTTCCTATCTATCTCCTCTCTCTCTCCTCTTCTCTCTCATCTCTCTCTCCTCTCCTCTCTCTGTCTCTCTCTCATGTCTCTCTCTCTCTCTCTCTCTCTCTCTCTCTCTCTCTCTCTCTCTCTCTCTCTATCGCTCTTCTCTCTCGCATTCTTCTTTTCTCTCTCTCTCTCTGTCGCTATTTCACTCATCCCATTCGTATCTCTCTGTCTGTCTGTCTCTATCCTCCTCTCTTTCTCTTTTCTGTATATTTTACCTGTGGGAGCATTTCTTGCTCTTATCTGGAATGTTAAGTGTCAGCTTCCGAGTGTTGGTCAAACAGGAGGATCTCCAGTGGAGTCCACCCATGGAGCCTTTGCCACACAGTCATCAATTCATACATTTCACTGTACCTCATCTGTTGAATGTCCTTTTTGTTGTGCAAAGGAAGACCTTTGTCGTGTTTTTTGGGGGGGTTTTGACTCAAGGAGACTGTCTTCTCTTTTTCTGTTTCTCAGTCTATTTTTTGTAAATTCTTGTTTGTTTGTTTTTCCTTTTTGGTGTTCGTTATGGGATTGTCCACATTACTGAGAAAAGGTCAGCATGTCTGCTTTTGAATTCTGTTCATTGTATTGCCAAGTTGGCAATTAACAAAACCAGGAAAGCCCGTGTGTTGAACCGCAGAAATATAAGTGCACTTCCACAAAGGGATGATATCCGCATGTATGAAATTAGAGCATGCGTTTCATCACCAATTTGACCATCACCCTGCTTCCAAATCACCAATTTGACAATTTTAGTTGGGTTCAGAATCAGACCCATACTTTACAGCTCAAAGTCCTGTGCACAACTCTGAGCTATCCTGCCAGCAATTGAAAATGGTTGATGCAACTGCTTTTCTCTTGAATCATTTGTTTTCCACAAGCATGCAGATGTTGTTGTGTGTACATCATTGTGGTTGTTTCAAAGTGCATGTTGTTGTATCAAATGAAGTGTTGTTTATATATTCTTTGTTTGTTAAGACTGAGAGCTTTAATAGCATTTGGAGGTCCAAGTCTTAATGTGTGTGATTGTTCTGCACGTTTCTGGCATCTTTACGCTTTTTCGCACACCTGTATCGATGCATATTTTTGTGTGAATCCTTTAGTATGAATCTTCCCATATGGTATGAACCCTCCTTTGGTTTGCCTATGTTTTGCAGATATCCGTGACAGTGGCCCCCGCCCTGTCATGGTGTATATTCACGGTGGGTCCTACATGGAGGGGACTGGAAACATGTATGATGGAAGCGTTCTGGCGAGTTACGGAAACGTCATCGTGGTTACCATCAACTATCGTCTGGGTGTTCTTGGTATGGAAAATGCTTGGTTTCAATCATATTATGCAATTAGACTTGTATCTTTGAGAGGAAATATTTTCACATTTGTTTTCATCCCCAACTAAGGAGATTGCTTATTAATCTTCATCGTGTGTTTCGATGCATAACTGCATCAGGCCGCAACAAATTCTCACCAATTCTTTCTGTCCATCGCCAACTCTTCCATTTCTTTTACTTCCATCCAATTGAAAGCTTTTAATTCTGCTTGGACAGCAACTATCCAGGTTATTCTTGGTCTTCCTCTCTTTCTACATAGTTTTTTTTTTAATCAAATTGTCTTCACCTTTCCTCATTGCTTGTCCAAATCACCTCCATCTTTTCTCTTTCATGTCTTTGTTGATATCGTTTTGTCCTGTCATCCTTCTTGCTTCTACGTTTGAGATTCTTTCTGGCAAAAAAAAAATAAAAAAATTGCCCTCAAACATATCTGCTGAAATCCTCCAAATTTGCTCTCCATTTATTTGCTCATCTTCCAGCACTCTGCGCCATACAAACAAATTTACTTCATGTTGGAAGTGAATATTCCCATTTTAGTTGCTTGATATATTTATCTAGTTATGTCAAGTCGTGTCCAACTTGGTGACATCCATGATCAGATTTCTCCAAACATCCCTATCCTGCACTGCTTTCCAAAGCTCTGACAGAGACAGCTCGGTTGCAGATTTTACCCCATCCATCAAGCACATATAAGGTCTGCCTCTTAATCTTCTTCCCTCAACCATATCCAACATGGTTGAGTTCCCCAGACTTTCGTTTTCTGCACGCCTGATGTGTTCAATCAGAGTATGACAGTTTCTGTTTTATCATCCTCTCTTTTCATGGACATGGTGGTCTAATTTCTTCAACCACTGATCTACTTGTTCTTTTTGCAGTTCATGGGATTTTTAACATTCGTCTCAAACACCACATTTCAAAACTGTCAATCTTTTTCCTTTCTTTCTTTTTCACTGTTCATGACTCGCATCCATCCATCCAATTGGAAGTGCCAGATCATTCTGCAGCCTCCTCTTGGTTTGTATTTTCACATCTTGGTCTTTCCAGATATTTGTCAATCCTGACATTGCTATTCTCCCCAACACTAACCCTTTATTAATTTCTCTTCCACATTCTCCATTCACTTCAATCTTAGAACCCAGGATGCCAGGAAGATGAAACTTTCTACTATTTCCTCGTGTTCAACTCTCAATCTGAACACAGAGATCTTCTCTTTCAGTTGACAAGATTTTCGTCTTTTTTTTAGGTTTAAATAAAGACCAGATTTTTTATTTTTTAGTTGCTAACGATATGTTTATGCCTATCCCCACTTTGAGACTAATCTATGCTTTTCTTCCTTTATTGATACTGGTCTCAATATCTTTCTCAGTTCCTCCATTTTTATCCAATATTGTTCCTGAATTCAAGAATGTTCTACTTCTTCAATCTTATTGCCATTCAAAAGGAGATCTTCTTGAGGTTCACCATTGAATATTGGAGATTATAGTCACTCTCAAGTTTTAATCCAGATTTATTTTCAGCCACTCCAAAGTCGATGATGGACTAAGCAAGAATATAAAACTTGTATTGGAAGGTGAGAGGAGTAATTTTGATGTTTGGTAGTTTGCTAACTCTGCCACCGAAGGTGGATGGAGGTTATATTTTCACCGCTGTCTGTCTGTCTGTCTGTCTATGAGCAGGATATCTCAAATAGTTGTGTGTGGATTCGGAAGAAATTTGGAGGAGAGGTTGGGTGTGTGACAAGGACAAATTGATTAGATTTTGGTGAAGATGCGGATCTGAATCGGGATATGGACACTGGAATTTTTGAAGTGATTCGTCACCATTGAGAGATAGGGCCAAAAACGATATATCGCATGATATCTCAAAAAAGTTGTGGGTGGATTTGGACGAAACTTGGTGGACAGGTTGGGTCTATGACAAGAAATAATTGATTCGATTTTGGTGGAGATCCGAATTTGGATCCGGATACGAGAGTTTTGTTGTGACGAGAACAAGCTGTTTAGATTTTGGTTCGGGTCTGGATGCAGATCTAGCCTATCAGTGGGATACAAAATGTAAACCGTTCAGCCTGGCGGAGGTATGCACTCTCCTGAGTGCCATTCTAGTTTCTAACAGTTATGGTCCACATCATGTTGGGCCATGACTTTTTCAAACCAATCACCTCTGCACAGCCTTGGATCATCTCACTCCACCTTGGCCTGTTTCTGTGCTTAATATCAGCCATCTTGACCCATCACATATAAATCTAGCATGTCTTCAACCTATATTAGCAATTTATTTCAAGGTCTCTTCTGTCAAAAAACTACTTGCGTAGGCAATATGGTCTTTGATTGGTGAATTGAATTTAATCCTTTCATCACACCAGCTTTTTTGCTTTGACAAGATGCTCTTAGCCCAAAATGATTTCTGAACGGTAAGGGAATTTATGACTGGTCTTAGCCCAAGATGAAGAAGATGGCCTAGTATGCGTTAAGGTGATTGCCGTTCGACCAGGTCATCAGTGAATTGTAGGCCAGCGTGTTTTGTGTTGGAGCACAAATCAGCCAGAATGACATGATACTGATGTTATAATGGGTTTACTTGCTCTTTTGAGGAATCAAAACAATGTAAGGCTCACAGAGGTAACACATAGAAACACAACTAGAATATGGAAAGGAATGATACTTTAACTTGAATAACAGGAACATTAGGATGCAATGGATGAATGAAGAGGGCATGAAAGTACAGGATTGAACAAGTAAAAAAGACATAAAATGTCATAGCCCCAGTTGTTTTTGTAATTTTACTGTGTGGAGTTAAAAGGCTAGCCTATATTTTCTACAACTAAAATGGCCGTCAGTCTACCAGTCGGCCATCTTTGATCAGATCACAAAATAAAGTGAGGGGCACATGTATATCATCAAGTACTGTGATTTTGCAAAGTTTGAACAAAATCGGACCATGTGTGTAAGAGAAATGGTCGGGGACACATTTAGGTAACAAAATGGCCACCAGTCGGCCATCTTGGATCTGATCTCTAAACAAAATGATAAACTTATGTAAGCCATCGTTCATTATATGTGTGCCAAGTTTTAACAACTTCGGTAAATGCGTGTCTGAGAAATGGCTGAGGACGTGTTCGGTACCGGGGTTTTTTTACAACTAAAATGGCCACCAGTTGACATATTTTATCTGATGTCAAAAAAAAAAGGACATGCTTACGTAAGCCTTCATTCAATAACTGTGTGCCAAGGTTGAACAACATTGGTAAATGCATGTCAGAGAAATGGTTGAGGACATGTTCAACATCAGGTTTTTAAAATAACTAAAATGGCTGCCAGTCGGCCATATTGGATCTGATGTCAAAAAAATGACGTGCATTTGTGGGCCATAATTAATTATCTGTGTGCCAAGTTTGAACAAGACTGGTAAATGCATGTCCAAGAAATGGTTGAGGACGTGTTCGACGCCGGGTTTTGTTTTTTGCAACTAAAATGGTCGCCAGGCGGCCATCTTGGATCTGTTGTTAGAAAAAAAAGATGGCGTGCATATGTATACCATCATGTGTTGTCTTTTTTAAAAGTACAAAGAAAATCAGTCTATACATGTCCGAGCTATGTTTGCGGATGCACACGCACACACGCATACGAAAATCGAGACCAAATCCAGAAGCTCCCGTTTCGGACTAAGTCCAACAGGGGCTAATAATGTTATTGTAATGTGAGTGATCAGATAGAAACAACAAGCACGCTAACTCCGACTTCAAAGCAAAATTAAATTGAAGAGATGCGTATGCACTTGAACATTGGTCCTTCATTTTACTAACTTTGTTTATTTCAAATCAGTTATTGATATGACCAGCAGATACCCATCTACGATGGATATGGGGGACAGGACGGATCACAATACTCGGTTACGGTAGTTTCTTTGGATGTTTTGTGCCGCATTTCAACAGCTCAGTTCATATTGGTGGCGTGTCTGTGTGCCCATGGTAGCGTTTGAGACCGGTCGCTTTAGATTGTTGGCCTTGACACATAGTGCCGGATGAGTAACATGACGATTTGACATATTCATCGTTTCTATATTACCTCCATCAACAGATTAACAACTTGGCAGGATAAAAGTCGAAATGTTGAGTTGAACAAACGTCCTGAACTCATGGACTTAGTTAAGTAAAGCACGTCGTCTGGGCCCCGGCTATAGGTTTGCCGCTGAACGCTGCTGATTGTGACGTCATCGATGCCCTCTTTGAAAATTCTATCTATATTCGATTTTTTG
>CM068966.1:46049712-46062212 GCA_035128595.1 Eptatretus atami
CAAACCAGCAATGTTATCTATGAGTTTAAGTGCCGATGTGAAGCTCGGTACGTGGACCGCACAACACTAAGATTGGCTGATCGGATCTAACAACACGTCCCCTTGGCGATTCGAAGAAAGATTGTGAGGGTTAGAACACAACCAGTGCGAGCATGTAGAAATATCCAGCAACCACCGGCCACTGTACCTGCTTAATCTGCCATTGCACAGCACCTGGTTGCCAACCCTATCTGTACAGACCAGTACAATGCAGATATATTCAGGATATGGAGCCGAGGTCGGAGCTCATTTCATTTACGCATGTTGGAAGCAACCTTCATCCTTACCACCGATCCAATATTATGTCGTCAAAAGGAATTTGTACGATCTCTGTGTCTCTTTCAGCATGGAAAGATCAAGGGAAGTACGGTAACAAATGGTGAATGGACCTTCGGGGAAACCCATCCCCCCTCTCTCCAGGATGTGGTTGCAAACGTCAATCATCGACGAACTCTGCTCCGGCCAATGGGAGCTCGAGGTGAAGATGATGAGCCGACCAATGGGCGTTCGGATTAACCGTGACGTCATTACGGTTGAACCAATCAGCGTCTACCTCATTGAGACCTGCGTATAAAGCACGCGCCTTCACTTCCTCCTTCACTTGCTGCGATTTTTACCCTAAAGAGTGCAGCACGAAAAGCTTCGGTCACGATTATGTCGTGTTTGTTGGTATGCATATGTATGTATATATATATATATATATATATATATATATATATATATATATATATATATATATATATATATATATATATATATACACACACCCACATACACCCATATACCTAAGCCATATGAATATTTTTGCTTCAAGTATGTACATCAGGTTATTTTTAATATGACATAGGCAAAGCCAAGAAACGAATGAAACATGGTGGGTTGGAGAGTTTCTTCTTCATTTTGGTTCCGGTGTTGGCTCGAACTTGCTTTAAACGCAAACAAAATTTTATCTCCCGAACATTCATTTGGACCGGTAGGGGACATCTATTGCAAAGCAATTCTCACTCTTGTTTAATCATCAATTTCTTATCATACATTTTCTATATAAAAGCAAAATCTCAAAGCTCTTTAAAAATGTTCTGCATTATCCAAACTAGAGAGTTCATAGAACACCTTACCCCATGCAGTCTTGACAAAAAGGACATGGGAAGAGTCTTTTAAACTCTTGCTTTGCAATTCTGAGCATGAGCTATATTTGTTTTGTTCATGAACCTTGCATAATTAATTGGCATGATGGTAACCACACAGCACAATAAAATTTTTTTCGAAGTACTGCTAAATGAAAGTTTTTTGAAAGTGACAAAAAGGTGGTTTGTTATCTCAATTGTTCAATATAAGTCAATTGAAATAAAATCAAGATTGTAAAGGTCGTATAATTTTTTTTCAGGAGTTTACCGTCGTTGATGTCTTTGACACCACTTTATTAACACATTACATTAGATCTTTGTGCTTGTTGTTTGTGTCATTTATGACGTCTATAAAAACAGTAGGGTTCCTGTTTGGAATGATTTTCAATTTTGTTTAACTTCCAGACAGGCAGACAAAGTAAAATAATAACTCGCTCCTCCCTGCGCATGTGTGATCAGGTCAAATTCAGAGCCAAAGTACTGTTAAACTGGAGGTTCATTTTCTGATTCGTGCTCCGATTTGTGTTCAAAATAAAACATGCAATTGAAATTAATTTGTTTCTCGATCATAAACTTACGTTTGTAGATGGACGGACGTCCAGACAGACAGACAGACAAACAGAAGTAAACCAATTATTACTTAACCTCGCGTTTCACTTTGCGTGCTTGGGGTAAAAAGGAGGCAAGGTTTCTGTTTAATTTACAATTAGTGTAAGGTACTTCGAAAGAGAAGTTGAATGTTTCACAATGCTGTGTTTCCATCATATCGGGAGTTTTCAAAAGTCTGAAACCTTGAAAACGATGAGTTGCTTCACGATCTTAATTCTCCCTGCAGTCACTTGCTTTTCCCCCAATATGAGAATCGGCATGTCTTTCATTTGATTCAGGAGAACTGCACTCGACCTCACCTCAAGGTCATGCTGTCTTGAGATTTCTGAGAAATTAGTGTGTGTGTGTGTGTGTGTGTGTGTGTGTGTGTGTGTGTGTACACGTGTATGTAATAGGGAAGTGGGTGATAAATTGAGTAACAAGCTCAAATGAGCTAAGATCCTCATCCTCTTAATGATGACGTCATGAAAACGAATATAACGTCATTGTGATATTTCAGATTTGCGATAAATTATCTGTGCTAATGCCCGGCTTGATTCCCGCAAACAAAATTCAAACAGCTTGCCTAGTTTCGGAGATAATGGTATAGGCGATTTCCATTAGCGGTGATATTATGACGTCAACTTTTTTTCTAGGAAGAATTTCCAAAATCGGAGATGGTTACTGCCTGCGCGTGGGCTTTCTGCATATACATGGCAAGTTTCACGAAGATCCGATGAAAACTCTGGGTTGTGAAACAAAAAATGTCAAAAAATTGGAATGACGTCATAAAAATTGATATGACGTCATAGTGATGTATCATATGTGTGGTAATTAATCTCTGCTAATGTCCTGTCCGATTCCCGCAAACAGAATTCAAAAAGCTTGCCTAGTTTCGGAGATAATTTTTAGGCGATTTCCATAAGCGGAGATATTTTGACGTCATAACTTTTTTCTCGGAGGAATTTTCAAAATCGGAGATGGTTACTGTCTGTGAAGGGTATTTTACATATATATGCCAAGTTTCAGGAAGTTTCGATGAAAACTGTAGGCTGTGAAACAAAAAAGTCCACAAGAACAGCAACGTGAGTAAGACTTTGAGATCCTCCTCGAGGATCTAAAAACTACTTAAGAATAGCAAAAACAAGTATTCCACCAAACATGGCCACACTCATCCCTGAAGTTACATTAGGCAAGTTACTTTTATAATTTATATTAGTATATTATGACTTATTATTAGTATATTACCAAATACAACCTGTCGCTTCACTGACGGGAATATTAAGCGGGGCACGGGGGGGGGGGGGTAAGAAAGAGTGGAGGAGAAAGGAGTGAGGGGAGAGAGAGGGGAGGAGGAGGGAGAGAGGAGGAGGGGGTGAGCAAGGATGGGGAAAGAGCGAGGAAAGTTGTGGTGGGGACAGCAAAGCCTCACCAAATGTCACTATACACTCTTGGAGGGGGGTATGGGAGCGAGTGGAGAGGGTGAGAGTGAGGAGTGGGAAGGGGTTTGTAAGGAGTTATATGTGAGCGAAGGGGTTCTCAACTTGCATTTGGTAGTGGGACTTGTGGAGAAGTGGGGTTGGGGGGGGGGGGGTAGTACAGGATTGAACAAAATGGGGTGTGTTAAAACAGCATGTTAATACAGCACGCAGAGACCGCCAGGAGATATCCATGGTGGATGGAGAGGGGAGAGGATTTGAGAGAAGGTAATCGTGAGGGAGGTGGAGGAAGGCAGCGTGATGAAAGGGATGGCAGTGTGAGGGGGGGGGGGGTAGAATGTCGTGTGAGGGGAATGGAAGGGAATGCAGCATGATGGGAAGGGAAGAGAAGACAGTGTGAAAGGAGCAGAATGAAGGGCGATAAAATGTGCCCAAACAGCAACATTTATTTTTAACCACCAGATTCTATATAAAACCCACGCTATCAACTTGGCAAAGGCCTGCCTGCATGCTCGCACTTGCAGTGACCTTTGCACCCTTCCAGCCAGCTCACCCCAAATCTGATTTGTACATGCTGCAGTCCCTTCAACAGAGGGAGGGATGGGAGCAGGGAGAGCGGGAAGGGTGGAGAGAGAGAAGAGAGGTGGGAGAGTAGGAAGTGGGATGAAGCAAGAGAGGTAGAGGGTGAGAGAGGGAAGGGGGTGCATAGAGGAGGGGGAGGGGGTGCATAGAGGAGAAGAGGGGAGAGAGGGAGTGGAGACAGAGGGAGTAGGGGGAGAGAGGGAGTGGGGAGAGAGAGGGAGGGAGAGGGGAGAGAGAGGGTGGAGGGGAAGGAGAGGGGAGAGGGATTCTGGCAGATGTGACGACCAGTTTAACGTCCACCTGAGAGATAGCACACACATTGATGAATCATCCTGCCTGTGAAACACAGGGATGGCAGTTTGTCGGTGGGTCATGATTCAAAGCCACGCTAGTTAGCTTAGAGCGAGCGTATGTACCTCTCGACTATCCTGCCGTGATGTGGTGATTCATTGCTTTGTATCTGAAAACATTTTTACTTATTGTAATCATCGAATTCATTTTGCCTTCTTAATGCCAGAGATGTCCAGTTGAACAACCGCACCGTGGTATCGCCATGGAAGCCTGCAGAGATCGATGCTTGAAGAGCGCTCCAAACAAGCACTCCGATGACACAGTTGAAGAAACTTTTAAAATGAAACATTTAATTTTGTTTTTATATGTATTTATCAATGCTGAAGTGATGGGTCATATACTAAAAGGAGATCATACAAAAAGGGGGAACGTGGTGTGAAATAAAATTGCACATTTTGAATGAGCCAGCTACCATCTGATGCACCACAGAACAATGCGGGGCCAACACAGGTGAGTGGCCCCAGAACTTTGTTCAAGTCGCTTGATATACAGTATTCAGTGACAGTGCAAATATTGTCGAGTGCTTGCCAATTAGCTTAAACACTCAAGGAAGCACTCCAACGAAATGGTTGATAAGGAACGGCTGGCTTGGCAAGCGATGAGCGATCGCCGATCCGTCATATTAAACACCTTCCGGAGATGCCCTAAATGTGAAACTATGTCAGAATTGGACAAATGAACACTTTTTGTTAGCAGTCAGAACTGCTGCAAAGTTCAATTCTGGAGCTTAAATTTTGAAATTCGGCTGAGATTGAGAGAACGCTGACGTCTCCAGGAGTTTATGAGCATTGCAATGTAGCCAGTGATTTGTAGGTATGATGATCAGGCATTCGATGATATAAGTTAGGAAAGTGAAAAAAAAAACTTTATTGTTAAGAAATCAATGCAGCCTGTTCCAAGCCAAGGTATTGTTGAGCAGGCCAAATATAATGGTGGCTTAAGCCTCTTGCGAGCAGAGGGCTGACCAAGATGGTGCACCGCCATCTGGTATGGCTTATTTTGTTGTTTTTTTGTGATTAGGAGCCTCTAAATTATCTTCAAAAGTGGTGTTTAATTAACCAAAACACTCAATTTTCATTCATGCAACACCTTTGAGATCCCTTAGTACGCATGCAAAGTTTGGGATCGCTAGGTTTTATGGTTTTGAAGTTATGGAGGAGATGGACGGACAGACTGACTGATGGACGGACTGACGGACTGATGGACAGAACACACTGACATTTATTATTTTAGATTATGTGTGTATTTTATGTATTGTTTAAATGTATATGATTTCCTATGTTACTTTTGTTTATTTAGTATTGAGAATCAAGATGTTTAGATATTTTACAATCATTTTTGTATCTCCAGTAAAAACACTTCGAATGAGAAGGGCACTCGGTCGAGCGCATATCTCCATCGCGCAATGCCTGATCTATGAGAACATATGTAGCCCGATACATTTTTGAGATATCATGCTATATATCGTTTTTGGTTCAATCTCTCAATGGTGAAGAATCACTTTAAAAGTTAAATAATCCTCGTATCTGGATCCGGATCTTCATCAAAATTGAACAAACTTGTCCTTGTCACACGCCCAACCTGCCCACCAAATTTAATCCGATTCTGTCCACAACGTTTTGAGATATCCTGCACACACAAAACAAACAAACAGACAGACAGACAGACAGGGTGGCAAAGATAATGATTTGTTCCATTACCTATCTGCATCCGTGTTGTTTAATTTACCAATATATCATCAGTTATATAACCAACCTGCAGGAAGTTTAACAGTAGCTGTTACGGCTCTCCAGCCCTCCGATTGGGAAAGGTTCCCCCCACCTGATTTAGACATTAAGGGAAAGAGACATTTCCGAAAGAAAAAGGGTAACAAATAGAAAACAGGCCATTTTATTGTGAGGCACTCTTTCCAGAATGGATTTACTCATCTTCTCAGTGAAGCAGCAAAACCAGCTGGAGAATATCATTAGTGAGAGTGGGAGAAACAGACAAAAAGAATTGATGTGTGGTGTGCTCTTTTAAAATTAACACATTTATTATCTGCGAATCTATTACCGATATCAAACACTGAAGCACTCACGATCATTTATTTCATCATTTCTGGCTTACCTACAATATAATACCAGAATTTATTTCATCATTTCTGGCTTTCCTACAATTATAATACCAGAATTTATTTCCTCTTAACCTTCGACTCATTTATATTTCACTTTTCTTTTGCTTCCAGTGTGATTTCTACCAAAATCCGGAACCATTTTTTTTCATTATTTTAATGGCTGCCGATTTCTCCATGTTCATTTATAATCTGTGTGATTGAAGGAAGTGATTACCGATGGGACTGGAGTAATGGGGTTGGTACATTGGGTGCACCTGTCACGGCAGGGAATTCCACTTGAGAATTGTTTGGATAAAAACCAGTTCGGGTTAACATTTTGTCGATATGATGTTAATCCATTGAAGAATTGAAACCTTTGTTAATATTGTATGGAACCCAGTGTGATGAACTGATTGATGGGGAATTTGTTTAAAATAAATTATATTGGGGAATTTATTGCCTCTCAAGTTTTAATCATAACCTTAAATGGATCCTTGGTTAAGAGGTATTAAATAGTTTATTGACGTAATAACTGGACTAAGAGAGCTCTCTCTCTCTGTCTTCTCTCTCTGTCTCTCTCTCTCTCTGTCTCTCTTCTCTGTCTCTCTCTCTCTGTCTCTCTCTCGTGTCTCTCTCTCTCTGTCTCTCTCTCTCTCCTTGTCTCTCTCTCTGTCTCTCCTCTGTCTCTCTCTCTCGTCTCTGTCTCTCTCTCTGTCTCTCTCTCTCTGTCTCTTCTCTGTCTCTCTCTCTCTGTCTCTCTCTCTCTCTCTCTCCTCTCTCTCTCTCTCTCTGTCTCTTTCTCTCTGTCTCTCTCTCTCTCTCTCTCTCTCTGTCTCTCTCTCTCGTCTCTCTCTGTCCTCTCTCTCTCTCTCTCTCTCTCTCCCTTATTTCATGAGTCTTTTAATTTTTTAAGGGTCTCAGGCTCATGGTACAGCTATCCCACACACACACACACACACACACACACACACACACACACACACACACACACACAGACAGGACATCGGACAACACAGGGATAGATGGAAGAAAAACAGCCAATGATCTTGTCTTGGGGGAAGTGACTAACTTCCTGGGGCTCTCTGGATACTGGTGACATCATCCTGTGACGTCACTTTTCTCTCCAAAGTCAGTCGGACAATTTGAGTAGAAACCCCCCCCCCCCCCCAACCCACATAGAATGCAAACTCATGGAGTTGTTCTATTCTCTATCCTCTAAATGCTGAGTGTCAAGTGAGAAAACAGCACATTAAGTGAGGTCACAATTGTGTTTTAATTTTATATAGCATACCTGCTCTGCCACATGTTGTGTTTTTGAGAAGAACTGATCAATATCAGTAGTATTTTCTTTATGCAGTAAGTGAATACATTCACGTTCAGACCATTTTATTACTTTTTTTGACCATGCACCTCATTGTCTTTGAGATAATGTAAGCCGATATCACGTTACTCGAGCGCAGCAAGTCGAAGATAGGCGACACGAAACCACAAACTCGGATATAAAGATTGAACGTTTCCCCTTGGATGCAGGCCTACTCTCTGCAATACAGTCTTGACCCATGAACCTTGCCCATCCTCCCCGACCAAGACAAACTGTCACACACAGATACCAATCAGTAATTCACTCAACATATAAACTAGCATGAAGTGAGTGGTGTGGTGGTAAATGGGAGAAACAAGAAAGTTGCAGGGCATTGTGGATGCATAGGATATGTGAGTTAATAATAGAGATGTAAATGTTAACTTTGATTTCGTTAATTGTAAGATTGGAATTGGTACATAGTTACGAATCTGGAAGCCTTGTGCACACAGACAGACAGTGTCCCCGTAGCTTAGTTATTTCGAAGTGTGTGTTTCTAGTTAGGGCCCCTGGTCTAATGGGAATTACATACATCGCTGGAAGTTATTTTGATAGTTAGGACTTTTTACTACAACAATAACTACAACAACACACCTGCCTTCGTTCCGTCCACCATCCTCCACCGGCACCATTGCACGCGTGCGTGTCAGCACGTACGTGGGCAGAGCCCACAGGACCATATTACTCTCCTGTTTTTGAAGGGTGGTCCGCCGCAACGGCCGTCATGCCCCTCCCGGTCCAATCAGCGGACGGCATTCCTTTCGGCCATTCACGAGGGGACGAGCGAATGAGCGCCACAAACCTCCAGTGAGGGAGAGCGGGTAGCGACGAGGCGTCCCCCCCCCCCCAGGACAAGGGAATAAGGGGCGTGCGATCGGACAGGCGGGTTGGCGGGTTGTCGGGACGAACGCGAGAAGAACAAGGATAATTGCATTTGGTCCGCTCGAGCCTGAACGCATCTCTCAACGCTGGTCCATCTCCTGGTGCTTCTTCTGCTCTTGTCTCGTCGCCGACGTTGAATTGCTCTGGTCTGCTGGCGTGCGGGTCGCAATCTCGAGCTGCTCTGGTCTGCTGGAGCACGGGTCGCATCTCACTGGCACTGGCTGGTCGATCTCGCTGGCGCTGGGCTGGTCGCATCTCGCTGGCGCTGGGCTGGTCGCATCTCGATGCCGTCTGGTTCGCTCATCTCGGCCAAACGCACAAGCGGGAAGGTCCATTTTTCTTTCTGGGTATCTGAGTGTGCGTGTGTATGTCCGTGGGGCCCCGTCTTTAAGTAGAAACTGGATAAGTGCTTTTGCTTGTACATTGCATTTCATTTCTATAATCGATAACTCTGCTCCTTGCGTGCTCCCCCCTGCCCCCCATTATAATAAATCCCCTGTTAAATGTTTCGGCTCGTTTTTGTGTTTCTTTCATTGGCTTAGCACGTGGCGTGTGGGGAAATTTGGGAAGCGGCAAATTGTACATTTGGACTGACGGGACCTCGGTAACCATCCGCTTGCGTCAGGCAGGGTCGAGCACGCATACGCTCGTCCCGTTCGAGCTCCGTCGAGGGTGTGAATACTCGGTAGTTCGCCACGTGGGCCTCTAGGTATTTTGAAGGTTGGCAGATAACCCTGTCCCACGTGGTTGATTTATTGACGATTCACGTTCCTGTAAGGGACCCGTAGCTTTCGGTGTTTTCCGAAAGGTAGATCTAGATTCCGGGTGTTCGGTAGTCGACCCTGCTGCTCCACCTTGCGGTCGGGCTCGCAACCGACGCCCGGCTCCACAAAATATAACTACATTAATGGTTTGACATCAATGGATGGCCAAGGGTATCCGCACACTTGCCTCCAAACTGTCTAACCTGAGTTTGAATCCTGACCCAGCAACAAACTGCCATCATGGAGTTTTGTAGGCAGGGTGATTCATCAATGCGTTTGCCATCCCTCGGATGGACGTTAAATGGGTATCCCATCTACCGGCATTAGTTGGTTCACGTTAAAGATACAATGGTGTCCTTCGTGAAGAGTAGGTGAGCTGTCGCCGGCACCCTGAACAAATTACAAATTACAAATTCCTGCCCTAACCAGCAGGGGGCACTGCATCAGCAGCACAGCCACGACCTCAGTCAATGATGCTACCCCACAGCATTGTGCTGCATACGAACAAACTAACAAACATTGATAGGTGCAGTTCTTGGGCTGGGACTTTAAAGAAACGTAATAACTCCATTTCTGTTTCTTTCGGTTTGCCAGAATTTCCATTTAATTCAAATAAACACATTTGATATTGTGGGAATTTATGGGTTTTTTTGTTTGGGAGGGGGGGGGAGTGGGTGGGCGGAAAGGCTACGAATAAAATGGTAAAGTATATTGATGATCGTGATTTGAATGTAAACAAACCTTGTCCCAAGCTTCTCCTGCCATCCATACAAAAACACCAGAAACGATATAAATGTTCTATTTTATCAAACAGAAGTAGAACCAACACTAACTGATTGACTTGTCTGTTCCTCAAAATCGCCCTGCATGTTTTTTGTCAGTATTTTTGCTCAAAGGCAGAAATAAAATTCCATTTGTATTGATATTATTAAACAGCATGACAGCGTCCGAGTCACTCACAATGCTCTCATAATCGAAATCCCAGAATGTCTCATATTCAAGGCTAAAATGAAGTTCAGGCCGTTGGCTCAACCAGCAATTGGGAATACAAATAGAGCCTTTTCCTCGTGTTCCAAAACTTTGCTCTAAGCCGCCCTCACTTTCCGTGTGATTTACTGGGCTGCAGGTTCTGAGCAAACGTTTCTGGCAGTTTAATAACACTGGCTTGGCCTGTTATGTTCAGAGGGATAGAGGATGGGGAGAGAATGCTGAGATGAGAAGCTGATAGACTGCATTGGCCTGAAATACGACATGGACGAGCCTCGGCCAAATAGCATTCGGTTTCTGTCTTGGCTATTTCTGTGTTTATTCGTCAACCTGTCTATCTCCTTATCAGTGTGCTATTTTGCGCACAGAGAAAGTACATCTTTCAGCACACAAACACACACACACGCCGAATATATATATCTATAACAATCCCAAAAACAATCCCAGTTCAAAGAAAAAAACAATCCCAGTTCAAAGCCTCATCAGGCTAGTTGATCTCATCAAAAAGAAAATAGATTATTGAAATATGACTATGACATCATACTTGGTATTTTTCTCCTTAATTGTCTGGGCGGGTTCTTTTGTGCCTAATGGGGTACAAGCTCCTGATAGCCTCTGTTTCCACTAAATTTGATCAATTACTGTTATTTTCCTTCTCACACTTTGATCATTTCCTACATATTCTCTCCCTCGTGTATATCAGTGAAGGATCACATCTAAGATATTAATTATTATTTTGTGCTGTTGAATGTACAGCGGTTAAGTAAATGCAGTTGCGCGTGTGCCAATGTGAAATAATACAATCTTGAAGATGTCACATCTCCTTGTAAATTCGAATTTATACTCATTGTGGCTATTACACTTTGTGTGCAATGGAACATGCTTCCTTTTTTTTTTTAATCTCCTTACAATATCCTTTGTATATCTTTGTTTTTGTTTTTTGTTTTTTTGCAATGATCTTGATGCATATGTGTCTTCCATCTCCTTTTCCTGCCCCTGTATCCAATTAAGGTTTTCTCAGTACCAGTGACCAGGCGGCAAAGGGCAACTACGGACTGTTGGATCAGATTCAAGCTTTGCGTTGGATAAATGAGAACATCCCCCACTTTGGTGGTGATCCACACCGAGTTACAATCTTTGGCTCAGGAGCTGGTGGATCATGTGTGAATCTGCTCACTCTCTCACATCACTCAGAAGGTTTGCTTCTCACTCTCTACCTTTTTATAAGGATAATGCAAGGAACTTTCACACATGAAGATGCCATTTGGCCTGCCATACCTGTGCTCCATCAACACCACCTTAATTCAATCCAATCAGATTATCTATTTGATTTCACTGGGGGGAGGTGAGAGGAATGGAGATATCAGTAAGGAAGGTACAAGGACATCAAAGGGTATATATATATATATATATATATTGGATTCGCTATATATGAGATATCCCTTATTGTCAGGTTTTCCGGCTGTCTGTTTGTGTGTGTGTATGTGTGTGTCTGCAACGCGAGGCTCCACAGCACGAACCAGCGAACCGATTTCGATGAAACTTTGCCAACAGTTGGAATATATACTGGGAATGTGCGCGTTTGAATTTCGTTGCCGAGCAACCACCCGTTGCTGTGCAGCGGCTGAAAAACCGCGTACAGTATTTTCAATACTTGTCCTTCAGTTTTGAATGTAGAGAAACGAGACTTCGGAATAAACACTTCGAGATATTTAGAAAATTTTACTCGAGCCGATTTTTGATTGAGGTTTATTTTTCAAATGGTAGTCCTTCAAAAATCGGGTGTCTATTTACCGTCATTTATGGTGTGTATACAGTGTTTGTAAGGAACTACACCGTCGTTCCACTTTTTATTTATTTCCGTAAACGATTCACGATCCACACACCACCTTCAATTATTTATTTATTTACCGACAACGATTCCACGACCCACACACCACCTCCAATTATTTATTTATTTACCGAAAACAATTCCACGACCCACACACCACCTCCAATTATTGATTTATTTACCGAAAACGATTCCACGACCCACACACCACCTCCAATTATTGGATTCGCTATATATGAGATCTCGCTTATTGTCGGGTTTTCCGGCTGTCTGTCTGTCTGTGTGTGTATGTGTGTATGTGTGTCTGCAACGCGAGGCTCCACAGCACGAACCAGCAAACCGATTTCGATGAAACTTTGCCAAGAGGTGGAAATATACTGGGAATGTGCGCGTTTGAATTTCGTTGCCTAGCAACCACCCGTTGCTGTGCAGCGGCCGAAAAACCGCGCTACAGT